>JASVEL010004444.1:0-576060 GCA_032618575.1 Nicotiana noctiflora | reverse complement strand
TCACAAAGTGGTATACCGGGGTTTCGAACCCGCTGGTCATCACCCACATCTATTACTCACCTCAATACAGCGTGACGAAAGCTCATGCCCGCGACGCCTTAGCTCCTCGAACCGGCATCCACGCACGTCCAAACTAGCACAAATCAGCACAAATTTATCAAAATAGGCTAATGGAACATAACCCAATCGAAAGAACTCGAAAAATATCAAAAATCACGAAATTGGCAAAACCCGAGCCCCGGGCCCACATCTTGAAAAATTATGAAACTCACATTTTCGGAATCCTCGTCTCTCCACGAGTCCGTACATACCAAGAACTCCCAATTCGGACCACAAATGGTCCTTCAAATCCCCATTTTAAGATTTTTGCTCAAAGCCCTAATTTTCTTGATTTCTTACCCAAATTCAGAGAATTAATGGAAGATTCTTTGATAAAATCATGTATTTAACTCATAAAACTTACCTCCAATGATTCCCCGTCCAAATCCCTTCAATTCTCGTCCAAAAGCTCTCAAGAATGACCAAAAATGGTGGAAAAATGGGTTGATTTCGCGACTGGAATGTTTTAAAAACATTCTGCCCAGGCATATTACTCATCGCGATCGCGGGAATGGCTCTGCGATCGCGGAGAACAAAATTTGGCCAAAAATTTACCCATCGCGATCGCGGTGAACAAACTCCGGTTCCTCCGGACAGGCTTCAGTATAATAGCCATAACCTTTTGCACACAACTCCGAATGATGAATGGTTTGATGTTCTGGAAACTAGACACATAGGGCTATAACTTTGATTTGATGCTCATTTCCTGAATCCGTATACATTTCAAGATATAAGCTTCCCAATCTATACATGTGTATTAGAGATCCTTCTCGGACACCCTATAGTGTAACGTCCATAACTCTTTACATAGATGTCCAAATCACTATTGCTTTATCTTTCTGAAGACTAGACACGATGAGCTACAACGTTAATCTTTGAATCTCCTTAAAATTCCTTGTAGATAAAAAGATATGAGCTTCCGAAGTAGGATCAATGCACAGAAGTTTTCCTTCTTCGCGATCGCGGAGAATTTCACGCGATCGCGATTCATTAATACCTTTCGCACATTTTACTCACCGCGATCGCGTCCCATTGTCCGCGATCGCGTAGAACACTGCTACATACATAAACCAGCAGTTAAAAATGGCCTAGAAATGGTCCGAAACCACCCCGAAACTCACCCGAGGCCCCCGGGACCTCAACCAAAAGAACCAACACGCCCTATAACCTTATTCGAACTTGTTCCAATCATCAAAACTCTATCGTTAACATCAAAATCGTCCGTTTTCAACAAATTTAAGCTTAAGTTTAACTTTAACTTCAAAAATTCACATTCGATCAAAAACCCGACCAAACGATGTCCGAATTACCTGAAAATTTGCAGGCATATCCAAAATCACCTAACGGAACTACTGCAACTGTCGGAATTCCATTCCGACTCCCGGATCAAAATCTCAGCTATCGATCGGATTTCGCCAAAATTCAACCTTAGCCAATTCAAGCCTATTTCTACACCGGATCTCCAAATGCAATTCCGATTGCTCTCCTAAGTCATAAATGATCCCTCGAAACTAGTCGAATCATCAAAATCTGATTCCGAGCACTCTAACTTGATAGTCAACTCTAGGTTGACTTTCCATATTCAAACTTCCTTCAAACATGCTATTTGCTTCATTTTTAATTCAATTCACTCCTAACTCACCCGATAGGTTCTAACATTGATATAGAAGCATAAGATATGTTAATGCAAGGTAACGAGGTGGAAATTTCCGTAACGACGGGCCGGGTCGTTACATTCTCCCCAACTTAAACAAACGCTCGTCCTCGAGCAGACTCAGAGTTGTAATGGAAGCAACCCACTAGCCGAATGACCTTACCAAGTATATATCCGGGCGATCATACGTCACCCTATCTCACATAAGTCCGAAAACACCATATAGTCAGAATTTCACAGACCATCTGAACCATAAATCACATTGCACTTTCTGAAATCATATGCCAAATGCAAATCCCATGCCTATACTCGGGATACACTCGAATCCACTACAATAACCCATATTCACTACTCCGGTTGAGATCATATGCTGTATCGGCAACCCAAATAACTCGAGACGATAGTCTCTAATCACAACAACCGGCCACAATAACCAAATACTAGCTGAAAACCTCTTTCATTAGGTAGAGTCTTATTCCAACACCTCCATATCCTGCCCACGGTAGCTGAAGCACGCGATATACCGAACCCATCTCTCAAGTTAACCATTCGTGAATCTATTTCCCTCTTAAAACTGATACTACAATAGGTTTCGGAGCCAAACCTTGATTTTTTTACCTTTCTAACAAGTTAAGATCTAATATGCTCGTATTCATTAATGACTCCAATGGTCATTTCGATTATAACACACCGCACTGGTGATAAGACACCTCAACACCGGCCTAAGCCACGACGAGCACAACATAGGCTCCAATAGAAATGTATGCACACACTCGAATCATGACAACTCAATTCATGACAACTGTCTCCAGCAAATAGAGCTGCAATTCAATTCCTCTGTGCCATCATAACATAGAACTGAGATCGCGTCTCACATTATAGAAATAGAGTACATGAATCCTCCTCGAGAGGTCATAACATCACGTAGCCTTGTCGCGATTCGTGATTCTACCCCAACATTATTACTCATGAAGCACCTCAAGCCACTAAGCTCAAAACGGTTAGCCACGCACAGATCTAGGTCTTGAACCCAAGCAATCAACCTCACCCACGGTGAAACAATTAACGTATGCTGTCAAATCCTGAAAGGACACAACCGATGTGCCATTCGCCAAGCGATACTCAAAATGGTCTTTTCCTCGGAAGCGAGGAAGTATTGTATACCAGGTAGCATATAACTAACTATATTTTCACAATATTCTGTTGTGGCGTGCAACCCGCTCCAATGACATACCCGTGGCGGCGTGCCACCCGATCTAGATACCATACCTCTGGCGGCGTGCCACCCGATCCAAGTAACCTTCGTCAAATAAATACGCGTCGAGTCAAGTTGCTCATCATAATAAACATATATAGCCTCAAGTTTGGCCACAAGAAACGCATCCGACAAAGTTCCTCAATACCAGAACTAATCAATGGTAGATACTTCTACACTAACATCCGCCACTAAGGTCCAACTGACAAAGCAATGCCTACCAGCCGTCCGCTGGTCCTGTGTACAACTACTCTGTTGGAGCATACTCTGATGCTCTCTGCTACCCATTTTTGTGTCATTTCCCGACATCGTCCATATCATATTTGTCTAGACGACCTGTCTTATGTCAACCAGTCTGAAATAAGGTATCATAACCCAAATTCATCATATCAAGCTAAGAGAGAGCCACTAGGGCTTCCGATTTCCAATAATCACAAAACGGTGTCGATACACGCGATATACAACCACTACATAGGCCGATTACGAGGACTTCTAGTCTCCAACACATATATAACACATGAATCGCTATACCTGGTTCCACACTCCACCGTACGAATACATAACGCACATCAAGCGTCCATTCATACCACGACGACTATTCAGAAATTTCACTATGCCATCAACGATTCAGTTATTATAGTCGATCCAACAAGAGAATACCACCATACAACTAGATATCATCATTTTACATTACCTTGTCCTTTTTGGATCATATTCCCTGCCAAGTTAATAGAATAGCAGTATCATTTTCTTAAATTATCGGAAAGATCGATTCTTAATTCACCTGCAGCTGTCCGCGCTGCTCAATAATTTTATTGACTTCCCATATATTATGAACTGATCTCAAAACCTAGAATATACCATTATCAACTTTTCCATAACTCATCGCATATACAATACCATACTAAAATAACATGGAAATTCTTATCCCTTTCCTACGCCGTAAACATCGACGCACTCAACTGGTCAAGGACTTTTATGATCCCATATAGAGAAAACTCATTACACATTCCAAGCTTTGCATACCAACAGGAATATACTCATCTTCAAACCATGATAAAACACATCACAAACTATTTCTTCCCATTCATTGCATAAGTTTAACTGCCAGGACTGAGTCCTTATACCTATATCAGGTTACACAACTGCCAGCACTCAAGAGTTTTGTTGCAATGTCTGCAAGACTCATTACTTCAACCACATACCATAAATCAATCGTATTTCTTTTTATACCATTTTAATTTATTAACAAGTTGTTCCATTTACCCAGTTTCCTTTCCGATTCATCTTTAACTCAATATTAGCGCTTACTGTAACACCATAATACATCAACTCCTGTTACCACACTAGATTTGTACATAAGACCCATAGGCCACTGAATACTCCCTCAATGTTTCCCAAAAGTACCACATTCTACCATACTTTATTTTGATGAACTTCCCGCGATTTTTTTTTTTAAATTGTTATCATTACTTCCCAATACGGATACCTAGAATCCCATCATTCACATGATATAACACAAGCCTTGATCTTCTCTGTAAGGCCCCGTAAAATTTTTGTGCATAAAACCTAGTAGATGTGGTGTCATGGTCCGAATGATGTGTTAGGAATGCGTAGAATTCTTCGCGGCGAGCTTGCGAGCCGCGGTTCGGACCCTTGGTAGTGATTTAAGTTTCAAAAATGTAGAGAAATAATTTTCCGAAAAAGTGTCAAATATGCGGTCAAGAATGCGACCGCAGAATCAACATGCGGACCGCATTCTGACCGCAAATCATTCCAGAGAGTTGCCCAAATCCGTGTCAAATGTGCGGTCGATATGCGATCGCATGTCAATCTGCGGTGCACTTTTGCGACCGCAGAATCAACATGCGGTCCGCATAGTGACCGCATGTCTTAACAGAACCTACGTAAATTTTTGAGCCATTCTGCGGCCACTATGCGGACCGCATGTGGGTTCTGCGGTCGCATAGTGACCGCATAATTGACCCCGGCCCAGTTTTTGTAGCATTTTGACCCGATCTCTTCTTTAATATAACACACCTCTTTTTCATTTTTATCATATCATCTCACCAAAAATTAGAGAGAGAAGAGAGGGTTTTTAGAGAGAGAAATCTTGCATCTTCAAGGATTGTTCCAATCATTTTAATTCCAAGGGATCCTAGGGCAAGGATTCAACTTCCCCAATATTTTCAAGGTAAAAACCCTAACTATTTTCTTTGATTTTCAGTTTTAATTGGGTAAAGAGAGGTTTGCATATAATAGCTTTTAAAAATAGAATTTTTACACTCATGCATGATTATTGAACTTGATTTCTAGTAAAAAGAAGTGAGTAGAAGTAAGAGTCTTCAAGAACAAGGTTGGCAAGAGTAAGATAGCTTGGGTAAGCATAAAGTAGGAAGTTAATGGAAGAAAACTCATCACCGGTATGTATGGCTAATTTTGATTCTTGTGAAATCGCCCTTATGTGTAAAATTGTTTGGGCATGTGTTGATTTGAGAAATTGTATGTGATTATTTGATGTTGTTGTTGGATATTCAAAGTTGTTGTTGAACTATGAGTGTTGTGGTATGAAATATGAACCGAAAGGTAAATGAGAGTTGAATTGGGTAAAGAATTTGTGAATAATGATTATGATGGCCTATATGGCACCTTGTGGAAAAGAAATCGAAACACTTGAGAATTGGTTTATTGTGGAAAGAGATGAAACACTTGAATTATGGAAAATTGTTGAATATACATGTGTGAATATTCTTGAATGTGGAAACATTGTAACTTGGTTGTGATATTGGCTTGAGAAGTAATTGAGAACATGAAACAATGTGCAAGTTGCTTATTTGAACTTGTTGAAATTGTGTGTAGTACCTTATCCGCTGTTTGAAATTGTTGTGTTTTCAACTGTAAGGCGGGGTCGTGTTGCGCGCCGCAACGTGGTGAAATAAGGTGTGGGTTGGGGTGATAAGGGTGGCCGAGGTAATAAGGGTGGTCGGGGGCAATAAGGATGGAAAGCGATCGAAATCGCTATTGAAAATTGATACATAAATCAATAATGTGAAATTGTGAAAGGAGACAACAGGAGAGTTTGCAACCTGGGGAGTACTGATTGCTCCTATGTTTGACTACTTGCAATTTATGTTGTTGATTGGTCGTTGTTCCATTTGTGACCTTGAATGTGCTTGTGTTGAGGCTTATCCGAAATGAGTAAAAGGTTGGGAACATGGTTAGTTAGCTTAATTGATTTCTTGATGTAATCTATTGGCTGTCTTAACACGGTGATCCTTGTTTAATGGCTTGAGTTTACTTGGGACAAAGTTTGTCCATACATACCAGGTACAATTCAAGTGTACTGACGTCCCTTTTGCCGGGGGCGCTACATTCGTGTTATGATTGTAGGTGGATCAGTAGCAGGCACTTCAGCTCATCGGCAGTAGTATCTTTCATCCTCCACTGCCCGTTTTGGTGAGCCCCTTTCTTCCTCGGGGCACAGCGTGGCTCGTGCCACTTTTATTTCAGACTTTCTTTTGGATTTTGTAAGGTATAGCCGGGGCCTTGTTACCGGCAAGTATTGTATTTCCTTTTTGTATCCTAGAGGCTCCGTAGACATGTAAACTGTGGGATTGTGGCCTATGTATATGTATGGGGCGTTGTAAATATAAATTATGAACTTGTTAGTAAATAAATCACATGGTTATGTTTATGCATTATGAAATCAGTCATTGTTGGTAAGATATTTTGGTTAATGAGTAACAGTCAACACAGGGGTAACGCGTGGGAATGGAAGGCACCCAGGTCCGCTTGACTGGGGCAACCCGGTCAGGCGCCGGTCATGTCCCTCGATTTGGGGCGTGACAAACTTGGTATCAGAGCATGTGGTTTTTAAAGTGTCCTAGGATGTCTCGGAGCCGTGTCTAGTAGTGCCCTTCTTATAGGTGTGTTGTCGACCACATCATATAAGTAGGGGGCTACACGGACATTTAGGAATATTACCCTTCTTCTACACTCCAAATCGTGCGATAAAGCTTGACTATAAGATTGTTTTGTAACCCGTGCGTTGAGATTCAAGGTAAGTTTAAATACTCTTTCGTCTATTTTATGTAGTGTTGTCATATGTCATGACCAATGGGAAAAGACATGGGTGTTATGGAGATTGCACATGTATCTTGTTGAATAAACTGTATGAATATATATAGTATAAGTACATAGTACCTACAAGTATACTTTATTTGGGGAAAGGATTAGAAGTGATTACCCGCACGAAGAGGCATTGATTTGATGATTGATATGTAAGCTTAAATAGCAAGCGTGGTTAGTGCAAGAAGTATATAATTGATCGTAAGGTGTGAAAGAATATTGGTTATATAAGCACGTGATATATGAGAGAATGACTAAGAGATTAATGGGGAGAATGTAAGTCTCTCATATGAGGTAAAAAGTTATGAAATAAGACTCAATTGGACCCTAGGTGAGAAGACCCTTGTCTTACGAACGTTATAAGGACCCAGAAATGTACGAAGTTGCGTTACACTCATAAAGGATATGCGTGGGGACTTGGAATCCCATACCTACGTGGCTGAATAGGAGAAGGGAACTTATGAGTCAATACTATGGTGACTTAAATTTTCCTAATAGTCGAGTATGCATATAAGAGGGATAGATATATGAGGCATATGTCCCTAAAGTTTCTAAACTCAAGACTTGTGTCAAGATCCAGGATATTATCCCCATGTGGGAGAGGGAGGACCATCGTGAGGCTACTTAAATACAATGAAACAAGAGCGAGACCATGTAGTTATGATATTTGAATATTTTGGTGAAGACATGAATGGTCTAGAAAAGAGATTAAGGAATGTAAATTCTTCACGCATGGCAATGTGACCGATAGGGTCAACGATTCTAGAAAATAAGAGTATGTTTGTAAAGAGACTTTTACTTGTCATAAGGTCGGGAGAAATGGGACCCAAGGAGGTACCATATGTCAAATGTGAAAGATTGTGAGTTCCTAGAACGGGCTAATCATAGATTTGTGATTTAAACAAAGTTTCGGGATACTAAGAAAGCCAGAACGAGTGAGAGAAATGAATGTGTTGCCACAACAACCCAAGATGGTAATTGGGGCTTGATAGAGAGCCTCTAAAGAGCCTTACAAATAGATAAGTGTTAAGTGATGTTCAGACAAACACTCCTTGCTACATATGTCCCAATAAGAGTTAAGAGGTGAGCCGAATGGAATGCCTAAGGTAAGAGACCACGTAATATATGGAAGAGTGTGTGGCTATTCACTAACTAGGAAGAATGAGGTGAGAAGAAATGGGGAGAAAACCTTTAAATTTAGATGGTCATGGTTATTTAAAATAATTTTTGCATCAGAATGGTGGACTCACTTAGGGCACAAGTGTTAATAAAAGTTATAAGGGATTAACCGCAATGCAACCGACTTGGATGACACTGAATATCGACTAAAGGGGTCTAGAGATAGTTCATGTCTACACACAACGGGAAGCGAGGTTATCGTTGGTGAGGTTGTGGTACTGTAAAATGATTAAACAAGACATAATGATTTTTCAAGTTCACAGGAGGCAGATAAATGCGTGGAACAATAAAGCTATTAATTATGCACTATCCGCAAATCAAGATGGGAATGAAAGGTTCAGAATAGATTGAAAGAGGAGGAACACTCGTGACGGAGTAGACGTGTTTAGCATGGTAACTCTTAAGCCGCAATATCGGGGAACTTCATTGATAACTATAACATGGGGAATAAGGCGAGTTACTCATCCGAGATAGAATCAAGTGGACTAAGCCTTACACTTAAGAGTGAAACCAAAAGTTGTTGTTGAAGTATTGAGGAGGATTTAAAGTTTCAGAGAATACCCTTCTCGGGATAGTGACCCTTCCTAAGTCATATGCATATAAAGGTTGTTGATATACGTTTGAGAGGTGTTTAACCATAAGGAGGGATGCTAGGAATTTTCACAACGGAAGTAGTGCAATTTCTTAAATTCTATAATGCACATATGGGGAGAAGAGGTTGGTTAAGAAAAGTTAGAGCACAATGTTACCTTACATTCGATACAATGCCGTGCAAGTTAGTGTTATTCGGGGTATATGTGCAAGTTAGCCAGTGCTATTCATTTGAGATAGGAGGTCATATGAGAAAACTCACTCAGTAATGCCTTTTGATAAGAATCGTAAGAGTTAGTAGAAATGGTTCAGATGGGGTCGTAACTATATCAAGGAAATTATAGTGGAACTCAATTCGTGGAAGGTCTTATGTATGAGGAATATAGTAAGGATGTTCCGCTATCGATGTAAAGTATTAAGGTGAAAGTTATGCCTCCAAGGTTGGTTAGGTGTGTGTTGATGCAACACGGAAAGGTTATAGAGTATGCTTTGAGATAACTCAAAAATCACGAGAAGAATTACCCGACACATGATTTGGAGCTTGCGACAGTTGTGTCTGCTTTGAAATATGGCGGTATTATCTTTATGGAGTTCATGTAGATGTGTTTTCAGACCACAAGAGCCTCCAGTATTTGTTCAAGCAGAAGGAGCTAAATCCGAGACAGCGGCGGTGGTTAGAATTGCTCAAGGACTATGAGATGAACATATTGTACCATCCAGGGAAGGCAAATGTGGTAGCCGATGCTCTTAGTCGGAGATCCATGGGTAGTTTGGCTCATTTGGGTATGTATCGGAGACCCCAGTCTCGAGAGGTTTACCAATTAGCCAGTTTGGGGGTTCGTATCTCTGCGTCAGACGAGGGGAATGTTTTGGTGCATAATGGAGCAGAATCATCATTGGTCGCGGAAATCAAGGAAAAACAGTTCATGGATCCAGCATTAGTTCGGGTAAAGGAAGCAGTTCTGAATGACAAGACCTCAACATTTGTACACAGCAGCAAAGATGGTGTAATGCGGTGTCAAGGCAGATTATGTGTTCCGGACGTGAACGAACTTCGAGAAAAGGTAATGGCAGAGGCACATATTTCCAGATATTTTGTACAACTAGGTTCCACGAAAATGTATCATGACCTTAAGGAGATTTATTGGTGGAACGGTATGAAAAGGGATATAGCAAGCTTTGTAGCTAAATGTCCGAACTGTCAACAAGTGAAGGCCGAGCATCAACGGCCTGGTGGAGGATTAACTCAGCTTATAGAAATACCAAGGTGGAAATAGGAGATGATCAATATGGATTTCGTGGTGGGGTTACCTCGCACTCAGCGAAAGTTCGACTCAATATGGGTGATAGTGGATCGACTCACCAAATCAGCTCACTTCCTGCCTGTCAAGTCCACTGATACCGCGGAGCAATATGCAAGATTGTACATCAAAGAGATAGTAAGGCTTCATGGCACTCCACTTTCTATCATCTCGGATCGCGGGGCTCAGTTCACCGCTAACTTTTGGAAGAAGTTTCAGCAAGGTTTGGGAACTCAGGTGAATCTCAGCACAGCTTTCCATCCACAGACCGATGGACAGGCCGAGCGGACCATTCGGACGCTTGAAGATATGTTGCGGGCTTGTGTCTTAGATTTTAAAGGTAATTGGGATGAACACTTGCCACTGATAGAATTTGCTTACAATATCAGCTATCATGCTAGCATTCAAATGGCCCCGTTTGAGGCATTGTACGGGAGAAAATGTAGATCGCCAGTCGGGTGGTTTGAGGTAGGTGAAGCGGAATTGCTAGGGCCAGATATGGTGTATGAAGCTATGGAAAAGGTCAAAGTTATTCAGGAGAGAATGAAAACAGCACAGAGTCGTCAAAAAATCCTATGCAGACGTTCGTCGAAGGGATTTGGAGTTTCAAGTCAATGATTGGGTGTTCTTGAGGGTATCTCCTATGAAAGGAGTCATGCGATTTGGAAAGAAAGGGAAATTGAGTCCTAGGTATGTCGGGCCATATCGGATCGTTCAAAGGATTGGTCAAGTTGCTTATAGGCTAGAGTTGCCTTCCGAGATGTCAGCAATGCATCCGGTATTCCATGTGTCCATGTTGAAGAAAGTGATTGGAGATCCATCCACCATCATGCCAGTCGAAGCTATAGAGGTTAATGAAAATTTGTCATATGAAGAAGTTCCAGTTGCCATCTTAATAGGCAAGTCCGTAAGTTGAGAAATAAGGAAGTTGCCTCTGTTAAAGTATTGTGGCGAAGTCAACAAGTTGAGGAGGCCACATGGGAAGCTGAAAAAGAGATGAAAGAAAAGTACCCCCATTTGTTCGATCAAGCCTAGAAGAAATTAGGTGACCCTTCTACTCCTAGTAACTGTCATCTTGTCCAAGTTGTTTCCCTCTTAGTGTTAGTAAAAGCCTCCTCCATTTTGTAAAGAGTTATGTGTTAAGTAAGCGACTAATAGTAAGTATAGATTGGTAATGGTTTGTTAAGTGTACATGGTGTGTTAAATTGGGTAAATAAGGTAATAATTCATTGAAGTGACTAGTTTATGTGCAATTGTAACAATGTGATAGAATATGTGCATTCGTTGAGGTAAGAAAGTGTATACCAGTTGTGAAAAGTGTTGTTGTTATATATTGTTGTTTGGTGATGTGTTTCGGGGGCCCTCTGACAGGTGGATATGTCCATAATACAAAGGAAACTCCGGCGAAATTTTTCTAAAATATAAGAGTTAGTCAAAATTTTGATGGTTGCATATCATGTCTTTCAAAACCAACTCATTTATTTCAAAATCCTCATTCGAGGACGAATGATCTTAAGGGGGAGGATGTAAGGCCCCGTAAAATTTTTGTGCATAAAACCTAGTAGATGTGGTGTCATGGTCCGAATGATGTGTTAGGAATGCGTAGAATTCTTCGCGGCGAGCTTGCGAGCCGCGGTTCGGACCCTTGGTAGTGATTTAAGTTTCAAAAATGTAGAGAAATAATTTTCCGAAAAAGTGTCAAATATGCGGTCAAGAATGCGACCGCAGAATCAACATGCGGACCGCATTCTGACCGCAAATCATTCCAGAGAGTTGCCCCAAATCCGTGTCAAATGTGCGGTCGATATGCGATCGCATGTCAATCTGTGGTGCACTTTTGCGACCGCAGAATCAACATGCGGTCCGCATAGTGACCGCATGTCTTAACAGAACCTACGTAAATTTTTGAGCCATTCTGCGGCCACTATGCGGACCGCATGTGGGTTCTGCGGTCGCATAGTGACCGCATAATTGACCCCGGCCCAGTTTTTGTAACATTTTGACCCGATCTCTTCTTTAATATAACACACCTCTTTTTCATTTTTATCATATCATCTCACCAAAAATTAGAGAGAGAAGAGAGGGTTTTTAGAGAGAGAAATCTTGCATCTTCAAGGATTGTTCCAATCATTTTAATTCCAAGGGATCCTAGGGCAAGGATTCAACTTCCCCAATATTTTCAAGGTAAAAACCCTAACTATTTTCTTTGATTTTCAGTTTTAATTGGGTAAAGAGAGGTTTGCATATAATAGCTTTTAAAAATAGAATTTTTACACTCATGCATGATTATTGAACTTGATTTCTAGTAAAAAGAAGTGAGTAGAAGTAAGAGTCTTCAAGAACAAGGTTGGCAAGAGTAAGATAACTTGGGTAAGCATAAAGTAGGAAGTTAATGGAAGAAAACTCATCACCAGGTATGTATGGCTAATTTTGATTCTTGTGAAATCGCCCTTATGTGTAAAATTGTTTGGGCATGTGTTGATTTGAGAAATTGTATGTGATTATTTGATGTTGTTGTTGGATATTCAAAGTTGTTGTTGAACTATGAGTGTTGTGGTATGAAATATGAACCGAAAGGTAAATGAGAGTTGAATTGGGTAAAGAATTTGTGAATAATGATTATGATGGCCTATATGGCACCTTGTGGAAAAGAAATCGAAACACTTGAGAATTGGTTTATTGTGGAAAGAGATGAAACACTTGAATTATGGAAAATTGTTGAATATACATGTGTGAATATTCTTGAATGTGGAAACATTGTAACTTGGTTGTGATATTGGCTTGAGAAGTAATTGAGAACATGAAACAATGTGCAAGTTGCTTATTTGAACTTGTTGAAATTGTGTGTAGTACCTTATCTGCTGTTTGAAATTGTTGTGTTTTCAACTGTAAGGCGGGGTCATGTCGCGCGCCGCGACGTGGTGAAATAAGGTTTGGGTTGGGGTGATAAGGGTGGCCGAGGTAATAAGGGTGGTCAGGGGCAATAAGGATGGAAAGCGATCGAAATCGCTATTGAAAATTGATACATAAATCAATAATGTGAAATTGTGAAAGGAGACAACAGGAGAGTTTGCAACCTGGGGAGCACTGATTGCTCCTATGTTTGACTACTTGCAATTTATGTTGTTGATTGGTCGTTGTTCCATTTGTGACCTTGAATGTGCTTGTGTTGAGGCTTATCCGAAATGAGTAAAAGGTTGGGAACATGGTTAGTTAGCTTAATTGATTTCTTGATGTAATCTATTGGCTGTCTTAACACGGTGATCCTTGTTTAATGGCTTGAGTTTACTTGGGACAAAGTTTGTCCATACATACCAGTACAATTCTAGTGTACTGACGTCCCTTTTTCCGGGGGCGCTACATTCGTGTTATGATTGTAGGTGGATCGGTAGCAGGCACTTCAACTCATCGGCAGTAGTATCCTTCATCTTTCACTGCCCATTTTGGTGAGCCCCTTTCTTCCTCGGGGCCCTGTGTGGCTCATGCCACTTTCATTTTGGACTTTCTTTTGGATTTTTGTAAGGTATAGCCGGAGCCTTGTTACCGGCAAGTATTGTATTTCCCTTTTTGTATCCTAGAGGCTCCGTAGACATGTAAACCGTGGGATTGTGGCCTATGTATATGTATGGGGCGTTGTAAATATAAATTATGAACTTGTTAGTAAATAAATCACATGGTTATGTTTATGCATTATGAAATCAGTCATTGTTGGTAAGATATTTTGGTTAATGAGTAACAGTCAACACAGGGGTAACGCGTGGGAATGGAAGGCACCCAGGTCCGCTTGACTGGGGCAACCCGGTCAGGCGCCGGTCATGTCCCTCGATTTGGGGCGTGACATTCTCTAACGAAACCGCCATCTTTAGCCACATACACTAATCTTAAGGCACCTGACTATTACAAGCAAAATCTTGAACACTGCAAAACCATTCTCGGGCATCATTCACCCTTATTCAATTGTAATTCAACTGTCCTATTGAGTAGAACCACTCGTGTTTTGTTAGAACTCTGACATTGCAGAACATGATTACTTACAGGATACAATCAACTATCTTTCTTTTCTATACGGTGAATATTCTTTACCAACAACAGTTCAAAACACCCTAGTACTTCATCAGATCTACGAAGCACCATAACCTTTACCCGAATTTCCCAACATACTTAGAGACGGAATCAACATAGCACACAATAGTGCAATCAATTAATCAATAGCAACCTCCCCAACTTAGCTCGAAGCCATTCATCAAAGCATTTTCAACCACTCATATCAGTATTACTCAAGTGATGCCGAAAATGTCACAATGAGAGACTCAAGTCATTTACAAGCCTTGACAGAGACTCGAATCATCAGAGACCTTAGCTCTTCTGCAATTCTTGCAGATATACACGCACCACCAATGAGCCCACTCTCTTTAGGTGACAGAAATCTTTCTAAGTCCCAAATTTTCCAAAAATTTCGGCGGAGTTCCCTTTGTAAATTGGCCTATCCACATGCCAGAGAATCACCAAAACCATCCTAGCAATACATTCACAACTCGACAAGACATCACAATGCATATCGACAACATTAGTCTCAATACTACACAAATCATATTATCATATTTGGTACATGAACATGCGTTGTACCTGCTCGAATCATAACACATATCAACTACCTTTCAATTACACATGAGAACCAATCCACCTATCTCGCCTCAATTTAGCATTTCAGCACAATACCTTCCACCAGGATACACATAGCATAATCATTTTAGTCTTCCTGAGTTTGAACTCGTTCCACTACACATAAGGCACTTATATTACTGAGCGCTCGATGCATACACAGACGTGCGGAAGAAATTTCAAAAGCATATCTCAAGCTGAATCAAGTACGCACGATAAGAATTCCAAGAAATGTGAAGTGTTTCCTAAAGGTTTGCAGCCTCCCGAGGATAAGTACAGGCGTCCCCGTACCGATCCACAAGACTCTACTAACCGGCTCAAGACTCATGAGGCCTAGTAAACCTAGGCTCTGATACCAACTTGTCACGACCCCAAATCCGGTCGTGATGGCGCCCAACACATTGCTAAGCCAGCCTGACCAATCAATATCAACAACGGAGCTAGAAGCTCTCTTTAACCCATTTAAGCATTTCAAAATATATGAAATAATAGTAATATTTATACCCACAGTGGGGAGACCAAGTCCCAAAATATACTAACTCCCATAGACCGAAGGGTCAAGAGTCATGAGCCTCTAAAGAACATAAGTGTAATAAAGTTTATAACAACTCAGTGCGGAAAGGAAAGACAACAAGATAAGAAATGACAGCTAGAAGGGGAGTCAGGTCCTGCGGACGCCGCAGCTACCTCGACTGTCCCGCACAATGCCTCCAAGTAGCTACCGAATCAAGTCTGCTGAGAGGTACCTGGATCTGCACACAAGGTGCAGGGAGTAAAATGAGTACTGCCAGACTCAGTGGTAATAAACAAGGGTAAGACAGCGCAGATAAGAAATCCGCAATAAAGCACTATGTAAAGCTATAATCGAATACCCTGTCACAGAATCAATATCAACTGTACCTGTACCAATAAGTACCAGCAAAATAGTATAACAGCTAGCAGATGTAGCTAAATGCAATGCAATGCATGATATGACCGCTACGGCGCGTAGCCCGACTCCAATTTTGGGTACCCGTGCTCACCGTGGGGGTTCAGACTCCGGAGGGGCTCCTACAGCCCAAGCACATCTCATAGAGATATTCCTGCGGCGTGCAGTCCGATCCAACATATATCTCGCTGCGGCGTGCAGCCCGATCCACTACTAGTCAGCTAATATGCAGATACAACCTCGCAGGCTCAAAAGTAGTTTTTGAAAAACTCTTTTTATCATTTTTCAGTTGGAAAACAGTAATATCAAGTTCCAGAGATTGGAATTAGCATAATAACAGAAATAGCTGCGGACTAGTAGTAAACTAGCATGTCTATATGATAAGACAATGATAACAATCCTCGCGGGATCCAATAATTGGCTCACGGCCCACAAGTATACTCAACCGCCCAAGAAGGGGGTTCAACGGCTCGAGAATAGCCAATAATACAGGTATCAACAGGTCGGACTAATATATAGTCTCCAGTTCATGATCGACCCCGCACTCTCAAGAGTGTGCGTGTCTCGCCGCTATACGGCGTCACAAAGTGGTATACCGGGGTTTCGAACCCGCTGGTCATCACCCACATCTATTACTCACCTCAATACAGCGCGACGAAAGCTCATGCCCGCGACGCCTTAGCTCCTCGAACCGGCATCCACGCATGTCCAAACTAGCACAAATCAGCACAAATTTATCAAAATAGGCTAATGGAACATAACCCAATCGAAAGAACTCGAAAAATATCAAAAATCACGAAATTGGCAAAACCCGAGCCCCGGGCCCACATCTTGAAAAATTATGAAACTCACATTTTCGGAATCCTCGTCTCTCCACGAGTCCGTACATACCAAGAACTCCCCATTCGGCCCACAAATGGTCCTTCAAATCCCCATTTTAAGATTTTTGCTCAAAGCCCTAATTTTCTTGATTTCTTACCCAAATTCAGAGAATTAATGGAAGATTCTTTGATAAAATCATGTATTTAACTCATAAAACTTACCTCCAATGATTCCCCGTCGAAATCCCTTCAATTCTCGTCCAAAAGCTCTCAAGAATGACCAAAAATGGTGGAAAAATGGGTTGATTTCGCGACTGGAATGTTTTAAAAACATTCTGCCCAGGCATATTACTCATCGCGATCGCGGGAATGGCTCTGCGATCGTGGAGAACAAAATTTGGCCAAAAATTTAACCATCGCGATCGCGGGAAAGGCTTCGCGATCGCGGTGAACAAACTCCGGTTCCTCCGGACAGGCTTCAGTATAATGGCCATAACTCTTTGCACACAACTCCGAATGATGAATGGTTTGATGTTCTGGAAACTAGACACATAGGGCTATAACTTTCCTTTGATGCTCATTTCCTGAATCCGTATACATTTCTAGATATAAGCTTCCCAATTTATACATGTGTATTAGAGATCCTTCTCGGACACCCTATAGTGTAACGTCCATAACTCTTTACATAGATGTCCAAATCACTATTGCTTTATCTTTCTGAAAACTAGACACGATGAGCTACAACTTTAATTTTTGAATCACCTTAAAATTCCTTGTAGATAAAAAGATATGAGCTTCCGAAGTAGGATCAATGCACAGAAGTTTTCCTTCTTCGCGATCGCGGAGAATTTCACGCGATCGCGATTCATTAATACCTTTCGCACATTTTACTCACCGCGATCGCGTCCCATTGTCCGCGATCGCGTAGAACACTGCTACAGACATAAACCAGCAGTTAAAAATGGCCTAGAAATGGTCCGAAATCACCCCGAAACTCACCCGAGGCCCCCGGGACCTCAACCAAAAGAACCAACACGCCCTATAACCTTATTCGAACTTGTTCCAATCATCAAAACTCTATCGTTAACATCAAAATCGTCCGTTTTCAACAAATTTAAGCTTAAGTTTAACTTTAACTTCAAAAATTCACATTCAATCAAAAACCCGACCAAACGATGTCCGAATTACCTGAAAATTTGCAGGCATATCCAAAATCACCTAACGGAACTACTGCAAATCTGTCGGAATTCCATTCCGACTCCCGGATCAAAATCTCACCTATCGATCGGATTTCGCCAAAATTCAACCTTAGCCAATTCAAGCCTATTTCTACACCGGATCTCCAAATTCAATTCCGATTGCTCTCCTAAGTCATAAATGATCCCTCGAAACTAGTCGAATCATCGAATCCGATTCCGAGCACTCTAACTCGATAGTCAACTCTAGGTTGACTTTCCATATTCAAACTTCCTTCAAACATGCTATTTGCTTCATTTTTAATTCAATTCACTCCTAACTCACCCGATAGGTTCTAACACCGATATAGAAGCATAAGATATGTTAATGCAAGGTAACGGGGTGGAAATTTCCGTAACGACGGGCTGGGTCGTTACACAGGCCTACTCAGCTAGAACAGGGAACTCCACCCTAGGTAGTCCCTCTCAATGTACACATCTAGTACTGGCTCATGATTTACTATACAGCTATAACTACAGTTGAGTGTATGTATCCAGCATGATATACTATGGCTGAGTGTATGTATCCAGCATGATATACTACGGCTGAGTGTTTGTATCCAGCATGATATAAAGGTCGCTTAGCTCTACTGGCTCCCCTAATACTCTATAGGACGGCACAAGGCCCCAAACATGGCTACTAGCCCAATTACAGAGTTATAATCTCATTCAAAGTCATAGTACACAATACACTATCAGTCGGGAAGGACCAAGTCCAATCCCCCAATCACAATGCCACCACGACCGCCACATGACGCGTGTCTCATCTCTACATAGCACTGTATAGTGCAAGTATGGGTTTTAAACCCTCAGTACATTATTTACTACCACCACTCACCTCGATCCGGTAGAAGCCTTAGTCCGCCTTGTGTTTTCCTCGCAATTCTACCGCCTCGGATGCCGAATTCATTCAAATTCATAGATAATACGTCAATACATGCTAATTACACACAACCTATTTGAAATAACTCAAATTGCACAAAAACCCACAAAGTTGTCAAAACTCGAATTTTGGTGCGCTTCTCGAAAAATTACGAAAGTTACATATTCGGAATCCTCCTCTCAACACAGGTCTATGCATATAATGTTTTCCAAAATCGCACTCTGTTTGCCCCCTCAAATTGACATTTTACCAAAACCCTGGCTTAGGCTAAATTCCTCCATTAATTCGTCCAATTTCAGTGAAATAGGGGAGGATTTCAAGATAAAAACACGTAATTGAACCATAACACTTACCTCTGATGATAACCTGATGAAATCCCAGCAATTTCCCGTCACTTTCTCTCTCTAAGACTCAACAATGGCGTATGATGAAAGAATGGCCGCGTCTGAAATGTTCTGGACTTAAATTCACTGCCGAGCCCTTGCGAACGCGACCCTACTCATGCGTTCGCGATGAACAAATGCGACAGCCTCCGAATTACTCTACGCGAATGCGTGGCTTCCAGCCGCGTTCTCGATGACCAACCGCTAGGACCTACGCAAAAGCATGCACTCCTTCGCGATCGTGATGCTCCCAGGGCCTGACCCTACGCGTTCGCGTCCCTCTCCTTACGAACGCGATGAACAAAAAAATCTCCAACTCTCCGATACACTTCGCAAACGCGTCGATGTCACGAACCAAACCCTGGTCGTGATGGCGCCCAACACAATGCTAGGCAAGCCCGACCAAAATAGCCCTTAAACCAGCCATTTATTAATCAAGTTAAACTTAAACAGTAAAAAGATCATATCAGGTGATAAGCGAGAGATAAAACACACAAAGTACGGTCCCAACCATATCGTGGTGTCACGAGACTGAGCCTTTACAGAATAGCACCCTAATACAAACAAGTCTAGGCAAATAGGAAATCAATAAGATGATAAAGAAGGAGAAACAGGCTCTGCGGACGCTGGCAGCTACCTCGTAGTCTCCGCAAGAAGTAGATGTGAGCAGGTATCAACAATGTCTCAACCGCTCTCGGGGACTTGTGAATATGCACAAAAAGTGCAGGGGAGTGGGGTGAGTATATTTCAACTCAGTGAGTAATAATAATAAATAATGACTGAAGGTAAGAACTCCTGTGCTATCACTTAGCAGTTCTAAGGCAACCCTCATATGTACGTCATTACTATGGTAATATTCTAATCTCCAAGCCACATTTATCTCTACAAGATTCATACTTTGATCCAACCCTCACTCGTACCCCTACGGTGTACGGCCATCTCAACATATAAAGACACATACCTCTGTCTATAATGTATGAATATTTAAGTAGATAGTAGAATATAATTAAGTAAAATGCTGCGGCGTGCAGCCCGCTCCAATACATATACCGCTGCGGCGCGCAGCCCGCTCCATTTAACGTCGACGGCGCTCACTGGGGGTGTATACAGACTTCGGAGGGGCTCCCTAGGCCCAAGCACTATCATACTGCGGCGTGCAGCCCGATCCACACATGTATTACTGCGGCGTGCAGTTCGATCCAATATTTATATGTATATATATTTATACTGCGGCGGCGTGCAGCCCGATCCCATAATATACACCAGTGCTCACTGAGAATGTGTGCAGACTCAGACTCCGAAGGGGCTCCTACAGCCCAAGCGCAATAATACTGCGGCGTGCAGTCCGTCCCACATGTATATTACATGTATATTACTGCAGCGTGCAGTCCGATCCAATATATATACTGCTGCGGCGTGCAGCCTGATCCAATATAGGTATATATATATAATACCTCGTAATGGGTCCTCTACCCTATCCCAGTCAGTATATACTTGGCCTCTCAGGCCCAATATAATATATCACAGTGGGTCCTTGACCCTGTCTCAGTCAATATAAACTTGGCCTTTCAGGCCCAATATAACATCTCATAGTGGGTCCTTGACCCTATCTCATCTCAATCGGTATAGACTTGGCCTTTCAGGCCCACTCAGCTAGAACAGGGAATTCCACCCTAGATGATCTCTCTCAATGTACACATCTAGTACGGGCTCATATTATGCTATACAGCTAGAGCTACGGCTGAGTGTATATTTCCAACACGATATAAAGGTCACCTAGCTCTATAGGTTCCCTAATGCTCTACAGATCGGCACAAGGCCCCAAACATGGCTATTAGCCCAATTGTACGGTTATAATCTCATTAACGGTCATACAACACAGTATTCTATTAGCCGGGAAGGACTAAGTCCGAACCCCCAATCACGATGTCACCACGTCCGTCATAGAACGCGTGTCTCATCTCAATATAGCACTGTGAAGTGCTAGTACGGGGTTTCAAACCCTCAGGTACATTGTTTACTACTACCACTCACCTCGAACCGGTAGAAGCTTCAATCCGCCTTGCGCTAGCCTCGCAAATCAATCTCCTCGGGTGCCAAATCTGCTCAAAATCATAGAGAATGCATCAATATATGCTAATTTCACGAAATTCATTCTAAATAACCCAAATTATATCAAAACCCACAAGTTGTCAAAACCTGACTTTTGGTGCGCTTCTCGAAAAATTATAAAAGTCACATATTCGGAATCCTCATCTCGATACGAGTCTAGGCATATCAAATTTACCAAAATCGGACTCCATTTGCCCACTCAAATCGGTGTTTTTCTTTAATTTAGGCCTAGGGCTCAAACCCACCTTTAATCTTCCATTTACAGGGATTTAACCAAGGATTTCATGTTAAAATGATGTAATTAAGCCACAACACTTACCTCCGACGAATCCCCAAGGAATTACCAGCAATTTACGTGAGTTTCTCTCTCTAGAACTCAAAAATGGCGTTTTGGGTTAATGAACCCGTAACCCCTCTGTTCTGTGATTAAATTCTCTGCCAGACCATTCCTTCTATGCGATCGTAATGACCCTATGCGATCGCATAGAGTTAAATTTTCCTGCCAATTTCCCCTTCTATGCGATCGCAATGCACTCCCGCGATCGCATAGCACAACCTTCCAGGCCTCATCTTTTCTTCTCTGCGATCGCAACACCGGCTATGCGATCGCAATGCACAGTCTGACAAACCTATGCGATCGCACCCCTTGCTATGCGATCGCATAGCACATTTTTCTCACCCCTCCAATCTCTTCTATGCGATCGCACAAGTGACCCTGCGATCGCATAGTGCCAGTTTCCATACCTATGCGATCGCATCTCCTATTACGCGATCGCATAGAACAACTCTGGGGTTCACTTCCATCCTTCTATGCGATCGCATCTACTCTATGCGATCGCATAGAGCGTCCGTCTGCAACAAAACCAGCAGCCAACAGCAGTTCAAAAATACAAGAAATGGTCCGTTTGGACCCCCGAAATCAACCCGAGGCCCCCGGGACCCCAACGAAAACCACCAACATACTCCAAAACACGATACGAACTTGTTCCAATCATAAAAACACCATCCTAAACATCAAAATCACCAATTACACACGGATTCAAGCCTAAATTCCTTAAAACTTTCCGAATTACGCATTCAATCAAAAACCCGACTAAACGACGTCCGAATGACCTGAAGGCACATCCAAAATCACCTAACGGAGCTACTGCAACTGTCAGAATTCCATTCCGACCCCGGATCAAAATTTCACCTACCGTTCGGATTTCGCCAAAATTCAACCTTAGCCAATTCAAGCCTAAAACTACACCGGACCTCCGAATTCAATTCCGATTGTTCTCCTAAGTCATAAATGATCCCCCGGAACTAGTCGAATCATCAGAATCCGGTTCCGAGCACTCTAACTCAATAGTCAACTCTTGGTTGACTTTCTATATTCAAGCTTTCTTCAAACATGCTATTTGTTTCATTTTCAATCCAAATCACTCCTAACTCACCCGATATATTCTAATACTGTCATAAAAGCATAAGATATGTGATTGCAAGGTAACGGGGTGGTAATTCCCGTAACGACAGGCCGGGTCGTTACATTCTCCCCAACTTAAACAAACGCTCGTCTTCGAGCGGACCAAGAGGTCTACTGGAACTGACCCAATAGCAGAATGA
Source organism: Nicotiana noctiflora (assembly GCA_032618575.1). Taxonomy (NCBI): domain Eukaryota; kingdom Viridiplantae; phylum Streptophyta; class Magnoliopsida; order Solanales; family Solanaceae; genus Nicotiana; species Nicotiana noctiflora. The sequence continues at coordinate 553,224 of JASVEL010004444.1, read as the reverse complement.
CCTGACCAAGCATATATTCGGGGCGATACCACTTCACCCTATCCTCCATAAGTCCGATAACATAGTATAGTTGAATTTCCACAGTCTAACTGAACCATAAACCACATTGCACTTTCCGAAATCATATACCAGTCTGAATCCCACATTTATACTCAGAGTACACACGATCCAACTGTAATAGCCAACTCACCACTCCGGGTGAGATCACATGATGTATCAAACAACACGATCACTCGATACGATAGTCTCTAATCATGACAACTGGCCACAATAACCAAATACTAGCAGAAAGAACTTTTCTCATTAGATAGAGTCTTATTCCAACACCTTCATATCCTGCCCACGGCAACTGAAGCACGCGATATATCGAACCCATCTCTCGGGTTAACCATTCGTGAATCTATTTCTCTTTTAAAATTGATACCACAATAAGTTTCGAGAGCCAAACCTCGATATTACCTTTCTAACGAGCTGAAATCATATATGCTCGCTCTCATTAATGACTTGAATGATCATTTCGGTCATAACACACCACACTGGTAACATGACACCTCAGCATCGGCCTAGGCCACAACGAGCACAACACAGGGCTCCAATAAGAACGATCTGAACACACTCGAATCATGACAACTGACTCGCACAAAGAGCCATAATTCAAATTCTTCCATACCATCACAACACATAACTGAGATTCTCGTCTCACATCATAGAATTAGAGTGCCCGAATCCTCCTCGAAAGGTCATAACATCACGTGGCCTTGCCACAACTCATGATTCTATCCAAACACTATTACTCATGGAGCACCTCAAGTCGCAATGCTCAAAACGGTCAGCCACACACATATTTAGGTCTGAACTCAAGCAATCAATCACACGCGGTGATACATTTAGTATATGCTATCGAATCCTGAATGGACACAACCGATGTGCTATTCCCCGAGCAATACCCAATATGGACTATTCCTCGGAAGCTAGGAACTATTGCATATAAGACATATAGGAAGCTATAATTTCCACATCACAGTGTTGCGGCGCGCAACCCGTTCCAATAGCATACCTGTGGCGGCGTGCCACCCGATCCAGATACCATACCTGTGGCGGCGTGCCACCCGATCCTGATATTATACATGTGGCGGCGTGCCACCCGATCCACGAATACATCTAGCAATGGGAATGCACATCGAATCAAGTTGCTCATTGCAACAACATATATATAGCCTCAAGCTCGGCCATATGAAACGCATCCGACAAAGTTCCTCAATACCCAAACTAAATCAATGGTAGATACCTCTACATTGACATCCGCCACGAAGGCCCAACTTACAAAGCAATACCTATCAGCCGTCCGCTGGCCCTAGGGTACATCTACCCGGCTGGAGCACGATCTGATGCGCTTTGCAACGCAGTTGTGACATTTCTCTGATATATTCCATATCACATTAGTCTAGACAACCTGACTTATGACAACCAGCCTGCAATCATATATCATTATTCAAATTCGTCATATCAAGTGACGAGATAGCCACTAGGGCTTCCAATTTCCGATAACCGCTACACTGTGCCGATACACACGATATACCACCGCTGCGTAGGCGGGTTACGAGAACTTCTAGTCTCCAACACATACATAACACAGGAATCACTATGCCTGATTCCGTACTTCACCGTATGATTACATAACGCACCTCAAGCGTCCATTCATACCACGAAAGCCATTCATAAATTTCACTATGTCATCAACGACTCAATTATTACGGTCGATCCAACGAGAAAATACCACCATACCACTAGATATTATCAATTTACATTACCTTGTCCATTTGCACCATATCTGCCGAAATACTAGCATAGCAGTACCATTCTCCTAAATCACCAGGAAGATTGATTCTCAGATTATCTGCAGCTGCCCACGCTGCTTGAGGGTATTAATGATTTCCATATAATGAATTGATCTCAAAACCTTGAACATGCCGTTATCAACTTTCCATAACACATCGCATATACCATACCACACTAAAACAACAGGGAAATTCATATCCCTTTCCTCCGCTGCAAATATCGGCGCACTCAACTCGTCAAGGGCTTTCATGATCCCATATAGAGAAAACTCATTACACATTCCCAGCCTTGCATACCAACAGGAAAAATACACTCATTTTCAAACTACGGTATAACACATCGCAAACTCTTTCTCCCAATTACATTGCATAAATTAAACCGCCAGGACTGAGTCCTTATACCCATATCAAGTTACACAACTGCCAGCACTCAAAAGCTTTGCTGCACAATATCCGCAAGACTCATCACTTCAAACACATACCATGAATTAACCGTATTCCTTATCATACCGCTTCAGTTTATTAACAAGTTGTTCCATTTACCCAGTTTCCTTTCTGATTCATCTCTAATTTCATATCAGTCTTTACTGTAGTACGACAATGCCTCAACCCTTTTTACCACACAAGACTCGTACTCAAGACCACACTGTCTAAGACCCATAGGCCACTGATATACTCTCTCAGTGTTCCCAGAAGTACCATGTTCTACCACACTTTATTTTGATGAACTTCCGCGATTTTTTTTTTAAATTGTTATCATTACTTCCCAATACGGATACGTAGAATCTAACCCTTCACATGATATAACACAAGCCTTGATCTTCTCTAACGAAACTGACATTTTTAGCCACATACACAAATCTTAAGGCACCTGACTATTACAAGCAAAATCTTGAACACCGCAAAACCATTCTCGGGCATCATTCACCTTTATTCAGCTGTAGTTCCAACTGTCCTATTGAGTAGAACCACTCGTGTTTTATTAGAACCCTGACATTGCAGAACATGATTACTTACAGATACATTGAGCCATATTTCCTTTCTATACACCGAACATTCCTTACCAACAGTAGTTCAAAACATCCTAGTATTTCTTCACATCTACGAAGCACCATAACCTTGTCAAAATTTTCCCAACATACTTAAAGACAATGCCCACATAGCACACAACCGTGCAATTAGTTATTTAATAGCAACCTCCCCAACTTGGCTCGAAGCCATTCATCAAAGCACTTTTAACCACTCATATCATTATTATTCAAGTGATGCCGAAATGTTACAATGAGATTAAACTCAAGTCATTTACAAGCCTTGACAGAGACTCGAATCATCAAAGACCTTAACCGTTCTGCAATTCTTGCATTTATACACACACCACTAATAAGCCCACTCTCTTTAGGTGACAGTAATCTTTCTAAGTCCCAAATTTTCCAAAATTTCGGCGGAGTTTCCTTTGTAATTTGGCCTATCCACCTGCCAGAGAATCACCAAAATCATCCTAACAATACATCCGCAACTCGACAAGACATCACAATGTATATCAACAACATAAATCTCAATACTACACGATTATATCATCTGCATTGCTCAAATCATAACACATATACCTTTCACAATGATACACTTGGCACAACCAATCCAGTTTTCTTGAGTTTGAACTCATACTACCACACGTAGTGCACTTTACATTTCCGCTAAGAGGCAATGAACATATTTCTCCCACCCATAGCTAGTGCTACATATCAAATCACAATAAGAACCGAATACCTTACAGCTCTCCCATTATCATACTGCCATTTTCATAATTAAGATCAATACCGATCGTATGAACTTCATAATACCGACTCACGAAATTAGCACCTTGTGGCTCAAGCCATAGACAAGGATTTGCCCTCAAGTCCTCCAGATAGGCCCAACATGAACTCATAGAGATTATATCTCGTACCTCGATTGGGGAATCATAAGTCATCAAGGCAAATTATCACTAAGCACTCGAGTGCACGCATCAATGTGCAGGAGGAATTTCAAGAACTACCTTTCAAGCTGAATCAAACACGCACGATGAGAATTCCAAGAATTTGAAACTTTCCTAAAGGTTTGCAGCCTCCCGAGGATAAGTACAGGCGTCCCCGTACCGATCCACGAGACTCTACTAAACCGGCTCATGACTCGCGAGACCTGTTAACCTGGGCTCCGATACCAACTTGTCACGACCCAAACCCCGGTCGTGATGGCGCCCAACACAATGCTAGGCAAGCCCGACCAAAATATCCCTTAAACTAGCCATTTATTAATCAAGTTAAACTTAAACAGTAAAAAGATCATATCAGGTGATAAGCGAGAGATAAAACACACAAAGTACGGTCCCAACCATATCGTGGTGTCACGAGACTGAGCCTCTACAGAATAGCACCCTAATACAAACAAGTCTAGGCAAATAGGAAATCAATAAGATGATAAAGAAGGAGAAACAGGCTCTGCGGACGCTGGCGGCTACCTCGTAGTCTCCGCAAGAAGTAGATGTGAGCAAGCAGCAACAATGTCTCAACCGCTCTCGGGTACTTGTGAATCTGCACAAAAAGTGCAGGGGAGTGGGGTGAGTATATTTCAACTCAGTGAGTAACAATAATAAATAATAACTGAAGGTAAGAACTCCTGTTCTATCACTTAGCAGTTCTAAGGCAACCCTCATATGTACGTCATCACTATGGTAATATTCTAATCTCCAAGCCACATTTATCTCTACAAGATTCTTACTTTGATCCAACCCTCACTCGTACCCCTACGGTGTACGGCCATCTCAACATATAAAGACACATACCTCTGTTTATAATGTATGAATATTTAAGTAGATAGTAGAATATAATTAAGTAAAATGCTGCGGCGTGCAGCCCGCTCCAATACATATACCGCTACGGCGCGCAGCCCGCTCCATTTAACGTCGACGGCGCTCACTGGGGGTGTATACAGACTTCGGAGGGGCTCCCTAGGCCCAAGCACTATCATACCGCGGCGTGCAGCCCGATCCACACATGTATTACTGCGGCGTGCAGTTCGATCCAATATTTATATGTATATATATTTATACTGCTGCGGCGCGCAGCCCGATCCCACAATATACCCCAGTGCTCACTGAGAATGTGTGCAGACTCAGACTCCAAAGGGGCTCCTACAGCCCAAGCGCAATAATACTGCGGCGTGCAGTCCGTCCCACATGTATATTACATGTATATTACATGTATATTAATGCGGCGTGCAGTTCGATCCAATACATATACTGCTGCGGCGTGCAGCCCGATCCCATATAGGTATATGTATATAATACGTCATAATGGGTCCTCGACCCTATTCTAGTCAATATATACTTGGCCTCTCAGGCCCAATATAATATATCACAGTGGGTCCTTGACCCTGTCTCAGTCAATATAAACTTGGCCTTTCAGGCCAAATATAACATCTCATAGTGGGTCCTTGACCCTATCTCATCTCAATCGGTATAGACTTGGCCTTTCAGTCCCACTCAGCTAGAACAGGGAATTCCACCCTAGATAATCTCTCTCAATGTACACATCTAGTACGGGCTCATATTATGCTATACAGCTAGAGTTACGGCTGAGTGTATATTTCCAACACGATATAAAGGTCACCTAGCTCTATAGGTTCCCTAATGCTCTACAGATCGGCACAAGGCCCCAAACATGGCTATTAGCCCAATTGTACGGTTATAATCTCATTAACGGTCATACAACACAGTATTCTATTAGCCGGGAAGGACTAAGTCCGAACCCCCAATCACAATGTCACCACGTCCGTCATAGAATGCGTGTCTCATCTCAATATAGCACTGTGAAGTGCTAGTACGGGGTTTCAAACCCTCAGTACATTGTTTACTACTACCACTTACCTCGAACCGGTAGAAGCTTCAATCCGCCTTGCGCTTGCCTCGCAAATCAATCTCCTCGGGTGCCAAATCTGCTCAAAATCATAGAGAATGCATCAATATATGCTAATTTCACGAAATTCATTCGAAATAACCCAAATTATATCAAAACCCACAAGTTGTCAAAACCCGACTTTTGGTGCGCTTCTCGAAAAATTATAAAAGTTACATATTCGGAACCCTCGTCTCAATACGAGTCTAGGCATATCAAATTTACCAAAATCGGACTCCATTTGCCCACTCAAATCGGTGTTTTTCTTTAATTTAGGCCTAGGGCTCAAACCCACCTTTAATCTTCCATTTACAGGGATTTAACCAAGGATTTCATGTTAAAATGATGTAATTAAGCCACAAAACTTACCTCCGACGAATCCCCAATGAATTACCAGCAATTCCCGTGAGTTTCTCTCTCTAGAACTCAAAAATGGCATTTTGGGTTAATGAACCCGTAAACCCTCTGTTCTGTGATTAAATTCTCTGCCAGACCATTCCTTCTATGCGATCGCAATGACCCTATGCGATCGCATAGAGTTAAATTTTCCTGCCAATTTCCCCTTCTATGCGATCGCAATGCACTCCCGCGATCGCATAGCACAACCTTCCAGGCCTCATCTTTTCTTCTCTGCGATCGCAACACTGGCTATGCGATCGCAATGTACAGTCTGACAAACCTATGCGATCGCACCCCTTGCTATGCGATCGCATAGCACCATTTTCTCACCCCTCCAATCTCTTCTATGCGATCGCACAAGTGACCCTGCGATCGCAGAGTGCCAGGTTCCATACCTATGCGATCGCATCTCCTATTACGCGATCGCATAGAACAACTCTGGGGCTCACTTCCATCCTTCTATGCGATCGCATCTACTCTATGCGATCGCATAGAGCATCCGTCTGCAACAAAACCAGCAGCCAACAGCAGTTCAAAAATACAAGAAATGGTCCGTTTGGACCCCCGAAATCAACCCGAGGCCCCCGGGACCCCAACGAAAACCACCAACATACTCCAAAATACGATACGAACTTGTTCCAATCATAAAAACACCATCCTAAACATCAAAATCACCAATTACACACGGATTCAAGCCTAAATTTCTTAAAACTTTCCGAATTACGCATTCAATCAAAAACCCGACTAAACGACGTCCGAATGACCTGAAATTTTGCAGGCACATCCAAAATCACCTAACGGAGCTACTGCAACTGTCGGAATTCCATTCCAACCCTCGGATCAAAATTTCACCTACCGTTCGGATTTCGCCAAAATTCAACCTTAGCCAATTCAAGCCTAAAACTACACCGGACCTCCGAATTCAATTCCGATTGTTCTCCTAAGTCATAAATGATCCCCCGGAACTAGTCGAATCATCAGAATCCGGTTCCGAGCACTCTAACTCAATAGTCAACTCTTGGTTGACTTTCTATATTCAAGCTTTCTTCAAACATGCTATTTGTTTCATTTTCAATCCAAATCACTCCTAACTCACCCGATATATTCTAATACTGTTATAAAAGCATAAGATATGTAAATGCAAGGTAACGGGGTGGTAATTCCCGTAACGACAGGCCGGGTCGTTACAGTCGACCCCTACGAGAATGCGAAGAACAAAGTTTTTCTGCAGATATTGCAGCAGTTCAGCTGCTCTCTTAGGCTAAAAATGGTCTATTTGGACCCTCGAATTCATCCTGAGGCCCCCGGGACCCCAACGAAAACCACCAACATGCCCCATAACATGATAAAAACTTGTTCCAATTATAAAAACACGTCCTTAAACACGAAAAACATCGAATCCAAGCAAATTCCAGCCTAAGTTTTCATTCAAACTTCCGCAACCGACATTCGATCAAAAACCCGACCAAACGACCTCCGAATGACCTGAAATTTTGCAGGCACATCCAAAATCACCTAACGGAGCTACTACAACTGTCAAAAATCCATTCCTACTCCCGAATCAAAATCTCACCTACCGATCGGATATCGCCAAAATTCAACTTTAGCCAATTCAAGCCTAAAACGACACCGGACCTCCAAATTCACTTCTGATCGCTCTCCTAGATCATAAATGACCTCACGGAGCTGACCGAATCATCAGAATTCAATTCCGAGCTCTCGAACTCACAAGTCAACATCCAGCTGACTTTTCTCAACTATTCTTTATTCTAAGAGACTATTTTTCTCATTTCCAACCAAACTCAACCCGAATTGAATCAAACTCACCCAAAATGCATATTGCAACATTAACAAGCATATAACGGAAATAACAGGGTCATAACTCACATGATGACAGGCCGGGTCATCATACAAGAACAGTATATGTTTGGATCTTAAAAGGATGAGGGCTTACCAAAGTTTAGTTCAACTTGTGGACTAAAGTGGTACAATGTTTTCTTTTTAGTTCTTTCTAAATTTCAATGTAAGAAAAACTTGTTTGACTTTCTTGACTGCCCAAAATTGTCTCTCTTTTTTTCGTCTGGCAGAATGTTTATTTTATACTACTCCCCTCTTTCAATCAGCTCTCTTTCCTCCTGATTATTAGGTCCTAATTAGTAGTCAAACCCTCGTTTTAAAAAGAAAAGTAGTCTTCCATTATTAGTTGTCTACCCACTAAAGAATATTTCCACTTTTGACTAATCCACTAGTATTTTACTTATTACCTAGTGGCCCCCCTTAATCATTAAAGATTCAAATTTTAACTTAACCCCCATGATTATCTCCTAAAATTAATATTATTACAATTCTATTCCCAAACCTTCAATCTGTACCAAAATTAACAGCTATAACCAACAAGTTCCTAAAAACACCAAATCACTACAGCTATAACCAAATTCCTAATCAAATCCAACAATTAAATCAAACTCCTAGTAAATTCAAGAACAACATTATAAAAAAATCACTTCAACAAAGTCAGATTCATATCAGTACAAACTTAACAGAATAATAAGTAGATTCAACTTACTAAAATTAATCATCAATTGATCTTTAAATTAAAATCAAACAGCAATACAACCAAAATGAAGAATTCCATGATTCTGAGCAAATGACAATTCTAAATTAAAACTCAAACAAAAGATGAATTAGCGTTGTAAATCCGCTGAATCAAAAACAAACTGAACTTATATGCAAAACCTGATGAAAAATAAAGAACAAGGAACCAAACCTTACTCACAAAAAAATGAAGCAATTCAAACCAACAAACATTCACAAAATGTTATCATATAATCAGCAAGTAAAAGAGGTGAAAACCAAACAAATAGATCAAACAATATACACTCATTTCGGGAGAGAATTTAAAACAGAATAATAGAACAATTTGCAACACGTACAAAATAAATGAAACTTGAACTAACTAACTGGGTTGGAACCACGACGAACACGAACGAAAACGGGTTTGGACGTGACTGGTTATTGGATGGCGACGAGCGATGAGGAAGAGAAACGGGCAGCAGCAAAGGTTGGTCGACGAACTGGTTACTAACGAGGAGTTTCACAGTTTCTTAGTGGAGTTCCAGCGATGGATGGTTGCTAGTGGGCTGCCGGAGACGACATCGCTGGAATAGTTTGGTGCGCACATGAATGGAATCGTGCGGTTCGAAGACGAAGGAGACGAGGTGGCTGGACAGGGGTCTCTGGTTGCTGATGTGGAACGTCGGAGATGGCGACAGATCGTGGGGGGTGAACGGAGGGGGCAGTGGTCGTTGGTGTGGTGGCTGCTTGGAGAGGGTGAAGTGGGGCGGGTGTTTTAGGGTTTTGGGGAAGATGGGAAATGAAGGGTAATTGAAAAGGGGTGGGGGGTTTGTTTGGTTGTCCGAACCGGGTAAAAATAAATGAGTACTGGGTCGATTTTGGGATGACGGGGCGGGTCTGTTTGGTTTAGGGTGAGTCATTGATATGGGCTTGGCCTGATGGAATTAAAGAATTGGCCAATCTTCAATTTTCCAATCCTCTTCTTTTACTTTTATTTCCTAATATTAATTTCTTCTTTTTCCCAAAACTAAAAAACCTAAATTAACCCATAGAACTAAATAAATTTAAAAAATTACTACCAAACTTTTAATTATAATTAAACACACGTAGTTAAAAAATAAAATAACACCATTTGACATTAGATGTTAATATGTAAAGTAACTTATTTTTCACAACTTTCTCATTTTTGTAGCATGAGTTACTTAATTACTCCTACAAAAATCCAAATATAAACATAACATATTATTATTTTTTGTATATTAATTCAACAAATAAACACACACACAAAAAATGCAAAAAAATACGAAAAATAACAAACAAATTCACGAAAAATCACACAATACTAAAAATATTTTATCTTGTATTTTAGGAGTAACTCTCATCTAAGGCAAAAATCACGTGCTCACAACTAGTTTAGCATCTTTCATGCCAAACATCGCCAAAACACTCTCCAAGTACTTCTGGGCCAGGAATAGCCTGTTGACTCCTCGATCTCTTTTGATCTCTGTCATGACCCAAAATCCACTAAGGGTCGTGGTGGTTCGGGACACCGCTGTCAGGCTAGCCAACTGAATAACCAATTAATTCCTCTTTTAATACGTTTGAATAATCGAAGGCTTTTCCTTCCATTTTACATAAATAAAGATCTTTTTTCTTGAATTCAAACTTAAATAATAATAATTAGTTCAAAATTTGCTGAAACCATTCCAGAAACCCAGTGTCACAAGTGCGTGAGCAACTACTGAATAGGATATAAATACAATAAAACATCCGTCTGAGATAAAATGAACGAAAAAGAAATATTGTTTAATAGAAAGGGACATTAAAGAGCTACAGGTCGCCTTGCATACTGCAACTCACCTAGTCCCAGAATCATCTGTACTGTTGCGCCGATAGGCCGCTAATGTATCATGTACCTGTGTAATAAAAATGCACAGAAGTATAGTATGAGTACGTAATCAACGTGTACTAGTGAGTATCCCGCCTAATTTCGAAGGGGCAGAGACGAGATGGCCAACTTAGACACTTACTAGAGGTCAAATAACACTATACTATAAGTATGACAATAATTATGGATTTGTATAAAAGTTCTGATTGTGAAGCCAGCAAACAGGTAACCACCTTCAAACGTAAATCGAGGGCTTCTAAAGTTTGTTCTTTATTATCTTATCAATTTATGTCAAGCCACATGGGGCAATTCCACATTTACAAATTTCCTAGTAACAGATAAATATGCGCAAATCATGCCGAGCTCGACGGCCCGCTCCAATAGAATATAAATTGTGCATTGCGGAAGGTCGAGTGGTATGAACCATAGATGCATCTATTATCACCGAGGAATTCGGTCCGTTCCATAATTAAACACATATCATGCTCGTGAATCATCCATGTGACGCAGGCACACATAAAGCACATGCTCAATCAGTCAAATAAGAACTTATCGGGAAATATTTATTCAAATAAAACCAATTATCCTTTAACAATTTAATAAGTGAAGTTTAATCCTTTTAGAAATTTATTTACTAATCCGATGTGAGTTAAGCAATTCAAGCTACCATCGGGTTCACAATTAATCCACGTACAACATGCCTTTGGGTCCTAACTACCCGGATAATAACATAATAGTAGCTACACAGGGACTCTCGTCACCTCATGCGTACGTAGCCCCCCGCACAAATAGGAGCACATAATCAATTACTTCACCTATGGGGTAAATTCCCCCCCCCCTTCCAAGATTATAAAGGAGACTTACCTCGCCTTGAAGACTCACAGCCGGCATTCCACATCCTTCCGAAGGCTTGAACCAACGCACAACGTACCAAAACTAGTCAATGATCACACAAATCCTTTAATATATGCCCAACTATACCTTACAACTCAATTTATAAAAATTCCTAACCCCGAAGAAAAAGTTGACCGTAATGACCTCAGGCCTACTTGCCCGGAATCCGAAATTTCTTGAAGATAAAGATTACCCACAACCTTAGGAACTCAAATATATAATTTTTTCCTAATTCCATACTCTAAATCGTGTCTAAATTCCAAGAATATAATTTTCTAGGTTTTCCACCAAAATCCCAATTTTTATACTAATTTGGATGCTCAAATTCATGGCATATTCTTGTATTTAACTTGGAAATAAATAGGGGTAACTTACATCAACATTGACGACAAAATCCTCTCTTGAAGCTCCCCAAAAATCGCCCAGCCATGAAGAAAATGGGAGAAATAAAATATCCCACGATTTAAAACAAGGTTCTGCCTCTTGCTCTTTCCGCTTTTACGGTCCAGGTACCGCTTCTGCGATCTCTCTTTTGCGGAAATCCAGGCCGCTTCTTCGGTCTCTCATATCACCAGACCAACTGCTTCTGCGGTCTACCCATCGCAGAAGCGATTTCGCTTCTGCGGAACCAAATCCGCTTCTGTGGTTCCTAGCCAAACATCCACTTTATGCTTCTGCGTCTGCCAAGCCGCTCCTGCGGCTCCAAAATCGCAGAAGCAAAAATACCAGAAGCAGTAGGCCTAAAAGTTCATAAGTCCAAAAACTCTCTGTTTGGCCACCCGAACTCACCCCGAGGCCCCTGAAACGTCAACCAAACCTACCAACCAATCCCAAAACACATTACGGACTTGCTCGAGGCCTCGAATCCTAACAAACAACGCCAAAATCCCGAATTACACCACGATTCAAGCTTTAAGAACATTAAACTTTCCAACTTCTACTTTCGATGTTTCAACCCATCAAATCACGTATGATTGACTTCAAATGTTTCATACAGGTCATATTTGACATTACGGACCTACTCCAACTTCCAGAATTGGATTCCGACCCCTATATCAAAAAGTCAACCTCCGATCAAACTTCTCAAAAACCTTTAAATTTCTATCTTTAGCCAAATGACTCAAAAATGATCTACGGACCTCTGAATTCACCTCCGATTGCGCCCCCAAATCCAGAATCACCATACGGAGCTATGCATAGTCTCGGAATCCCAAACGGACATCGATAACGCTGAAATGCACTCCAAGCCAAACTTAATAAATTCCTTCTAAAATACTAACTTCCACAATATGCTCCAAAACGCTCCCGGGTTATCCAAAACCCTATCCGGGCATATGCCCAAGTCTGAATTCATCATACGAACATGCTGGAACCTTCAGATTCTGATTTCATGGTCGTTTACTCAAAATTCCAATCCTAGTCCATTCTTTCAACTTTAAGCTTCTCAAATGAGGATTTTTATTTAAATTTAACTCTGATCTTCCTGAATTTAAATTCCGACCATGTGAACAAATCACGATACCTGAAATGAAGCTGCTCATGGCCTCAGATCGCTACACGACACACTAGGGCTCAAAACGACTGGTCGAGTTGATACATTCTCTCCCACTTAAACATACGCTTTCCTCAAACATGCTGAGAACTATACTGAGGTAGTCCAAAATCACTGTTTAGCACCTCATGCACCTTCCCGTGCTACCACTACTTAGCTGAGCACATTAGCTCGATAAATTCTGAAGATATTCCCTTTTTATTCAAGTAAATAAGCCTTAGAGCTCAATTCCAACTTCCAAAATTCTATGCCATGCCTGTTTCCAATCATATGATCACCGTATTAATCACTATATGTTGTACCCAGACATGACTGCAAAACCCTGCTGAATTCACAGTTTGCATCACTTTACTCATAGGACCACAACAACATTTCTATTTGAATTAATCGCCACGACCCCAATGCTCCTATTGCACCTCATGACCTACATAGGTCTTACTCTAATTATTATAATATCGCCACGACGGATGAGATTCTAAAATTCATAATCAACTGTCGAGTCAACCAACCATCGAGTCTATACTTCTGACAAGAAACATTACCACATTCTGAACCAAATAATGATCGTCACTCCTTAATATACTTCATATAATCAGATTACACAGATCCTAAATCCCACAATCTCATCTTACCCAGTGCAACTTCTCGGCAATAAGCCACTCTAAAAGTGATCACAAGTCTTATATGACGCCAGAATGTGCCAATGGCCACCAATCAGAACACAACACAACAGGAAATCGAACTCTGGAAGGAATTACCTGACCCCCGCACTCCTACGGACTTTTCTTAAAAATTAGGATGCAGGAAATACAAAATTAGCATATAGAAAGCTACACTCATCATCACACTATTACGGCGTGCAACCCGGTCCAACAACATAACTATGGTGGTATGCCATCCAATCCTCACAATATAACTGTGGTGGCATGCCATCTGATCCTCACAGTATAACCATGGCGGCGTGCCATCCGATCCTCACAATATAACCATGGCGGCATGCCACCTGATCCTCACAATATAAGCATGGTGGCGTGCCACCCAATCCTCACAATATAACCATGGCGGCATGCCACCCAAGCCATACGTAGAACGTACATAAAGAGATGCGCATCGAGCTAATTTTCTCATTGTAATAAAGTACCGAATCTAGGTCACAAGCACGCTAAGTGCATAATGCCATCCTTGAGGGGATATTTAGTGCGATAAGCTACAAACTCAAGCACATATCAGGTGGATACCAGATTTAAATCTCAAGTGCCATCCTGCTTACATAACACCATCGCAACACGGAACCTTAACACATACACAATTTCTCAGGCCGTCTCAAAACTCACACGGCACATTGTATCACTTCATGAAATATCTGACAACGAGATGACACCCCGACTACTCCATAAGGGGCGCATTACTGAAATGAACACATCTGTCCTGCTATAAAGCCCAAATTCACATTTGAATCCATCCACCGACCTCAAGTCGATCCTCGTCATATCGAATTAAGCCAATGACCTTTCAAAGGTCCATACTAATTTTCCTTCTTCTCATAACACAAGAGAACAACTGTCATAATCAGAGAAAACCTCTTCGGTTCATAAACCAATAAACAAGGTGCCCTCCTGCATGAATTCTCAAGGCAATGATATTACCCAAATTCCTCGTACTTGATTTAAATCTTTAGTCAAACAAGTGGCTACATGCCACACTGGTACAATCGTTCCGTGGAACATGTTCCCACAATCTTCCAAAATAAATAACGGGTCCGTACATATAAACCATCGGATGCACTAACACCAAAAAGTGATCAAGAATCCCTACGAGGATGCAAATACTTTATCACAAAACATAGGTCTCAAGTGACGCTGAAAACAATACCAACTTACCTAATCATTCAACCTTTTCCCTTGCTCGTCCGAGCCTGTGACATCCTTGCCAACACTGAACTGCAACATTGATCCTCACTTCGTATTTTCATGCTACTCACCGCACCCAACGTGCCAATATACGATAGAACACGATTTTCATCATAACTCCAAAATCTGCAATATTTTAACACTTCATCACATAAGGAATTTTCACTTAACTCACTTTAGGAGAATCATAGCAACACACAAGTAAATTCCTATACAGTGGAATATTCAAATTTGCAAGTAGTGGTCCAGCCACCATAACCCTATCGGAATCTGTTTCCACATAACAAGCCACAATAATAGGAGGCTCCTGAATAGCATCAATTGTGGCAGCTGACAAGCCTGATACATACCACTACAAACCATACACACAACTTGATCACGCTGAATGAACTGATCACAAATCCTATCATGCCCACATCCAACTGTGGCTAATCAATCCCTTTCCTTCCAATTTATCCTTTCTTGCCTTAGAAATAATACTAACTCCATTCCACACAACATACTCCATCTACACTCATCTCGAGTGACCTTGATTCACAAGAGCATGCTGTCTCAACTCCTACGAACCACTTTGTAAATTCCCAATTGCTACATCACAAACCAACCATCACAGGACAACTTGTGCCACTTCGCGTACGCTGCTTTCCAAGCTTGATTCTTAATTCTACTTGTAGGCTCCAAATCATTAAACACCATACTTTACCTCTTTTGAATCCACTAGGACCGTTACTGAGAGCCACCCACTCTAACTTGGTCCCAAATATACTCAGCTCTATAATTCTCATAGCACATGAATACCCTCTCGACGAGGCACCCGACGAAATAACTTCCTCCAAAACTTGTATCTATACAAGGTATAAATCCTGAATCTTCCTCCTGGTCCGAACACGAGCCAATAAGGCAATCCATAGTATGCCTCAACAATTTGTTTGCTCAAATTACCACTTATGGTCTTTTTCCGTAGCTGAGGTAACCCATCAAGATTTTTAATAATTGGAAAACTCGCAAGTAGCTAATCACGCAACCCGAATCATAAGTGGCGGGACTCTCCCACTTAGCTTGAAGTCAATATTACAAACTCTGGAGTTCACCATTATTCTTAATCTCTCACTAACATAACCTTGTGTAATCAATTGCTAGTAGTCTCGATATCTTACCGTAAAAACCCAACTGGATACTCCAAATCATTAACACCATTCATACAGCAATTCCCTTTGCTGCATATCTAGTAGAAATCTTCTCAGAAGTCTCCCCAACCACGCAAATGCTAACCTGATCACAGGAATACCCCACTTGTAGAAACCACTCCCCGACATCTTCCAATATCGCTGCTGGGGTACAAATACTACAACACCAACAACTCTTCCTGAGCCTGAGGTCACTCTTCAGCTGCACGAGCCCATACACCCCTCATGGTCATCATTAAATATGCAACAACATCATTTCACTTCAAAGTCATGCTACGCCTTTCTTCATTTAAGCGGCTCTTTTCCGTTATGTTAAATCCTTGTCCATACAAGAATCCCTACTTCAAATTAGATTCGAAGATGCCAATAGACAAGCACCAATATTCTCAAGTCATTCCAGACTCCCCTAAGGTGTATAGTTTCTCATTACCAAGTCCTACGCAGCTCCGTTGCTCTCCCACTTTAAGCTAACTCACTTCTTCAATCAACTACTCGGCCTGTCCTCCCTAAGCCTGTCCTTTTAGAAGTTTAAAACTCTACCTGGCACTTCCCACATGTCTTTCTCATCTTTTGTTGCTCAGAGGTAGACTTAATAAAATTTATCTTCATAGTACTTGAATTTCACGATTTGTTATTAATCCCAAACCTTTCTAAAAGTCACCTTTATCGAACCGTCAATATTTGAAACACCGGTTCAATCCAAAAACACCGCACCCTATAATATCTGATAGTTGCATCTTCGATACTAATTCACATACTAAACTCCCTCCGAATTCGACTATAATATCCCAACCAACTATACCGAGAAAATCATCCCGCACCACAATTGTTGTGCCACTTCAATTCTTCAAATTCTCGATTTATAATAAGCGCTCGCATCGTGTAAATTGAGCAGAAAGAAATAAAAGCCATAAGTCTCAAAGGAATCGAACTGCACGAAAAGGAAATCAAGAAGGGAAGAACTCCTAACAGTCCTACAGCCTCTCGAGGATAAATACAAACGTCTCCGTCCCGATCTGCGAGACTCTACTAGACATGATCATGACTCGTACCTAGTGCTTTGATACCATGTTGTCACGACCCAAAATCTACTAAGGGTCATGGTGGCGCTGAACACCGTTGTCAGGCTAGCCAACTAAATTACCAATTAATTCTTCTTTTAATACTTTTGAACAATCTAAGGTTTTTCCTTCCGTTTTACATAAATAAAAATCTTTTCTTGAATTCAAACTTAAATAATAATAATTAGTACAAAGTTTGCTGAAACCATCCCAGAACCCGGTGTCACAAGTGCATGAGCAATTACTGAATAGGATATAAATACAACACAACATCCGTCCGGGATACAAATGACGGAAAATAAATACAGTTTACTAGGACTTTAAAGAGCTACGGGTCGCCTTGCATACTGCAACTCACCTAGTCCCAGAATTGTCTGTGCTGTTGCGCTGATAGGCCGCTAATGTATCATGTACATGTGCAATAAAAGTGCACAGAAGTGTAGTACGAGTACATAATCAACGTGTACTTAGTGAGTATCCCGCCTAATCCCGAAAGGGTATAGATGAGATGGCCAACTTCGACACTCACTGGAGGTCAAATAACACTATACTATAAGTGTGAGAATAATCATGGATTTGTATAAAAGTTCTGATTGTGAAGCCAGCAAACAGGAAACCACCTTCAACAGTAAATCAAGGGCTTCTAGAGTATGTTCTTTATTATCTTATCAATTTATGTCAAGCCACATGGGGCAAATTCCACATTAACAAATTTCCAAGTAACATATAAACATGCGTAAATCATGTCGAGGTCGACGGCCCGATCCATAATTGTACACATGCCCTGCTCGCGAATCATCCATGCAATGCAGGCACACATAAAGCACATGCTCAATCAGTCAAATAAGAACTTATCGGGGAATATTTATTCAAATAAAACCAATTCTCCTTTAAAAATTTAAGAAGTGAAGTTCAATCCTTTTAGAATTTTACTTACTAATCAAATGTGAGTTAAGCAATTCAAGCTACCAATGGTTTCGCAATAAATCCGTGTACAACATGCCTTTGGGTCCTAACTACCCGGACAATAACATAATAGTAGCTACGCACGGACTCTTGTCACCTTGTACGTATGTAGCCCATACAAATAGGAGCACATAATTAATTACTTCACCTATGGGGTAAATTCCCCCTCGCAAAATTAGAAAGAAGACTCACCTTGCTCCGAAAACTTGCAATCAGTATTCTACATCCTTACGAAGGCTTGAACCAACGCGCAATGCACCAAAACTAGCCAATGATCACATTAATCCTTTAATATATGCTCAACTATACCTTACAACTCAATTTATAACAATTCCTAACCTCGAACGAAAAGTTGACCGAAATACCAACGGGCCGAGGTTCCCAGAATACAAAATTTCTTGAAGATAAAGATTACCCACAACTTTAAGAACTCAAATATATAATTTTCACCTAATTCCATGCTCAAAATCGTGTCTAAATTCCAAGAATATGATTTTCTAGGTTTTCCACCAAAACACCAATTTATATACTAATTTTGATGCACAAATCCATGGTATAATCTTGTATTTAACTTGGGAATAAATAGAGGTTACTTACCTCAACATTGACGACAAAATCCTCGCTTGAAGCTCCCCAAAAATCACCCAGCCATGAAGAAAATGGGAGAAATGAACTAAATCCTACGATATAAAACAACGTTCTGCCTCCAGCGCTTTCCATTTTTGCGGTCCCGGGATCGCTTGCGGTCACACTTTTGTAGAAATCCAACCCGCTTCTGCGGTCTCTCAAATCACCCAACCAACCGCTTCTGCGGTCTACCCATCGCAGAAGTGATTTCGCTTATGCGGAACAAAATCCGCTTCTACGGTTCCTGGCCAAACGTCCACTTTCCGCTTCTGCGTCTGCCAAGATGCTCCGGCGGTTTCACTTCAGCGGCTCCAAAACTGTAGAAGCGAAAATACCTGAAGCAGCAGGTCAAAAATTTCATAAGTCTAAAAACTCTCCATTTGGCCACCCGAACTCACCCCGAGGCCCCCGAGACCTCAACCAAACCTACCAACCAACCCTAAAACACATTACAGACATGCTTGGGGCCATCCTAACAAACAACACCAAAATCCCGAATTACACCACGATTCAAGATTTAAGAACTTTGAACTTTCCAACTTTTACTTCCGATGTTTAAACCCATCAAATCACGTCCGATTGACTTCAAATGTTGCATACAAGTCATATTTGACATTACAGACCCCCTCCAACTTCCGGATATGGATTCCAACCCCGATATCAAAAAGTCAACCTCCGGTCAAACTTCTCAAAAACCTTTAAATTTTTATTTTTAGCCAAATGACTCCAAAATGACCTACAGACCTCCGAATTCACCTTCGATCGCGCCCCCAAATCTAGAATCACCATACGAAGCTATTCATAGTCTCAAAATACCACATAGACATCGATAACACTAAAATTCACTCCAAGCCAAACTTAAGAAATTCCTTCTAAAATGCTAACTTCCACAATAGGCGCCAAAACGCTACCAGTTTATCCAAAACCCAATCCAGGCATAAGCCCAAGTCCGAATCATCATACGAACCTGCTGGAACCTTCAGATCCTGATTCCGAAGTCGTTTACTCAAAATTTCAATCATAGTCCATTCTTTCAACTTTAAGCTTCTTTAACTCCGATCTTTCTGAATTTAAATTTCGACCATGTGAACAAGTCACAATACCTGAAATGAAGCTGCTCATGGCCTTAGATCGCTGAACGACGCGCTAGGACTCAAAACAACCGATTAGATCGTTACAATCTCCATGCCAAGGATTTTCTTAGCCGGTCCTAAATTTTTCATCTCAAATTCACTGTTCAACTGACTTTTCAAATTTTAATTTTTTGTCAAATCCTTAGCAGCAATAAGCATGTCATCAACAAATAATAATAGATACACAAATGAACTATCATTTAACTTTAGGAAGTAAACCCAACTATCATACATGCTCCTCGAATAATCATGACCCAACATAAATGAGTCAAACCTTTTGTACCATTGTCTAGTAAACTGCCTTAATCCGTACGAGAATTTATTCAACAAGAAAACATGATCTTCTTTTCCTTCAATTTCAAATCCTACAGGTTGATGCATGTATATTTGTTCCTCAAGTTCATCAAGTTGTTCTAATCCCAAATTACAGATGGCAACTAAGACAAGCAAGATACTATTAGAGCTATGACTAACTACATGTGAGAATATATCATTAAAATAAACTCCTTGTACTTGACTATAGCTCTTTGCAACTAATCATGCCTTATACCTTGCATCTTCAACCCGTGGAATAACCATTTGTAACCAGTAATGCTCTTTCCTAATGGAGGCTTGACAAGAGACCAAGTACCATTCTTGTGTAGAGACTCAATCTCTTCATTTATTGCAATCAACTACTTGCTTGAATTAGCACCAGAAATTGCTTCTGAATAATTTGATGGTTCTCAAATTTCTTCAGTTTCCTATGCAACTGAAAAAACAAATGGAACATAATCTCCAAACCTTAATGGTTGTTTAATTTATCTTCTTGGTCTATGTTTGGCTATAGAATACCCCCTTCTTCTGTTTCAACTTTAGGACTTTCAATTTAATGCTCAAATTTAGGAGTTTCAACTGTATTTTGCTTTAAAATTGATGAGCTTGGCTCAGAAAGAATGCCAATATCTACCTCCACCTATTTTGATGTACTCTTCCTTTTATATGTATTACAAGAACTAGAAGACTCTTTTCTGAAATGTAACATAGAGGATTCATCAAATGTTACATCTCTTCTAATTATAAATTTTGGTTCCATGTGATCAGGATACCATAGTCGGTATCCTTTCACTCCAGATGCATACCCAAGGAAAATGCACTTCTTAGCCATTGGCTCTAATTTTCCGTCATTTATATGCATGTATACAAGGCAACCAAAAATCCTTAAATTAGAATAATTAGTAGGAGTACCTGACCATATTTCCTCTTGAGTCTTAAAGTTCATGGGTGCAAAAGGAGCACGTTTGACAATATAACAAGCTATAGAGATAGCTTCTGCCTAAAAGATGTTTGTCAACCCAGCATTTGAAATCATGCAGCTAACCCTTTCCAAAAGAGTTCAATTCATCCTTTCTTCTATACCATTTTGTTGAGGTGCCATTCTCACAATACGGTATCGAGAAATTCCTTCATTCTTGAAAATTTTGTTGAATTTCATTAGAAAATTACAAGCCATTATATGTTCCAAGCCGCTTAACCTATTTTCCTCTTTCCTTCTCAATGAAAACTTTTCATTGTTTGAAATTTAAGAAATATAACTTTTATTTTTCAGGAAATAAATCCAGACTTTCCTTCATGAATCATGAATGAAAGTCAACATATACCTAGCACCACCTTTTGACGGGGTACATGAAAGACCCCAAAGATCTGTGAATGAATGTAATTTAAAGTACCTTTTGTTCTATGAGTTGTTGGAGATTTGAATCTGACTCTTTTCAGCTTCACGAACACACAGTGTTCACAGAATTCCATATTTCCAGTATTTTGGCGACACAAGAGACCTCTTTTGCTAAAGATAGAAAGACGTTTTTCACTCATATGCCACAATTTGGTGATGTTAGAATTAGATTTATCTCATGTTGAAATTGCGCCATCACCTCTAATAGTAGATCCCAATAGAGTATACAACGTACTAGATCTACGGGCTTTCATGATCACAAAAGCACCATGAGAAACTTTCAGAACTCCATATTCACTTGTGCACTTGCACCCAAAAGATTCTAGAGTGCCTAAAGAGATGAGATTTTTCTTAAAGTTAGAAACATGTCTAACATTAGTGAGAGTTCTCACCACACCATCATGCATTTAGATTCGAACAGTACATTTTCTAATAACTTTTCATGCAACACTATTGCCCATCAAGATAACTCACCACTAATAGATTCATATGGGGTAAATAAATCCCGATTACGACATATATAATAAGAACAACCCAAATATGAAATCCACTCATGTTTAGATTTGAAACTATTATTAGTTGCAAGAAAAATAGTTCCCTCAGTCTCATCAACAACTACTCTTCCTTGGATGTCAGTATTTTTGTGCTCATTCTTTCTACTGTATATTTTTCTTTGTTTTTCAATTTAAAGCATTCAGAAATAATGTGACCTTTCTTATGACAATATTTGCACATGACATTTCTGTATCTAGATTTTGACTTGATTTAGGTCTCTCACTACTTGAATCTTTCTCATTGGATCTACCTCTTATGAACAAGCCTTCCCCTTGGTTCTCACTAATTTCATCAATATATCTCTATCTATTTTTTCTTTTGATTTCAAAATAGATTTGATATCTTTATATAGATATTATCCTTTCCATAAAGCATAGTATATCGTATATATTTAAACGAGTAGAGTAAAGAAGCAAGCAATAACACAGTTTGATACTCATCTTTGACTTCAGCAGATATGTTAATTAAATCCATAAGAAGAGAATCAAAAGTATCAAGATGTGTAGTATAGATGTACCTTCAGCCATATGAAAAATGTAGAGTTTTTGCTTTATTTAAAGCCCATTTTCAACCATTTTTTTCATATACGGGGTTTTTAATTTTTCCCATATGCCTTGTCTAAGCTTTGCATAACAACTTCACACAAAACTTCATTTGAAATATTAAAAATGATACATGATTTTGCCTTTTTTTCAATGACAACAAATTTCTCGCCCGTTATTTTATCCGCCTTTATCTTCTTTTCTTTTAGTGCCAAATCTAAGCCATCCTGAACTAGGATAGCTTCCATCCTTAAGTGCCACATTGCGAATTTTGTACTTTGATCAAATTTCTCTAAATAAATCTTTGTTAGAGTCATGTTTGTCACACCTCCCTTTTTGCTACCTTTTGTTCACAGAATTCCATATTTCCAGTATTTTGGCGACACAAGAGACCTCTTTTGCTAAAGATAGAAAGACGTTTTTCACTCATATGCCACAATTTGGTGATGTTAGAATTAGATTTATCTCATGTTGAAATTGCGCCATCACCTCTAATAGTAGATCCCAATAGAGTATACAACGTACTAGATCTACGGGCTTTCATGATCACAAAAGCACCATGAGAAACTTTCAGAACTCCATATTCACTTGTGCACTTGCACCCAAAAGATTCTAGAGTGCCTAAAGAGATGAGATTTTTCTTAAAGTTAGAAACATGTCTAACATTAGTGAGAGTTCTCACCACACCATCATGCATTTAGATTCGAACAGTACATTTTCTAATAACTTTTCATGCAACACTATTGCCCATCAAGATAACTCACCACTAACAGATTCATATGGGGTAAATAAATCCCGATTACGACATATATAATAAGAACAACGCAAATATGAAATCCACTCATGTTTAGATTTGAAACTATTATTAGTTGCAAGAAAAATAGTTCCCTCAGTCTCATCAACAACTACTCTTCCTTGGATGTCAGTATTTTTGTGCTCATTCTTTCTACTGTATATTTTTCTTTGTTTTTCAATTTAAAGCATTCAGAAATAATGTGACCTTTCTTATGACAATATTTGCACATGACATTTCTGTATCTAGATTTTGACTTGATTTAGGTCTCTCACCACTTGAATCTTTCTCATTGGATCTACCTCTTATGAACAAGCCTTCCCCTTGGTTCTCACTAATTTCATCAATATATCTCTATCTATTTTTTCTTTTGATTTCAAAATAGATTTGATATCTTTATATAGATATTATCCTTTCCATAAAGCATAGTATATCGTATATATTTAAACGAGTAGAGTAAAGAAGCAAGCAATAACACAGTTTGATACTCATCTTTGACTTCAGCAGATATGTTAATTAAATCCATAAGAAGAGAATCAAAAGTATCAAGATGTGTAGTATAGATGTACCTTCAGCCATATGAAAAATGTAGAGTTTTTGCTTTATGTAAAGCCCATTTTCAACCATTTTTTTCATATACGGGGTTTTTAATTTTTCCCATATGCCTTGTCTAAGCTTTGCATAACAACTTCACACAAAACTTCATTTGAAATATTAAAAATGATACATGATTTTGCCTTTTTTTCAATGACAACAAATTTCTCGCCCGTTATTTTATCCGCCTCTATCTTCTTTTCTTGTAGTGCCAAATCTAAGCCATCCTGAACTAGGATAGCTTCCATCCTTAAGTGCCACATTGCGAATTTTGTACTTTGATCAAATTTCTCTAAATAAATCTTTGTTAGAGTCATGTTTGTCACACCTCCCTTTTTGCTACCTTTTGTTTTCCCGAAAAGGAGAATAAGGTATACCTCGTTAATTATAAATACACCCGGGATGGGATATAATAACAACGAGGAAGGAGTTTTTCCAATTTAAGGACAATCAGATTGGGATTTTATTTAAAATTTAAGAGTCGCCACTTGGGAAAATAATGGTGTCCCAAGTCACCAGTTAATCCTGAATCCGAGGAAGTTGACTCTGTTTAACAGTCCGCACAATAAGAAATCCGGATAAGGAATTCTGTTAACCCGGGAGAAGGTGTTAGGCACTCCCGGATTCCGTGGTTTCAGCACGGTCGCTCAACTTTCATTTTTGATTTTTACTTGATTTCATTATATGCTTTTTACAATGTGTGCATGTTTTGCTTTTAATATTTTATGACTTGCGACGTCGCAAAAACGTATTTTGAGTCACACCGCAACCAGTACGCCTGTGACTTTCAACATGTTTCGGCTTCGCCAAGATTTAAGATTTGAGTCACATTATATGTGCACTCATATTAGGGAACGTATATTTTAGAATCGTGCCTATATCATCTAACGGCTTATTATTCTTTTGGAAATACCGTGGAATTTACTAAATGGTCCTCTCGAATCTATCACTTATTATTATTTATATGGGGGCCCCGCTTATTTTGTTGTCATACGAGGCTCGTCCCGTTTATTTTAATAGTCCAATCCTAATGAGTACATTTTCTATTTTTTTTTTTTTGGTTTTCCCTTAGTCATTTAATTATGCTATAATTTCAGAAGCATATCCAGGCCTTGTCATTTATATTTTCGGGCCTGGATTCAGTACATAAGCTTGCATATCTGGGTTTCAAAAACCCAAAATATGCTGAAATAATTGTTCAAAATCCCAAATATAGTTCTAATTGGATCCAGGCCTGCGCTGTTCTTCATGCCCAGACCAAACAGAGGAGAAAGAAGAAAACAGAACTGGAATTCCATAATATATATATATACTTGAAATCAATAGAAGAATCAACCCAAATTGTATTTATTTCAGAAATAGAAACAGGAATACAGACTTAACTATACCACTTCTAAATCACAATTATTTAACACTAATATTTGAACAATAGACAACCTTTCTTCGTATTTTATTAACAGTTATGCTACTCAACTATACGAATTGAACTATTTTTTATCGACTAGTTGTAATTCATACTATTTGGCTATAATTATCGATTACTAATTTGAACTTCAAACAGCAGGCTATTTGTGTTAACTACTTCGAGTCAGTCGTGTGATACTCAAATTTGTATTTAACTACTAGTTTTATCTTACACTATTTCCAGTTGTTGTTAAGATATTGAAATGAAGAGATGGGCTAAAGCTAAGTAATTATCAATAGCTAATTTTATTCAAACAGTAGGCTTATTATGTAACTATTTCGATCAGTCACATGATTCTTAACTTTGTAATTAACTACTGGTTTTAAACTTATGCCATTTCCAGTTGTTATTAAACTACTTAAGATGAATAAACAGACTAAAGCTAAACTAATTATCACGTTCTAATTCATATTATTACCATGGTTATATGCATATTACAAATCTATTTTTAAAGCTATGTGAGTTAGTTTAACTAATTAATCTGTTTTTAATCCAAATCTAAGTGATTGCAGCTATAGGGATTCTATACTACCCTACCTATTACATTGTTCATGAGCATCACCTTATGTCTCATATGTATCAGTTATACAACCATTTTCTATCAAATTACAAAGTATCTACTTGTGCGATAAAATAAGAACAGATAATAGTAACAGAACTAGTCTCTTCTGAAAATCAACTCATAGTATTCATTGCTTCATATCAGCTGCCAATTACATGTTTAAGTAGTAGCTGTGTACCTGATTCAACAAAATAGATCTATGAGTCTAAGGATGCAGATGAGGAAGGATAATCAATTGATCACAGTAGCAAAACATAGCAGCAGAATCGAATCAACAGAGCAAAGACAATTGAACAGCAGAGTCGAATGAATTTTTCAAACTCAGCAGATAAGCACTTCAACAGCAAACTTGAAGAAAACCCAATAGAATCCCGACAATGAAAGTAATAGAAGATTCCAATTGAGCTTCAGAACTGTGCTCGACTATACCCAGTAATTCACTCTTAGATTGTGATATTTCACTCTTAAGTTCAGAAGTTTTCTGTGAATTTCTAAAATCCAGCCCTTTTCCAGGCTTAATTACAGCCTATTTATAGGTGTTATAAGCGAAATTTTGAGGGGGAAATTAAAAAATCTTATTACCAATTCCCTCCCATTAATTCTTTTATTAACTACAGTTTAGTACCTATTTTCAGATTTGAAATGCCTTCCAACCTTTGCTGGAAGGTTCTAGGGTGATCTTTTGGCTTCTATTATGGGTCTATTACTATAGTACCCTCACTTGCTAAGGGTTTTAACAATTAAGCCTTTTTATTGGGTCTGTTTTACCCTTTGTTTAGTGCATTATTGCATAAATACTAGGCCTGAATGTCTTATTTATCCCTACATGCTCTATTAAATCTACAATTATGCCATTTTCATTCGTTTTTATGCCCCTGCTATCACCTATTAATTACCCGACCTGTCCAAGGTCTAGGTATTCACGTTTTAGTTATTATTTAACTGTGGGACACCTATTTCAAGTCATTTAAGACTTAGCCATATTTAAACATTAATTTTCTTTCAATTTTAGCCTATTTCAGAGGTAACCTTTCTATTATTACTTATTAATTGAATTGGATTTATAGGACTAGCCTGTTTCTTACCTAGAACTAAACACTTTATAGAATTAGCCAATCCAATGCTTGGACTTAGCTTTGCAAAATTAGTCACTCTTATTGTTTTGACTTAGAGAATTAGCCACTTTTAGACTTAGGCTTAGCATTACAGAATTAGCCACTCCAATGTCTCAAGAGTGGCCATGTTAATTAAACAGTCCTTAAGTCATTTCAATTGCAGCCATTTTAGATCATTTTTCAATTTAGCCAATCAAATTACTTTCAATATTAGCCATTCATCTAATCATTTATCTATTACAGCTATAACCAATACCCTAAAGCACAATAGGACTAATCATAGTCTAATACATGAATCTATTACAAATACGGCCTACTTATGTCAATTTGCACACATAGCCACAATCAGAAATCATTTATCATTTAACCAAAACTCAAAGGGAAATTAGATAATGGTTGAATCTCAATTCAACGACTCATAACTCAGATTTAAGCATAGAAAACAAATCCAACATAATGAAGCATACTCACAATATATTCATGCACGGACTTATGAAAAACCCTAAAAGACTCATATATACCAGTTAAGCATAGTAGACAGGATTGATAACAGGCTAAGTCTATTAGATTAGAAAATGCCAAGACTTATAGAAATCAGAGGATGAAGCTATTGAAGCCATATTATAACAGAAAACATATAAAAGGTAAAATAATTAGAAGATAGAAGATGATGAGATTTTAATAACTAATCATGCAAACATATTAACTATGACTAACAAAGAAAGCAAAATAAACAAGGAAATCATGCAAACAATCAAAAATAAAAGAAAAGACAGGAGAGATGAACTTAGCTTAGCAGGAACTGTCTCCTGAGCTTCCTTATTCTTTTTTTTTTCTTTTTTCTTTTATTTTCTTTTTCTCCTAGTTTTTCAGACTTCAAAGACTTGAAGTCTTTATTTTCCAGATTTTCTTTAACTGGTTGGTTTCTTGGGTTTTTGTGGCAGAGAGGAGTGTTAGAAGGTAGATGGGTGTGTTTTGGGGTGGGTATCGTTTGGTGGTTCGCCGGAGTTAGGGTTCCGGCGGATTAGTTTTGAAGATTCGAACGATTCCAGTGACATTCGAGGGAAACCACTCTTGTGCGGTTAAAGATCCCCTCATGGTGGTTATATGGTGTAAATTTGGGAGGCTGTCTCAAAGGTTAAA
The DNA here is from genome assembly GCA_032618575.1 of Nicotiana noctiflora. Taxonomy (NCBI): domain Eukaryota; kingdom Viridiplantae; phylum Streptophyta; class Magnoliopsida; order Solanales; family Solanaceae; genus Nicotiana; species Nicotiana noctiflora. Next base: position 524,780 of record JASVEL010004444.1, on the reverse strand, counting down.
GGTCATCGGAGAATATTCCGGTGGCCGTGTTTTCAAGAACATGGGATTTCTTCTGTGTTTCTTTAGGTTTTAAGGTGATTTCATGTGAAGAAGGTAGAAGAAGAGGGTTTTGGGGTTAGGGGTGGCCTGAGATGGCCATTGGAGCCGATCAGTCTCCATGAACGGAGATGAGATGAAGAAGAAGAGGTGAAGAGGGAGACGGGTAAGGGCGGCTAGGGTTAGGGCAAATGAAAAATGGCTGGTCTCTAAAGAGACTAGCCTTAAATACCCTACATGGCCTGGTTAATCCTGGCCCTTGGATCACTCTTGATCAATGCCCAGGATCAAAAGATCTTGAGACGGTGTCGTTTGGCATTACTGAAGACGGTTTGGTCTCCGTCAGATCAACCTAGATGGACGGCCAGGATTCAATTGAAAAACTACATCGTTTGGTTTGATTACAGGGATTCAAAATGATCTGTTTGATCAATTAGACGGACGGCCAAGATTTGATCCTCACAAAATTGGACCGGACCCTGTAATCTCTTGGGCTGAGGTGTTTTGGGCTTGACACCTTGGCCCAATTATTGTATTCTATGTATTTTGTGTATTTTAATTATTTTTATTTATTTTTCTTGTTGTATTTCATTTTTCTCTTTTTATATTCTTTTAATTTATTAATTCTCTTTTATTTCCTGTTTTTCTCTAATTTTTCTGGTATTGTTTGACATTTTTGCTATTTTTCTTTGATTTCCGGTATATTTGTATTTTTTTTTTGTTGATTTTCTTTAATTCCTTTATTTTGTGACATTTTCCAATTAACCTATTTTTAATTTCTAATTGTTTCAATTACAAACATACACTTTATTTCAATCAAACACATACTTGCAAACAAAAATATTATTTATTTAATGTTGGAATTTATTTGCCTAGGGCAAAAATCATGTGCTCACAATGTTGACTACTAAAATAAATCAAGTTAGATCCGACTCCGATACCAATTTATTATGATCAGGAACCCGAGTAGTGCAGAGAATGAAAATAATGCAAGTTGATAACAATGAAAATTAAATTACATAAAGAACGTACAAATTTAACGTGGTTCGATCAAAGTAATCTAGGTCCACATGCAGAGAGGAGCAAATTTACTATAGCAACAAGAATACAAAAGATCGTACAAAATGTCACGATCCAAAATCTAACCATAGTCGTGATGACGCCTATCGTGTTACAAGTCAAGCCTCTTCCAAAAATATAACTACTAAACTAATTATATTAAATTAATAAAATATTTCAAAATTTAAATTTTTATCAACTAAATCAACTCTAAATATAATATAGAAAAATATGGAAAATGTGCCCCAAACATCGGGGTCTCACTAAGTCATGAGCATTTAAAACTATAAACTAAGATATTTAAACTGCCTAACGGTCCAAAAGAAGAAATGACAAGAGGAGCAACATGGTCCTGCAGACACTAACAGCTACCCTGCAATCTCTACGGATAGCTGGCCTAAACTCAACGATCGCGCACGTTGTAACTCACCTGGATCTGCATATAAAGTGCATGGTGTAGTATGAGTACAACTGACTCAATAGTAACATAAATAACTAAGGAACTGAGCAGTAGTGACGAACTAAGTGAAACAGTCCAATTATTTATTTCCACAATTTAAAAATAAATAGAAATAAATAGGTAAATTCCATAACTCAATAAATGCCACAAAGAAATTTAACATATATATGCAACAACGGAAAAAGTAAATACAACCTCACAACAATGTCATTTCATCACTCAGCACTCACACTCAGCACTCGACACTCAATACACTCAACACTCTGCACTCACTAGGGTGTGTACAGACTTCAGAGGGTCTACCAAAGAACAAACGCTAAGCATGGACAACTCACGTGCCATAATATCAATACCTGGATCCGCACCGTCAACTCACGTGCTATGCAGACAGCTCATCCTCTATGGTATCAATACCCTGAACTGCACGGTCAGCTCATGTGCTACGCGAATAGATCATGCGCTATGGTATTAATATCCTCACAACCACGCCCTCGGCCTCACTCAGTCATGTACCTCACTAGCTTCACTATCATCAATAAGTAAAGGGACACAACCCACATCAAGTATCACAACATATTTGCAAATAATAGTGACTGAGGTGAACATGTACACAAATTTCTATGACTGAGTACAAATAATGTGAGCATGAATAAAGCCTAAGCATGATCTCTAACATGAGGGCAAACAAGTTCAACAACAAGTAAACACATAATCACAGATAACATCCATTAGGCCTCACAACCTTACGGGACATACCAAGTCTCAATCTTCATGGTGCACACTCACAAGTCCGTCACCTAGCATGGGTATCACCACCAAACAATCACATTGTTGCGCCCCCTTTTTCTCACACAATCGGGTTTATGACATTTTGGTTGGGACAACTCTTTCCTTTTAGAAATGGGTTTGCATTTTTGAAGAGTCTCCGCCTAACAATGTGCAATAGGGCAACTATATGGTTCATTATAACTACATTTAGTAACCAGAGAAAAGGTAAGGGCTTGAAATTATCATAAGGGAAAGGTGTTAGGCACCCTTCGGGATCCACTTGTGTGGTTCACGGCCAAACAATTTTTATGAATTTGTACAATTAGCAAATAGACAAGTAGGGCTCAAATAATAGAGGATTTAAGTTTAAATACACACGTGTAAGAAAACAACTAATGAAAAAGATAGATTTTAAAAATAATTACAATCTACGCATATTTGTGAATGTAAAGGGGTGTCCTAGGTTTCTTTATAATATGGATCACATCAATGTAATATCTGGTATGACACTCCTGAAAGAGGGGCTACACGTGGTATTAATACACCGGTCATCATATCCATATTTTCCCTTTCCGACCTCGTAAAAATTAAATGAGGCTTGGTCTCGACCCTTATTGTATGTTGTTACCCGTCCCTTCCTATCAGTCTCGAAGAAATTTAGGACTCCTATCCTAACGGGGATTGGGGGGGCTTTCTAGGAAGACCCTCAAGTTTAAAGGTAAACACTAAGGCGACACATAATAAACAAATATGACTTCAATTAAAGGGGAGCATGGAAGACAAATAAAAGGCTCAGATATGCCTCCACACATAACACATACTACACATAAACATCATGACTCATGCACAATTAATGTCTAAATTCAGATCATATGCATGGTATCTAAGTGATTACAATGGAATCAAATTTATTATGTGACTCAGAGAAGAAGTCCGAATCAGTCTTGCCTACTAATTTTAACATAATAACAATAAAATATTAATCACAAAGATGCTTCTAATTTTATTTTAAGTTGATTACCTAAGACTTGCCTAAGAGTAAAATAGTATGCGGTAGTTATCGGAATTATTAAAATAGTTTATAAGTTATTTTACCTAAAGCATGTTGTTCTAAATGTTTCAAAGATATGCAGGGACTGTGACCAGTTTCACTTAAACAGGATAACCAAACATGAGATTATTTTATGTACTTTTTCATGCACCAGTAGTTTATCTAGGTATGATTGAGCGAGTGTAAACGAGATCCTAAAATAGGGTATCTAACATGTACATATGAAAATACAGAATGATTGCAGAATTCCTAAAATATGATTTCCAAAATGTCCAAAGAGTTACAACATGATTTCAAGATGTGTAGGAGCAACAATTTTATGTTGATGCTAATATTTAGCCTATAGCAGGATTTCTAAGTGGTAAAGTGATGCCAAATGAGACGTTGAAACAGTACACCTAAGAACATGGTATCTAATGCATGGCTTTGAATAGGTGAATCTTACACATAATTAATGCACATATAGGAAATGTAAACCAAAGACATGGTTTATAACCATTGATGTTGATAGCATATATAACTACCCTTCCCTTTTCACTAGCCAGTCCCATTACTTGTTTACAACAAATTATTACAGGCCAATACCGAAATGAATTACATAAGTACAAAAGAAGAATAAACGTTACACTATAGAGAGCCTAAAAACAGACCCAGACTTTCAGCACCTGATTAGGACTTCCTCCCTGAGTTATGTAATAAATCACCTCAAATACCAAGATTGTTTCATAGTCTTTCTCATATTTGGGTGTGTCAAAGTTCCCTAAGGACCTCAAGGGATCCCGGGCAGTGCTCACAACCAGATTTCATAGCCAAGACAAACTAAGTGCAGTGTGGAAAGGCCAATTTTTGTGTGTCCAAGTTCAGAGGGAGCTCAAGGGTCCCAAGGCAAGGCTCACACAAAAGGGGTAGAAATTAGTGGTCTAAAAGTAGAGTGAGAGTGCTTAACATAGGTTTAAAAGAGTTGAGTTACAAACAGTTTTGACAATGATTAGCTTGAAATAAGTTTTAGAAAGTGATATAAGAGTTTGCCTTAGTGAAAACCAGTTTGAAGAGGAAAAAATACATGACAATCAGCAACTCAAAGCCAAATCAACATACATAGTTCAAACACAAACAAGGAAATGAGTAATTGAGGACAAGTAGTTCATATGTGAAAGCATATTTGCACACAGGTTAACATCAGAGAAGAACCTAAATAGTCCCATCAATAGTCTATCACAAAGTGTTCATGCCATGATCTTAACAACATTAGATTGAGGGGTGCTAAACAAAGTTACACATTAGGTTAGGGGGAAGTGTTCATGATGACATAGTAACTAGGTGTCACAAACACATGCTTATAATGTATTAGGGGTTAAGGGATATGCTGGAATAGTAGTAGAAAATGTAAAAAACTAGTAGACATGCTCAATTATAGGGAAGGGGTATTCACATGGAAAAATAGTCATGCTAACTGTAAGGGAGACAACAGAACCACGAGTAGAGGCATAAGAGAAACAAAAGGAAGTGCATTACAAATAGAGACATATTGTTTTGGATGTTGTAAGTTAAACTAAAAACATACCAGTAAAAATGAGAGTGTAAGTGCAAAGTGAGGAGTGAAGAGCAGTAAAATGACGGGAAGTAGTGTAGTAGAGTAGTAGAGCAATGTAACCACTCAGTTTTGCCTCCACAGGGGCCACTCCCACCTTATCTCGAATAACTTCATTTCTAATTCTATCCAATCTAGTATGCCCACACATCCATCTCAACATCCTCATTTCCACTACCTTCATCTGCTAGACATGAGAGGTTTTGACTAACTAACACTCTGTCACATACAACATAGTTGGTCTAACAACTACCTTGTAGAACTTACCCTTAAGTCTTAACGACACATTCTTATCACACAAGACACCGGAAGCGAGCCTTCACTTCATCCACCCTGCTCCGACACGGTGTGACATCCTCATCTATCTCTCTATTCGTCTGAATTATAGATCCCAGATACTTATAACTCTCTCTCCTGGAAATGATTTGCATATCGAGTTTCATATCCCTATCTGCCTCTTGGGTTACACAGCTGAACTTGCACTCCAAGTTTTTTGTCTTGGTCCTGCTCAACTCGAAACCCTTAGAATCTAGGGTATGACCTCCAGGCTTTCGTTAACGCCACCTCACATCTTATCAATCAGGACTATGTTATCCGCTAATAACAATACCCAAGGCACCCGCTCCCTAAATGTGACATGTTAAAGAATGCATTGCCAGGGAAAACAAAAATAGGCTAAGTGTTGATCTCTGATGCAACCCCATCTCCACCGGAAAGTAATCCGGGTCTCCACCTGCTGTCCTAACTCGTGTCTTAGCTCTATCAAACATGTCCTGAATCACTCTAATATACGCTACAAGCAATCCTCTATCCTTAAAACATCTCCATAGGACCTCTCTGGGGACTTTGTCATAGGCCTTCTCCAGGTCAATGAACGCCATGTGCAAATCCTTCTTCACCATCTAAACTGCTCTACCAATCTCCTCACAATTTGAATGGCCTTAGTGTTTTACCGTCTCGGCATGAAATGAAACTAGTCCTCAGAAATGGACCCACACTTCCTCAACCTCCCTTCAATCACCCTCTTCCATACTTTCATCTTATGGATTAACAACTTGATACCCATATTGTTGTTGCAATTTTGGAAATCCTCCTTATTCTTGTACAACGGGGTCATCATACTCGCCTCTATTCTTCAGGAATCTTCTTTGTCCTAAAAATGACATTAAACAACTGAGCAAGCCATCCCAAGCACCTCTTACCCATGCTCTTCCAGAATTCCACCAGCATCTCGTCCGGCCCCATCACTCTAACCCTACTCATCCTACACAAAGCCCTACAACCTCCCCCACTCGAATACTTCTCGAGTATCCAAAATCTCGTTGCCACTCTGAGTGCTCCAACTCCCTCAGCACAATGCCCCTATCTCCTCTTCATTTAAGAGCCTATGAAAGTAAGACTGTCATCTCTGCCTAATTTGTGCCCCCTCCAATAAAACTCTTCCCTCATTATCTTTTATGCATCTCACTTGGTCCAGATCCCAGGCCTTCCGCACCCTCACCTTCGCTAGTCTCTACAACTTCCTGTCCTCACCTTTATCCCCAATTTCTTCGTATACATGACTAAATGCGGCGGTCTTGGCCACAGTAACCGCCAACTTCATCTCCATCCTATTCTTCTTATACCCCCTCCATGTTAGCACTCTTCTGCCCCTTGTTGATACTCTCAACTAGCTTCAAATATGGCACTTTCTTGGATTCCACTTTCCTCTGAACCTCTTCGTTCCACCACCAATCCCCTTTATGGCCTCCAGCAAAACCCTTTGAGACCCATAACACCTCTCTCACTGCCTATCTTATGCAATTTTCTATCATAGACCACATAGAACTGGCATCCCCGCTACTCCTCCAGGCCCCCATAGCCAGCAACTTCTCCCCAACCTCCTGGACCACCTGACCCTAGGTATACCAGACATAGCCCTCTTCGTCCTCGTCCACCTTATCTCTAAGTCCATAATCAAAAGCATATGTTGGGTCATAAGATTCTCACTTGGAATGACCTTACAATCCGTGCATAAACCTCTATCACATTCTTGGAGAAGTAGATATTCAATCTGGGTCTTGGCCACTGCACTCCAAAAAGTTATCAGGTGCTTCGCCTTTTTCGGCTAATACGAGTTAGAAAGCACCAACTCAAAAGCTTTGACATACTCCAGCAGCGAAGTACCTCCACCATTTCTATCTCCAAAATCGAAGCCACCATGCACATCATCATATCCCCCAAGCGACCTCCCAATGTGGCCATTAAAATCGCCCTCAATAATAAGCTTCTCGGTGGAAGGTATACTCCGTACCAACCCATCCAAATCTTTCCAGAAGTGTCTTTTAACCTCCTCTTCCAAACCCACATGAGGCGCGTAAGTACTAACTACGTTCAGAGTATACCCTCCCTCGACTATCTTAATGGTCATCAACCTGTCATTCACCCTCTTAACCTCAACCCCTAGCTCCCTTAGATCCTTATCAACTAAAATACCTACCCCGTTCTTCCCTCTCACCGTCCTTGAATACCATAAATTAAAACAATCCACCTCCCGAGCATTTTCCCCAACCATTTAGTCTCATGGATTTCCATTATCGAAATACCATTTGAAATTCAAAAAAGTTACAAGAATTTGATTGATCTTGACATATGAATAAGGAAGAACAAAGAGATTGTCGCATTTCAATAACACTTAATAAGAAAGTGATTAGGAAATACATTATTTAAAGTTAATAAATAATGGATCACTTCATATTCTATTAAGTATTACATCTAATAGTAGAATCTCAAATATTTTTAGATAATTTTTAAAGAAAATTCTATATAAAGTCTTAAAGTATATAAAAGACTACATAATTATATGTCGGTTTGGTTTGGTTTTTTTATTCAGTACCAAACCAAATCAAACCAAACCTCATCAGGGGCTTTAATCGATTTGGTTTGATTTTTCATTTTGATGCAGTTTTTCGGCTGGGTTTGTACACCTCTATGCACCAGTTTGCCATTTAACATGTTTGCATGTAACTATCATTCTCAATAAACTTCTCCCATTTATTAGGCAATAACTACCTCAATCAACTCCTAGTTTTTGTTGGAGGAGATGGATTGAAGATTTAGCCTAAAGTTCCATTTTTAATGCCTTCAATAATATAGATGCACAAGATGGTTTTAGGGGTACTGATCGAACTTCCCCTTTAAGGTTTTCTTGGGCTATGGCCTATGGAACAGTGGTTATGTGATCTTCATTAACTTACCTATAAAATTGAGAACTTCTTGATTAGTTGTAGTAGTTTTAAGAAGAGATTTTTATATTTCAATACACTATATAAAACTTTATTACCCTCCCTACTCAAGTTTTACTATAATTACATATTATATACCCAATTACCATGTATGTACATTTAAAAAAAATTAACGATAATAATTAGTGTCTTAAAATTACTTTAACGTATCTTTCACTCCCCCACGTTCCTCTCTCCACATCCCAACCCCTCTCCCTCATGTATCTTGCACTCACCCACAATTTTCTCTTCACAAAATTGAGAATCCCTCTATTAACGCCTATTTCCTCTCTTCTTCTATAAGCATTCTAAATTTTTACTCTCTTCTTAAAAAATCACCTCCATTAATGTCTGTGTTTAGCTTGTTTTCAGTGAAGAAGAAAATAGCTCCAAAGAATAGCCCAAAAAAGACAAAGGAGTCGACATTCCTACATATGATTTGGGTGTTTTCATAGAGAATTCATCCCCAAAAATACTATTTATTTGAATTGGGTGTTGTTGAAAAGAATTGGAAATTATCTCTATGTTTCTCTCTATCTCTCAATCCCTAATTTTAGTATTGTAAATGTGACGACCCAACCCGCCGTCTCATGTGTTACTGCCCTGTTTTCCCCATTTTATGTTTCTTCATGTTTTTCTATTGGTATGTGGTGCGTTAGAGTTGATACAGATTGGTTTGATAAGAAATAAAACACTTAGTCTCTTTAAGGAAGGCTTAAGTTGGAAAAGTCAACCGGATATTGAATTATGCGTTATAGGGCTCGGATGTGATTCCTGTTGATTTAGTTATCTTCGGGATGTGATTTTTAATATAGGAGTGCGATCGGAATAGATTTTGGAGGTCCGGTGTAGAATTAGGCTTGAATTGGCGAAGTTAGTATTTTGGCGAATTCCGGTTGATGGGTGAGATTTTAATCTGAGAGTCGGAATGGAATTCCAAGAGTTGCAGTAGCTTAGGTGATTTGGATATGTGTGCAAATTTTCAGGTTATTCGGACATGGTTTGGTCGTGTTTTTGATCGGAAGTGTATTTCGAAAGTGTTTAAGAAACTTAGGCTTGAATTCGATGTGATTTAACAGTTTTAGTGTTGTTTGATGTGTTTTAATGATTGGAACAAGTTTGTATGATGTTTTGGGATATGTTGGTGCCTCTGGTTGAGGTTCCGGGGGCCTCGGGCTGATTTCGGGTAGCTAACGGAAGGAATTTGAAGTTGGAAATTGCAGATTTATGGTTGCAGTAGGTGTTTCTGCATCTGCGAAAAAGAGACCGCAGATGCAGTTGCGCGAAAGCGGAGAAGGCATCGCAGGTGCGTAAGAGGGTGAAGTTGAGAGGTTTCGCAGAAGCAGAAGTATTTGCGCCTAAGCGAGTCCGCAGAAGCGGACCAGAAGACGCAGAAACGGTTTGGGCATGGAGGTGAGTTTTCGTAGAAGCGGGAAATTGTGTCGCAGAAGCGGCCCTTGTGATTTATTGAATTTTCACTTAAGCGGTCACGGGAAAGCGGGCGTGGGGACCTTAGAAGCGGATACCCCTAGAGGCCAGTAGGAGTTTCTATCATTTTTCATCCACGAGGGTTATGTTATTTCCACCATTTTGAGCGGCCTTTGAGAGCTTTGACGCGATTTTGAAGAGGGATTCAAGGAGGAACGATTAGAGGTAAGTCCCTTGGCCTAAATACACGAAATTATGTTAGATTTAACATGGAAACTGATTGTGATTCACCAAGAAGGGGTAAAGTTAGGGCTTGAGTTTTGATATTTTAAATTGGGATTTGATAGTTCATTTGAGCTTGGATTTGGGAGTTCTTGATATGTATGGACTCATGGCGAGGCGAGGAAACCGATAATGTGAGTTTTGTAATTTTTGAGAAGCGGGCCCAAAGATTGGGTTTTGCTAGTTACGAGATTTTTGCTATTTCTCGATTGTTTTCGATTGGGTATCGTTCCCTTAGTATATTGTGATGTTTTTGCTCTGATTTTGGTTAGATACGATGCGCGTGGAGGCCAATTTGAAGGGCAAAGGCGTCGCGAGCTAGAGATTTCGCCTGTTTGAGGTGAGTAATACTTATAAATCATATCCTGGAGGTTTGAAACCCCGGATTTATACATCATAGTGTTCTATTGAGGTGACTTGCACGCCAGATATGAGCATGGGTGTCACGACCCAAACCCTGGTCGTGACGGCGCCCAACACAATGCTAGGCAAGCCCGACCATATTATCCCTTAACCCAGCCAGTTACTAATCAAATTAAACTTAAACAGTAAATGATCATATCAGGTGATAAACGAAATGTAAAACATACAAAATACGGTCCCAACCATATCGTGGTGTCACGAGACTGAGCCTCTACGGAATAGCATCCTACTACAACCAAGTCTAGGCAATTAGGAAATCAACAAGATGATAAAGAAGGAGAAAACAAGCTTTGTGGACGCTGGCAGCTACCTCGTAATCTCCGCACCAGTAGGCAAGGATCAACAGCTACAATGTCTCAACTGCTCTCGGGCACCTGTGGATCCGCACAGAAAGTGCAGGGAGTGGGGTGAGTATATTTCAACTCAGTGAGTAACAATAATAAATAATAACTGAAGGTAAGAACTCATGTACTATCACTTAGCAGTTCTAAGGCAACCCTCACAGGTACGTCATCACTTTAGTAGTACTCTAACCTCCAATCTACGTTTATCTCTACAAGATTCTACACTGAACCAACCCTCACTCGTACCCCTACGGTGTAAGGCCATCTCAACATATAAAGACACATACTTATGTCTATAATGTATAAGTATTTAAGTAGATAGTAGGATATGATTAAGTATAATGCTGCGGCGTGCAGCCCGCTCCAATACATATACCGCTGCGGCGCGCAGCCCGCTCCATTTAACGTCGACGGCGCTCACTGGGGGTGTATACAGACTTCGGAGGGGCTCCCTAGGCCCAAGCACTATTATATTGCGGCGTGCAGCCCGATCCACACATGTATTACTGCGGCGTGCAGTCCGATCCAATATATATATGTATATATATTTATACTGCTGCGGCGCGCAACCCGATCCCATAATATACTCCAGCGCTCACTAAGAATGTGTGCAGAGTCCGATCCAAAATAGGTATCTATATACATAATACCTCATAATGGGTCCTCGACCCTATCCCAGTCAGTATGTACTTGGCCTCTCAGGCCCAATATAATATATCACAATGGGTCCTTGACCCTGTCTCAGTTAATATAGACTTGGCCTTTCATGCCCAATATAACATCTCATAGTGGGTCCTCGACCCTATCTCATCTCAATCGGTATAAACTTGGCCATTCAGGCCCACTCAGCTAGAACAGGGAATTCCACCCTAGATAATCTCTCTCAATGTACACATCTAGTACGGGCTCATATTATGCTATACAGCTAGAGCTACGGCTGAGTGTATGTTTCCAACATGATATAAGGGTCACCTAGCTCTATAGGTTCCCTAATGCTCTACAGATCGGCACAAGGCCCCAAACATGGCTATTAGCCCAATTGTACAGTTATAATCTCAGTAACAGTCATACAACACAGTATTCTAATATCCGGGAAGGACTAAGTCCGAACTCCCAATCACAATGTCACCACGCCCGTCATAGAACGCGTGTCTCAACTCAATATAGCACTGTGAAGTGCTAGTACGGGGTTTCAAACCCTCAGTACATTGTTTACTACCACCACTCACCTCGAACCGGTAGAGCTTCAATCCGCCTTACGCTTGCCTCGCAAATCAATCTCCTCGGGTGCCAAATCTGCTCAAAATCATGGAGAATGCATCAATATATGCTAATTTCACGAAATTCATTCGAATTAACCCAAATTATATCAAAACCCACAAGTTGTCAAAACCCGACTTTTGGTGCGTTTCTCGAAAAATTATAAAAGTTACATATTCGAAACCCTCGTCTCAATACGAGCCTAGGCATATCAAATTTACCAAAATCGGACTCCATTTGCCCACTCAAATCAGTGTTTTTCTTTAATTTAGGCCTAGGGCTCAAACCCACCTTTAATCTTCCATTTACAGGGATTAATCCAAGGATTTCATGATAAAAACGCGTAAAGGAACCATAAAACTCACCTCCGACGATAACCCGGTGTTCTCCCAGCAATAACTCGCCCAAATCGCCCAATTCGCCTTCAAGAACCGAGCCCCAAATGTTTTGCAACTTATGAAATTTTAACCCTTCCGTTATTTTTAACACAGGCGCGATTTCCGCTTCTGCGGACCAAAATCCGCCTCTGCGAGGCCGCCTCTGCGACCAAATGGTCGCTTCTGCGAAAACACTCCTAGCCGCCCAGCTCCGCTTCTGCGGCCCAGGTCTCGCTCCTGCGAGACCGCTCCTGCGAATCCCCTTCCGCTCCTGCGAGCCTTACCGCTTCTGCGCATCAGAGTCCGCTCCTGCGGACTCGCTTAGGCGACAAGTCTTCCGCTTCTGCGGATCCTCCCCTAACGAGCCCGGACCGCTTCTGCGGTCTTTCCTTCCGCACCTGCGGTGCTGCCCTTGCGGACCAGGATCCGCCTCGGCGAACCCCAGCGCTTCTGCGCTCATTTTCCGCTCCTGCGGGCTCGCTCCTGCGCCCCCATTTCCGCAGGAGCGAAAACAACAGAACCAGAACTCTTCAAACCTGTAATTTCCATGTTTTTCTCTCGATTAACCATCCGAAAACACCCCGAGGCCCCCGGGACCTCATCCAAACACACCAACACATCTTAATACCTTATTCGAACTTGCTCCAATCCTCAAAACACGTCTAATAACATCAAAACCCATAATTCACATCGAATTCAAGCCTAAATTCCTTAAAACATTCCGAATTACACAATCAATCAAAAACCCGACTAAACGACGTCCGAATGACCTAAAATTTTGCAGGCACATCCAAAATCACCTAACGGAGCTACTGCAACTGTCGAAATTCCATTCCGACCCCCGGATCAAAATCTCACCTACCGTTCGGATTTCGCCAAAATTCAACCTCGGCCAATTCAAGCCTATTTCTACACCGGGCCTCCAAATTCAATTCTGATCGCTCCCCTAAGTCACAATCCACCCTCCGGAACTAACCGAATCGTCAGAATTTGATTCCGAGCTCTCTAACTAAATAGTCAACTTCGGGTTGACTTTCCTTATTCAAGTTTCCTTCAAAAAGGCTATATGCCTCATTTTCATTTCAATTCACTCCTAACTTCCCCGATAGACTCTAACACCGATATAAAAGCATGAATTATGTAATTACAACATAACAGGGTCGTAATTCCCGTGACGACGGGCCGGGTCGTCACATTCTCCCCCTCTTAAGCAAACGCTCGTCCTCGAGCGGGTCAAGAAACATACCCGAAGTCTCAAATAGCTGAGGGTATCTGCTCCGCATCTCCTGCTCAACCTCCCAAGTAGCCTCCTCTACGGGTCGACCTCTCCACTGAACCTTAACTGATGCAATCTCCTTCAACCTCAACTTCCTTACTTGGCGACCCAAAATAGCAATAGGCTCCACATTATAGGATAGATCACCATCAAGCTGAATGGTGCTGAAATCTAATACATGAGACGGATCTCCAACGTACTTCCGGAGCATAGACACATGGAATACCGGATGAACGCCGGATAAGCTGGGCGGCAAGGCCAACTCATATGCCACCTCTCCAACTCTCCTAAGTATCTCAAAAGGACCAATGTACCTGGGTCAACTTCCCTTTCTTCCCGAACCTCATGACACCCTTCATGGGTGAAACCTTCAAGAAGACTCTATCACCAACCATGAAAGACAACTCTCGAACTCTGCGGTCTGCATAACTCTTCTTGCGAGACTGTGCTGTACGAAGCCTCTCCTGGATCAACTTCGCTCTATCCAGAGCATCCTGAACTAACTCAATCCCGATCAATCTATCCTCACCAGGCTCAAACCATCCCACGGGGGATCTACACCGTCTGCCATACAATGCCTCGTACGGGGCCATCTGAATACTCGACTGGTAACTATTATTGTAGGCAAACTCAGCAAGTGGCAAAAACTCATCCCATGAACCACCAAAGTCAATCACACATGCCCGCAACATATCCTCCGGGATCTGAATAGTGCGCTCAGACTGTCCGTCTGTCTGGGGGTGAAATGCGGTGCTTAACTCAACCCGTGTACCCATCTCTCGCTGAAATGCTCTCCAAAACTGAGAAGTGAACTGAGTGCCTCTATCAGATATAATAGACACTGGGACCCCATGCAACCTGACAATCTCCCGAATAAAGATCGATGCCAACCGCTCCGATGAGTAAGTAGTACTAACCGGGATGAAATGTGCGGACTTAGTCAGCCGATCAACAATCACCCATACAGAATCAAACTTCCTCGCTGTCCGAGGAAGCCGAGTAACAAAATCCATGGTGATCCTCTCCCATTTCCACTCGGTAATAACCATACGTTGAAGAACACCGCCCGGTCTCAGATGCTCATACTTGACCCGCTGGCAATTGAGGCATTTAGCTACATGCCTAACAATATCCATCTTCATTCTCCTCCACCAGTAGTGCTGTCTCAAGTCTTGGTACATCTTTGCGGCACCTGGATGAATAGAGTACCGCGAACTGTGTGCCTCCTCAAGTATCAACTCCCGCAAACCATCAACATTGGGCACGCATATACGGCCCTGCATCCTCAAAACACCATCACTGTCGATAGTCACATCTCTAACATCATTATGCTGCACTCTGTCCTTAAGGACAAGCAAATATGGGTCATCATACTGTCGCTCCATGATGCGATCATGTAAGAAAGATCGAGAAACAACACAAGCCAACACCCGACTCGGCTCCGAAATATCTAATCTCACTAGCCGATTGGCTAGAGCCCGAACATCATAAGCAAATGGCCTCTCCCCAACTGGGATGAAAGCTAAGCTGCCCATGCTAACTGCCTTCCGACTCAAGGCATCGGCCACCACATTGGCCTTTCCCGGATGATACAAAATAGTGATATCATAGTCCTTAAGCAACTCCAACCACCTCCGCCGTCTCAAATTAAGGTCCTTCTGTCTGAATAAGTGCTGAAGGCTGCGATGATCCGTGAACACCTCACAGGAGACACCATACAGGTAATGCCTCCAATTCTTCAAAGCATGAACTATGGCTGCTAGCTCCAAATCATGAACAGGGTAGTTCTTCTCGTGGGGCTTCAACTCTGACGAGAAGCATAAGCAATGACCCTACCCTCCTGCATCAACACACAACCAATGCCAACTCCTGAGGCATCACAATATACGGTATAAGAATCTGAAGCTGTCGGTAGAATCAAGACTGGTGTTGTGGTCAGTGCTGTCTTGAGCTTCTGAAAGCTCTCCTCGCACTCCTCGGACCATAAGAAAGGAACACCCTTCTGAGTCAATCTAGTCAAGGGTGAAGCAATAGAAGAGAACCCCTGAACGAATCGGCGATAATACCCTGCCAATCCCAGAAAGCTACGGATCTCAGTAACTGAGGTCGGTCTGGGCCAACTCTGCACTGCCTCGACCTTCCTCGGATCTACCCGAATACCATCACAGGACACCACGTGCCCTAAGAATGCCACGGACTCAAGCCAGAACTCACATTTGGAGAACTTAGCATATAGCTTCTCCTCCCTCAATCTCTGCAACACAATACTCAAGTGCCGAGCATGCTCCTCCTGGCTACGAGAGTAGACTAGTATGTCATCAATGAATACGATCACAAATGAATCAAGATACGGCCCGAATACACTGTTCATCAGATGCATAAATGCTGCTGGGGCGTTGGTTAGCCCAAACGACATCACAAGGAACTCATAATGACCATATCGGGTCCGAAATGCAGTCTTCATAATGTCAGACTCTCTAATCTTCAGCTGATGGTAGCCTGAACGAAGATCAATCTTCGAGAACACTCTAGCTCCCTGGAGCTGATCAAATAAATCATCAATACGAGGAAGAGGATACTTATTCTTCACTGTTACTTTGTTTAGCGCCTATAGTCAATACACATCCTCATAGATCCGTCCTTCTTCTTAACAAACAGGACCGGTGCACCCCACGGCGACACACTCGGCCGAATGAACCCCTTATCTAGGAGTTCCCGGAGCTGCTCCTTCAATTCCTTCAACTCAGCTGGTGCCATCCGATACGGAGGAATGGAAATAGGCTGAGTGCCTGGCACCAAATCGATACCAAAATCAATATCCCTGTCCGGCGGCATGCCCGGCAGGTCTGAGGGAAACACATCAGGAAAGTCTCGCACAATGGGAACAGAATCAATACTGGGAGTCCGGGCCTCGACCTCCCGCACAAATGCTAAATAAGAGAGACATCCCTTCCCAACCATTCGTTGGGCCTTGAGGAAAGATATTACCCTGCTAGGTACATACTCAGCCGTGCCTCGCCACTCGATCCTCTGAATGCCCGGCATAGCCAAGGTGACTGTCTTAGCATGATAGCCCAGAATAGCATGACATGGAGATAGCCAGCCCATGCCCAATATAACATCAAAATCAATCATGCTGAGAAGCAACAGGTCTACTCGGGTCTCCAGACCTCCAATAGTGACCAAACAGGACCGGTATACGTGGTCCACAACAATAGTATCCCCTACCGGGGTAGATACATGCACTGGCAGCTCAAGACTCCCTCGGGTCGTGCCCAAACGAGGAGCAAAATATGTAGACACATAAGAATAAGTAGAACCGGGATCAAACAATACCGAGGCATCTCTGTGGCAGACCGAAATAATACCCGTAATGACAAGCATCGAAGCAACGACCTCGCATCGGCCCCGAAAAGCATAAGCATCTAGCTCGTCCGCCCGATCGGCCTCCCCTCGAGAGCGACCCCTAGCCGTCCGACCCTCACCCCTAGCCGGCGGGGCGGGTGCTGAAGTAGAAGGACCGGATGACGAGGGCTGCCCTCTCTGCTGATAAGATCCGGAAACAAGACGGGGACACTCCCTACGGTGATGCCCAAACTCTCCGCACTCGTAGCAACTCCCCGGGGCTGGGTACTGAGACTGATAAGGACCTCTGGCGCTGGAATGGCCAGCTGATGAACTAGGCCGGGATGAACCCTGAGCAGATGGGGCCTATGAAGAACTCTAAGCTGGCATGGCACCGAGAGATGGCTGGCTCTAGTGTGAACCTTGATAACCCTGTCTAGAAGACCACCTACGGCGATCTGAGCGACCCGACTGCGAAGATTTGAAAGAGCAACCTCGGCTCTGCTGACTCTGGCCTCTGGTCGGACTGCCACTGGAACTAGCTAAACCTCGACGATCCGTCTCATCCCGCTCTCTGCGACGATCCGTCTCTATGTCGCGAGCAATATCCACAACATCCTCAAATGTACGACTCAAAACCCTCTCCCGAGTCATCAGAATACGAATGGGATAAATGAGGCCGTCCACGAAGCGCCCAATCCTCTCTCTGTCGGAATGAACCAACCACGGTGCATATCCGGACAACTCTGTAAACCTGATCTCATACTCTGACACTGACATGTCCCCCCGACGGAGACCCTCAAACTGCCTACGCATCTCCTCTCTCTGAGATCAAGGCACCCATTTCTCCAAGAACATAGTGGAGAACTCCGGCCATGATAGTGGTCCTGCTCCGGCCGGCCTGCGGCGCTCATAAGTCTCCCACCAAGCGAAGGCTGGTCCCCTGAAACTGAAAGGTAGTGAAAGATACCCCACCGGACTCCAATATCCCCGCCGTACGAAGCATCCGACGGCACTTATCCGAAAAACCTCGGGCATCCTCGCTCGGAGCACCAGTGAACACCGGAGGAGATAACCTAGTGAACCTCTCGAGACGACGCCGCTCATCGTCCGTCATAGCCGGGACCCTCGTCCCCCGAATCCGATCCGTCGGCCGAACCGGTACCACGAGCCGAACCCGGAGGAGCCTTCGGTGTCCGTACGCCCCGCACCGCCGGATCCGGAGTGCGTACCGCGGGGGTCCGATGACCACCCCCGATCCCCGATGCGGCTGCTGCCGCAGTAGTAACCGAAACCGCATGTGCTGGGCCGGTGCGGCATCGCTAGTATCCGAGCCGGGGTCTCTCGTAGACCCGGAATAACAACGGGCACAGCCGGTGCCCGATCCGGTGTTCGCCGGCACCTTCGCAATCGGGGGCCGTGGGTCGACCGGCACCGCTCAGCCGCCCTAACTCCGCCACGACCACGACCGCGTCCACGGCCTCTAGCAGGTGGTAGTGGTGGTCGTCCTCCACGTCCGGATGATCGAGTTCTCGCCATCTGCGAGAGAATAGAATGTCAAAGTTCACATCAAGTCAAAAGTAATCGCACGACAAGAATTCCAAGAATTGAAACTTTTCCTAAAAAGGTTTGCAGCCTCCCGAGGATAAGTACAGGCGTCCCCGCACCGATCCACGAGACTCTACCAACCGGCTCATGACTCGCGAGACCTGTTAACCTAGGCTCTGATACCAACTTGTCACGACCCAAACCCCGGTCGTGATGGCGCCCAACACAATGCTAGGCAAGCCCGACCATATTATCTCTTAAACCAGCCAATTATTAATTCCAATTAATCCAAAACAGTAAATGATCATATCAGGTGATAAACGAAATGTAAAACATACAAAATACGGTCCCAACCATATCGTGGTGTCACGAGACTGAGCCTCTACGGAATAGCATCCTACTACAACCAAGTCTAGGCAATTAGGAAATCAACAAGATGATAAAGAAGGAGAAAACAAGCTCTGCGGACGCTGGCAGCTACCTCGTAATCTCCGCAAAAGTAGACAAGGATCAACAGCTACAATGTCTCAACTGCTCTCGGGCACCTGTGGATCTGCACAGAAAGTGCAGGGGAGTGGGGTGAGTATATTTCAACTTAGTGAGTAACAATAATAAATAATAACTGAAGGTAAGAACTCATGTGCTATCACTTAACAGTTCTAAGGCAACCCTCACAGGTACGTCATCACTATAGTAGTACTCTAACCTCCAATCTACGTTTATCTCTACAAGATTCTACACCGAACCAACCCTCACTCGTACCCCTACGGTGTACGGCCATCTCAACATATAAAGACACATACTTATGTCTATAATGTATAAGTATTTAAGTAGATAGTAGGATATAATTAAGTATAATGCTGCGGCGTGCAGCCCGCTCCAATACATATACCGCTGCGGCGCGCAGCCCGCTCCATTTAACGTCGACAGCGCTCACTGGGGGTGTATACAGACTTCGGAGGGGCTCCCTAGGCCCAAGCACTATTATACTGCGGCGTGCAGCCCGATCCACACATGTATTACTGCGGCGTGCGGTCCGATCCAATATATATATGTATATATATTTATACTGCTGCGGCGTGCAGCCCGATCCCATAATATATACCAGTGCTCACTGAGAATGTGTGCAGACTCAGACTCCGAACGGGCTCCTACAGCCCAAGCGCAATAATACTGCGGCGTGCAGTCCGATCCAATATATATACTGCTGCGGCGTGCAGCCCGATCCAATATAGGTATATATATAATACCTCATAATGGGTCCTCGACCCTATCCCAGTCAATATATGCTTGGCCTCTCAGGCCCAATATAATATATCACAGTGGGTCCTAGACCCTATCTCAGTCAATATAGACTTGGCCTTTCAGGCCCACTCAGCTAGAACAGGGGATTCCACCCTAGATAATCTCTCTCAATGTACACATCTAGTACGGGCTCATATTATGCTATACGGCTAGAGCTACGGCTGAGTGTATGTTTCCAACATGATATAAGGGTCACCTAGCTCTATAGGTTCCCTAATGCTCTACAGATCGGCACAAGGCCCCAAACATGGCTATTAGCCCAATTGCACAGTTATAAACTTATTATCAGTCATAACACACAGTATACTATTAGTCGGGAAGGACTAAGTCCGAACCCCCAATCACAATGTCACCACGCCCGTCATAGAACGCGTGTCTCAACTCAATATAGCACTGTGAAGTGCTAGTACGGGGTTTCAAACCCTCGGTACATTGTTTACTACCACCACTCACCTCGAACCGGTAGAAGCTTCAATCCGCCTTGCGCTTGCCTCGCAAATCAATCTCCTCGGGTGCCAAATCTGCTCAAAATCATAGAGAATGCATCAATATATGCTAATTTCACGAAATTCATTCGAAATAACCCAAATTATATCAAAACCCACAAGTTGTCAAAACCCGACTTTTGGTGCGTTTCTCGAAAAATTATAAAAATTACATATTCGGAACCCTCGTCTCAATAGAGCCTAGGCATATCAAATTTACCAAAATCGGACTCCATTTGCCCACTCAAATCAGTGTTTTTCTTTAATTTAGGCCTAGGGCTCAAACCCACCTTTAATCTTCCATTTACAGGGATTAATCCAAGGATTTCATGATAAAAACGCGTAAAGGAACCATAAAACTCACCTCCGACGATAACCCGGCGTTCTCCCAGCAATAACTCGCCCAAATCGCCCAATTCGCCTTCAAGAACCGAGCCCCAAATGTTTTGCAACTTATGAAATTTTAACCCTTCAGTTATTTTTAACATAGGCGCGATTTCCGCTTCTGCGGACCAAAATCCGCCTCTGCGAGGCCGCCTCTGCGACCAAATGGTCGCTTCTGCGAAAACACTCCTAGCCGCCCAGCTCCGCTTCTGCGGCCCAGGTTTCGCTCCTGCGAGACCGCTCCTGCGAATCCCCATCCGCCCCTACGAGCCTTACCGCTTCTGCGCATCATAGTCCGCTCCTGCGGACTCGCTTAGGCGACAAGTCTTCCGCTTCTGCGGATCCTCCCATAACGAGCCCAGACCGCTTCTGCGGTCTTTCCTTCCGCACCTACGGTGCCGCCCTTGCGGACCAGTATCCGCCTCGGCGAACCCCGGCGCTTCTGCGCTCATTTTCCGCTCCTGCGGGCTCGCTCCTGCGCCCCCATTTCCGCAGGAGCGAAAACAACAGAACCAGAACTCTTCAAACCTGTAATTTCCATGTTTTTCTCCCGATTAACCATCCGAAAACACCCCGAGGCCCCCGGGACCTCATCCAAACACACAAACACATCTTAATACCTTATTCGAACTTGCTCCAATCCTCAAAAGACGTCTAATAACATCAAAACCCATAATTCACATCGAATTCAAGCCTAAATTCCTTAAAACATTCCGAATTACACAATCAATCAAAAACCCGACTAAACGACGTCCGAATGACCCGAAATTTTGCAGGCACATCCAAAATCACCTAACGGAGCTACTGCTGCAACTGTCGAAATTCCATTCCGACCCCCGGATCAAAATCTCACCTACCGTTCGGATTTCGCCAAAATTCAACCTCGGCCAATTCAAGCCTATTTCTACACCGGGCCTCCAAATTCAATTCTGATCGCTCCCCTAAGTCACAATCCACCTCCCGGAACTAACCGAATCATCCGAATTCGATTCCGAGCTCTCTAACTAAATAGTCAACTCCGGGTTGACTTTCCTTATTCAAGTTTCCTTCAAAAAGGCTATATGCCTCATTTTCATTTCAATTCACTCCTAACTTCCCCGATAGACTCTAACACCGATATAAAAGCATGAATTATGTAATTACAACATAACAGGGTGGTAGTTACCGTGACGACGGGCCGGGTCGTCACAATGGGGTATATCACCATTGGAGATTGTGACTTGGTCTGTCCCGGTTGTTGATTTTTACCGCGTATTTGACTAAAACTACTTGTTATCGTCATAATTTGGGCTGATTTTCATGTTTGGGGTCTTGTGCCGACCTGTAGAATCCTTAGGGGATCTTCATTAGTTTTCCTTACTTATTTGCATACATTATACTCTTAGTCAAGTTTTCAACTGTTAAAGTAATATAAGTACTGTGTTTTTAATCATGAATATTAAATGAAAAGGATATGAGGGCTGATATCCCTATAGTATGTCATGGCCGAGTGGCTATGAACTTATTTGACTGAGATGGGTCGAGGACCCGATACTGAGGATGTGTTTCCTTGATATGGATCGGGCTGCATGCCATAAAGATGATATATTTATAGTGAGTCCGAGAGCCTACTTGATGACACGAGATGGCTGATGTTGCGCTTGGGCTGTAAGAGCCCCTCCATAGTTAGTACATACCCCAGTGAGCGCTGTCAATGTTAAATGGATCAGACTGCATGCCACAGTGGGTACTGGAATGTACCATCATATGCATTTTATTTCATTTATGCATTTGTTCATTATTTGTTATTTGTGATATTTCTTGAGATATTTATCTGCTGTTGGAGTATTACCTGATCACTCCTAAAGAGGATAACTTTCAAACAGTGGTAACTGTCACACCTCCATTTTTTATTATGGAGCTCTACTGGATAAGGAAAATGTGTATTTCTACATTTTACCCGTGAGGGCTCAGCAAGAGTTTTTTCAGTTTAAGGACAATCGGAACAAGATTAGTTATTTAAATTTTCAGAGTCGCCACTTGAGAATATAATGGTGTCCCAGTCACCGATTTAATCCCGAACCGAGGAAATATGACTGTGTTACAGTCTTTGAACTAGAAATTTGGATAAGGAATTTTGTTAACCCGGGAGAAGGTGTTAGGTACTCCTGAATTCCGTGGTTCTAGCACGGTCGCTCAACTGTTGTATTTGTTTTTATCCGATTTCCTTATATATGCCAATTTATGTGCATTTATTTATATTCCGCTTTATCGTTTTTGAAAGAATTGCAACTTCGTGAAAATGCATTTCGGGCCACACCGTACCAGTACACCTATGGCTTTTATACATTTCGACTTAGTTGAGACTTGGATTTGGTTCATATAATTGTGCACCCGAATTAAGAAGGTAATATTATTACAAATCGTGCCTAAAGTATCTACGTCTTGTTAACTTTGGGAAAGATCGTGAAATTCGCTAACGGTCATTCCGAATATAGAATTTTATATAGAAACTTTTTTGAGGGCCCCGCAATTGTGTATTTGGTTTGGCGAGGCTCGTCTCAATTTTTATTTAAAGGTCCAATCTGAAATAAGCTATGCTTTTCTATTCGATTTGTCTCTAATAATAAAGAAGATGCCTTAATTATTTGTTATTTTGCCTAATTGTTCTGTTACTAGCAGAGTTTCTAATTTATAACAATTTAAGCCTGTTAAAAGCGTGCTGGAGCCCGTATGAGTGAACAATCTACATTTCACGTCTTCAACATTTTAGGTCAGAACCATTCACCAAGTTCCAATGTTTTTACTAATTTTAAGTATAAATTTCACTGTTTAATCAATCTGAAAATTAAGCTAATAATTTGCATAGGTGTTTGAAATTTTTAAAACCCAAAATTACCTTTTATTTCCATTAACACGAATTTTAAGTAGTAAACTCATATTCAACAACTTATTAATATCAACAATACCTATATTAGAAAGCAATATAACCAATCGAGTATTAAACAGCTAATGAATATGTACTACTATATTCTCAGTCTAAGCTAACTATACAAATCATCCTGATGCTGATGTTAAGTAACAGTCTTGTCAATAACGTTAATCGACTAGAAATTCGAATTTATACAGTTCATTTACCAACAAATGTTTCACGAGCATACAAATGAAACATAATACAAAACTTTAAACAATCTCTACTCTATTCAGCAATTGCAATTCTTCAACATGACATATACAAATTTCCTTTATAGGTCATAAGTGATTGAGAGATAATACCTGGAAATTGACACAAGTCGAAGCATAAGAAGTCAGTTGCAGCACAGTAAAAACAACAGATAATTTCCAGCAGCTATCAATTAACCAGCAAACTAGGAACGGATTTGAAATCCAGTAAAATTTGAAATTCAGCAGAAATCGGCTCAAAACAATGTATTTGAACTCTAAAAACCAATCAAATTCATATTACATAATATCCGATCCACAAATCCCCAAATATTGGGTCTTAAGCACTAAACTGCTGTTGAAACTCTAATGAAACAATATCGATTTTTGGTTTCTAATGATTTTGAACTGTTATTGGATATTTTAGATTGATTTCAGATCTGGAATAGAGGATCTAAACCTAGAAGATATTTTTTTTGGGATTTTTCAGGGTTCAAAACTTATAGGGTCAAAAGTATTCAGGATTTGGAAAAATGTGGTTAAAAAATCTGGAAAAAAGTCCATGAATTAAGGTTAAAGTTGCCTATTTATAGACTCTGAAATTGGAGGGAAGTTTAAAATCAGAAATTACCTAGCAGTCCCTCATTTTTATCTTTTTATTTAACTAGATACTGTCAATTATTTAAAACTGAGCTAAGACCTCAATATAGAATGTTCTACTTACTTCTATTCTATTCTTACCCTTTCGAATTCCCCATTCTACCCCCACTTATATTTTTTATTCACTGAAGTACCTTTTTATTATGCCCAAATCACCCTTAATCCTCTATATTGATTACCATTATACCAATTTCACTTCCCAATTGTACCCATACTGCTCGAGTTTTTATTACCATTATGCCATTTCTCTTACACAGAATACCCCTAGTTCCTTATCTTATTACTACTATCACATTTTCTATATCCAAAACACCCTTGAAAATTAATTGAATTTACAAATTATCTACTGCCCTATGAACTCCAGATTTAACCACTAATTATAACAATTAACTATCCAAATTAATTTGAATTTTAACAAATAACTGGCTAATAATCTAATTTTAATACAGCTACAACCAATTCCCTAGAACTAATTATCAGGCTAATTGAACTTAAAAAAAATATTAAAACCAGAATTAACACTCATTAATACTAAACTTAGTCATAGCAAATGAAAATTAACAGAAAATCGAAATTAATCTAGTTAGTTGAACTAAGTGGAAAACCAAGGATATGAACTAACAGTCAAAGATTAAATCTAAACCTATAATCAAATTTATCTATAAATTTAACAATTAATAAATGTACTTTCTTTTAAGAATTTTACTACTATTATTCAAAACTAATTGAAAATATCAACATAAAACTATAACTCTATTTTTGTTTGTATTGTTTTAGATCTAAAACGAAGTAATGAGACTAACAAAAAATGCATGCTATCAGAACAGAAACACAAGAAGAATTTGATTTTCAAAAATTAACAAAACAAAAATAAGAGAAGAAGCGGATTTAATTGTATAATTCCTAGTTAAACAAAGATAAAGAAAAAAACTAATAAACAAGTTCTAAAAGAAAATCAGAAACATGCATATAAACAGATCGAGATAAAATCCAAAGAAGAAAAACTTAGCTTTTGATTCGGGCAGGTTCTTTTAAGTTCTTCTCTTCTTCTTTTTTTTTAATTCTAAAAGCTTTCCAGTGGTCTTCATCATTTTCTTGAATTTCTTGATCATCGGAGGACTTTCTTGCTCATTCGAGGGTTTTCCAGCGACTTTTAAGACTTAAGGCCTTCGTTACAGTGTGGAGGGTGTAAAGAGGGTTGAAGGGTGTGAGTTTGAACACAGACGCCGCCGTAGGCGGTGGTGGTAGCGCCTAGGGTTTGAGGGTTTTGGGGATTTGTGGAGAACCAATGGATGATTGGGATAGAGGAGGACAAGGGAGTCGTTTGGGGTTAGTTTGGTCGGAAACGGAGGCCTGCCGCCGCGGTGGGCGAATTTCGGCGGGCGGTAGGTGTACTGGTCTGCGGCGGAATCCATAGAGACGATAACAGGGGCTGGGGTTTAGGGTTATATTGATAAAATGATATAATGAATGGGGCAGGGGCATTTGGGGTCGTTTAGGGGTGTACTAAGATAAAATGACATAGTTTAATGCCTAAACTACGTCGTTTGGGCAAGGAAAGGCAGACCGAGTGAGGCTGGACCTGGGTCAATTTCTTTGGGCCTCGGTTGTTTTGGATCTGTTTGGGATGGCTGGGGTATTATGATTTGGGCTGTGTAATTGGCCCAATTTTAATCTATTTTTCTTTTCTTCTTTTTCCTTATTCACCTTATTATAATTTTGTATTTTATTTTCTATTTTCTGATTTTTGTATTTTTTTTACCTTTCTTTTGTATTTTCGCATTTTTTATTATTTCTTATTTGGTTTGCATTTATTAAAATTGTTAAACTAATTAACTTCTATTTATGGCACAAACAAAAAAAAATGTTATTTTGATTTTAAATTAATTAATACGTACAAAAATGTGAAATTAATTTCCTAAATACAAATGCATATTTTTTGTATTTTTATTTGATTTAACATGTGCAAATAACATGCAAACAATCAACACAAAATTCACACAAATTGTAAAAAATAAAGAAAAATTATTTATTTTGAATTTTATGGGAATAACTCATATGTAGGGTAAAAATCACGTGTTCAAAGTAACAACGACACTGTATTATGTGTTTGAGACCGTGCGGTCAGGTAACAATGGTTGACCACGAACAAGAATAAGGTCGAGAGGCGAGGTTTTGTGTATAGTGACACTAATTGATTGAGATTATTTTTACAACTGTTGAAAAGATTATTTTCAAAAGAGGTTTAAACCTTATCCAAGATATTTTCAAAGATTTCACAGTTTTACTTATTTCTAAAGGAGTTTTACACTATTTCTATACAACATGATGATCTGTTATATGTGTTTTCTTGTTGGTCAATTGTTATTTACTCTTATTACTCACTAAGTTGGAGTACTCACTTTACTCCCTACACCTCGCGTGCAGTTGTAGGTATTGTTCACCAGGTAGAGGGTTATTAGCGGATTGAAGGTATTACTATTGTAGCTGAGCAAGGTGACCGCCAGCGTTCACAACATTGGACTTCATCTTTTGGATTCTGGATTCCATTTTATATATATTTGGCCCTGTTGTTGTGTTCCTACTTCTTAGATGCTCGTGAATTGTGACACCCCGGTCGGGTTGTGTTGGGTTATAGTTAACAGTTTTAATTCCATTAAGTTGTATTTTCTATTCATTTATGTTTAATACATGTTAAAGAGACGAATTGGGATAACTGGCTGGACTTGTCTTCTCGAGAGGTGCCATCACGATCGGGTTTGGGAATTGGGTCATGACAAGTTGGTATCGGAGCCTAGGTTACTAGGTCTCATGAGTCATGAGCAGGTTTAGTAGAGTCTCGCAGATCAGTACGGAGACGTCTGTATTTATCCTCGGGAGGCTGCAGAACCTTTAAAAAAACTTCCCATTCTTGGAATTCTTATCGTGCGTACTTGATTCAGGTTGGAATATAACTCTTGAAATTCTTTCCACATGTCTGTATGCACACATGAGCGCTCAGTGTTGTATGTGCCTTGATGGCTTGTGATTCCACGATCGAGGGGCGATAAGCGATATTTGTTAGTATGTTGGGCCAGTCTAGAGGACTTGAGGCTGGATCTTTGCCTATGGCTTGAGCACCGAGGTGCTGGTTGTGTGAACAAATATTTTGAGCATATATGTTCGGTATTGTTCCTATCAACCGGAATGGCAGCTGGTTATCCATGTGATATATATGTTAGTGCTGCAAGGTGTATTTATATGACTTGGTAAGTGACGAAGAAGTCTACTAGGTAATAGATGACTAATAAGTGTTCGATTCCTATTGTAATCTGTTGTGTAGCCCCGAGTTACGGGCGCATGAAGAATATATTCGTATCTCCTAGTTGGAAAGTAAAGTGCAATACTTGTGGCGGTATGGGTTCAGACTCCAGAAGATTAAATTGGATGTATTATGAGTATGATAGTGGGAGGTGTGCTGAAATACTAAATTGAGGCGAAGCAGGTGGATTACCTCATTCGGAGTATTCTTCAGTGGTATGATCCTTATGTGTACGTTAGAAGATCCCATATGTAATTGAAAGGTACATGTTATAATTTGAAAATTTGGGCCACTTAAGAGAGTGGACTTAGTTGATGTGGGGATGAATGCGAGGTTTGTAGAGGATTTCAATACCAGACAATCTGTGTTTTCATAAACTAGTAGATGATTTGAGTTTAATCTCACTATAATATTATGGCATCATTAGAGTAAAAGTATTATGGATTATTGAGTGTGTCCTAATAGATGGCTTTGAGCCAAGTTGGGGAGGTTGCTGTGGACTAGCTGGTCGCACGGTTATGTGCTATGTTGGTTCCATTTTGAGGTATGTTGGTGGATCAGTCTTGGTTGCAGAAATTGAGATGAGGATAGCACGAGTGAAGCAAAATTTTGACAAAGGTTATATGGTGCTTTCGTGGTTGTGAGAAAATACTAGGATGTCTTGAGTTGTTGTTGATAAAGAATGCTCAGTTTGTAGAGAAGGAAGATGGTTGTTTATATGGGTATGAGATCATGTTCTGCGGCATCAGAGTGCTAATAAGGCACGAGTGGTTCTGTTCATTAAGTCAGGTAATTTACAGTTGTATAAGAGTGAATGACCCTCGAGAATTGTTTTATTGTGTTCAAGATTTTTCATGTAATAATCAGGTGTCTTAAGATTGTGTATGTGGTTAGAGAATGTGTTTCATCGAAAAAGGTCAAGACGTTTGGTATTTTTATGATGATTATGGGATTCTATGTATCAGTATCTGGAAAGTAATGGTAACGAATTCAGATTCGCAGGAAATTCTTCAAAATAAAGTATTCTGGAATGTGGTATTTTTGAGAAACATTTAAGAGGGTATTTAGTATCCTATGGGTCTTAGACGGTGTGGTCTTATGTTCGAGTCTCATGTGGTAGACTTGGGTTGAGGCATTTTGGTCCTACAGCAAGAGGGAATACCAAGTTGATGATGAATCAGGAAGGATATTAAATAAATGGAAAAGCTTGACAATAGACCGAAATAGTATGGTAAGGATATGATAAATTCTTTGTATGTGTTCGAGGTAATGAGCCCTTACGGGTATTATACGGCAGAGCTTTTGAGTTTGGACAACTTGCTTAACTTGGCTTAGATAGAAGGATTCAGTCCTGTCAATTTAGCTTGTACAAATGGAAATGGTAGAAGTGTTCCTATGGAGTTTTACCGTGGTTTGGAGATGAATATATTTTCTATGGGTATACGAAGCATGGAATGTGTAATGATTCTTCTTCCTAATGGGATCAACGGAAGATGAGTTACAGTTCAGTTCTGAAAAGGAGTTCATAAAATTCTTGGGCAACAGGTAGCCTCAGATAACCAAGGAAATGATGCTGCTAAATGGAAGTGATTTGACGAGAGTATATGTCTCGGAAGAAGGGTAATGTGATTAGACTAATGATACTATATTAGTATTGCAGTGCTTTCTGCCTAGATTGACTGCTGATATTTGAGTTTATTTGATAGCACATGGGAGTTTTAGAATATTTTTCGTGGAATGACTGGGTACTTGAGTTGTAGTATGTATTCATACTGTGGAATTTGGGATTAGGTATAGTGATTCGTGTGCTATATGGAGATAGAGACTGGGAGGTCTCAGGTACAAACTATATAGTGGTTGTGGATCGTGTGTATTGGTACCTTTAGCGGCTATTAAGATTTGGAGGCCCGGGTGGATCTTTCTTTGCTTGGTATATTAGATTATATATATGATATTGGGGTGCAGATTGGTTGTCTCAGTGTTGGGTTATTCTAGACTATTGTGCTATGGGCTATGTCGGAGAATGCCACAGGTTGCATGGCGAGGTGCATCGGATTGTGTTCTAGCAAAGTGGTTTGTATCCCAAAGACCAGCAGACGACTGTGAAGGATTTATTTTTTTAATTGGGCCTTCGTGGCGGATGTTAGTGCAGATGTTTCTACCGTTGGTTTAGCTTCGGTATTGAGGGACTTTTTTGGATGTATTCTCGTGACCGAACATGTCGCCGGCGAGATTGTGGATTTTGGTATTTATTTGATGCCGAGCACCGTATCATACGGCTTCGGCATGAGTTATAGTAGTGGAAGGAGCAGCTTTTGGCTCCCTGGTAGTGAGTTCATGGGCAGGTCGATGTGCTATGTATTTGGCTTGAGTTAGCTTGGTTGGCCCCGAATTGTGTTGATAAGAGATAGGTTGATTCGATCGTTATTGAGCTTGTTAGTGATCTGAGGAGAGCTATGAGTTATTTTTCGGTGTTGTGAGACATTATGATTAGTTGGATATGGGCACATGTGGTACGGTTCTACTAAGGATTCATAGAGAAAGTCATGCGGGAAGAGTAATTGAGTGTTGCTCGGTAAATGGAGTATTGGTTATGATCTATTAGGTTCATGACGTATGTTATTTGTTTTACCGTGGGTGTAATGAATTGCTTTGGTTTTAGACATCCAAACAAAATTGTGTGTGGCTGTTAATTTTGAGGTTAGCGACTTGGGGTACTCCATGTGTATCATTGTTTGGATAGGATCGCGCATTGTATCCAGGCTACGTGAAGTTATGACCCTTCGGGGTAGATTCATGTATTCTATTTCTATGATGTGAGACGGGGTCCCAGCCTTGTGTTATAATGGTGCTGAGGAATGTGAGTTACAGCTCTTTCGTTTGAGTCATTTGTCATGATTTGAGTATGTTCAGACCGTTTTCATTTGTGCATGTATTATACAAGTGGTGTCTTAGGCCCGTGTTGAGGTGTCATATCACCAGAGTGGTGTGTTAGATTCGAGGTGATCGTTGGAGTCATTAATGAATTAGAACATATGTGATTTCAGCTTGTTAGAGGGATAATGTCGACGTTCGGCCCGAAAATCTATGGTGATATGGGTCAAATGAAAGTGGATTCATTAATGGTTGATACGAGAAATGGTTACGGTTTATAACGTGTTTCATTTATCGTTGGCAGTATATGAAAGTGTTGGTATAAGGCTTTAGCTAATAAAAGGTTCTCTGCCGGTATCTGGTAGCTGGGGACAACTGCTGTGAATAGAAGTTATAGCTTCGAGTGTTTGGGTTATGTGGTATATCATATGATTTCACCTGAGGTTGCAGGTATGGGTATTTACAGCAGGTTCAGACTTATTCTGAGTGTAGATGTGAGGTTCTGGTCTTGTATATAGCTTCGGAAAGTACAATGTGGTTCTATGGTTTATGGTCTAGATGGGTTGTGAGATTTCAGCTATGTTGTGTTATCGGACCCATGCGACATAGGGCGACGTAGAATCACCCCATGTGTATGCTTGGTAAGGTCATTCAGCTATTGGGTTGCTTCTAGTACAACTCTGGGTACGCTCGAGGATGAGTGTTTGTTTAAGTTAGGGAGGATGTGACGACCCGACCCGTCGTCTCATGTGTTACTATTCTTTTTCCCCCATTTTATGTTTCTTCATGTTTCGCCATCGGTATGTGGCGTGTTAGAATTGATTCGGATTGGTTTTGATAAGAAATGAGACACTTAGTCTCTTTAAGGAAGGCTTAAGTTGGAAAAGTCAACCGGATATTGAATTATGAGTTATAGGGCTTGGATGTGATTTCCGGTGATTCAGTTAGCTTCGGGAGGTAATTTATAACTTAGGAGTGCAAACAAAATTGATTTTGGAGATCCGGTGTAGAATTAGGCTTGAATTGGCGAAGTTAGTATTTTGGTGAATTCTGGTTGGGGTGACATTTTGATTCGAGAGCGGAATGGAATTCCGAGAGTTATAGTAGCCTCATTAGGTGATTTTGGATATGTGTGCAAATTTTCAGGTTATTCACAAGTTTTTATGATGTTTTGGTATATGTTGGTGCCTTTGGTTCAGGTCCCAGGGGCCTCGGGGTGATTTCGGATGGCTAACAGAAGGAATTTGAAGTTGGAAATTGCAGGTTTTTTGTTGCAGCAGGTGTTTCCGCATCCGCGAAAAAAAGACCACAAATGCAGTTGCGCGGAAGTAGAGAAGGCATCGCAAGTGCAGAAGAGGGTGAAGTTGAGCAGTTCCGCAGAAGTGGAAGTATTTTCGCCGAAGCGAGTCCGCAGAAGCGGACCAGATGATACAGAAGCGGTTTAGGCATGGAGGTGAGTTTTCGCAGAAGCAGGAAATTGTGTCACATAAGTGGCCCTTATGATTTAATGAACTTTTTCTTAAGTGGGAAAGGACTGCAGAAGCAGTCACGCGGAAACGGGCGTGGGGGCTGCAGAAGC
Source organism: Nicotiana noctiflora (assembly GCA_032618575.1). NCBI lineage: Eukaryota > Viridiplantae > Streptophyta > Magnoliopsida > Solanales > Solanaceae > Nicotiana > Nicotiana noctiflora. The sequence goes on along the minus strand of JASVEL010004444.1, from coordinate 492,540 downwards.
GGAAACCCCTGGGAGGCCAGTAGGAGTTTATATCATATTTCATCTGCTAGGGGTTATGTTATTTCCACCATTTTGAGCGAGCTTTGAGATCTTTGAGGCGATTTTGAAGAGGGATTCAAGGAGGAACGATTAGAGGTAAGTCCCTTGGCCTAAAACAACGAGATTATGATAGATTTAACATGAAAATTGGTTGAAATTCACCAAGAAGGGGTAAAGCTAGGGCTTGAGTTTTGATATTTCAAATTGGGATTTGATAGGCCATTTGACTCGGATTTGGGAGTCTTGATATGTATGGATTCGTGGCGATGCGAGGAATTTGGAAATGTGAGTTTTGTAGTTTTTCGAGAAGCGGGCCCAGGGCTCGAGTTTGGCTAGTTTCGAGATTTTTGCTATTTCTCGATTGATTTCGATTGGGTATCGTTCCTTAGCATATTGTGATGTTTTCGCTCTGATTTTGGTTACATACAACACGAGTGAAGGCCGATTTGAGGAGAAAAGGCATCGCGAGCTAGAGATTTCGTTGGTTCGAGGTGAGTAATACATGTAAATGATATCCTGAGGGTTTGAAATCTCAAATTTGCACATCATAGTATTGTATCGAGGTGACTTGCATGCCGAATATGAGCGTGTGGTAGAGCACCGTTGGGGATTATGACTTGGTCCGTCCCGATTGTTAATTTTACCGCGTATTTGACTGAAACTACTTGTTATCATCATAATTTGGGCTGATTGTCATGTTTGGGGCGTTGTGCCAGCCTATAGAATCCTTAGGGGATCTTTATTAGTTTTCCTTAGTTGTTTTCATACATTATACTCTCAGTTATGTTTTCAAGTGTTAAAGATATATAAGGACTGTGTTTTTAATCATGAATATTAAATAAAAATGATATGAAGGCTGAGATTCCTATAGTATGTCATGCCCGAGTGACTGTGAACTTCTTTGACTGAGATGGGTCAAGGACCCGATAGTGAGGATGTGTTTCCTTGATATGGATCGGGCTGCACGCCGCAACGATGATATATTGATAGTGAGGCTGAGAGCCTACTTGATGCCATGAGATGGTTGATATTGCGCTTAGGCTGTAGGAGCCCATCCGGAGTATGTACACACTCCTAGTGAGTACTGTCGACGTTAAATGGATCGAATTGCACGCCGCAGTAGGTACTGGAATGTACCATCATATGCATTGCATTTATGCATTTGTTCATTATTTGTTGTTTTTGATATTTTTTTGAGATATCTATCTGCTGTTGTAGCATTACATGATCACTCCTAAAGAGGATAACTTTTAGACAGTGCTAACAATGACACTGTAATATGTGTTTGGTCAAGTAACAACGATCGACCAGGAATGACACCGTGCGGTTGGGTAACAATGGCTGACCACGAACGAGAATAAGGCCCGAGGGGTGAGGTTCTGTATATAGCGACACTAATTGATTGAGATTATTTTTGCAACTATTGAAAAGATTATTTTCAAAAGAGGTTTAAATTGAGCCAAGATATTTTCAAAGATTTCACATGTTTCACTGATTTCTAAAGGAGTTTTACACTATTTCAATATAGCATGATGATCTGTTATACGTGTTTTCTTGCTGCTAAGTTATTATTTACTCATATTACTCACTGAGTTGGAGTACTCACTTTACTTCTTACACCTCGCATGCAGTTGCAGGTATTGTTCACCCAGTAGCGGGTTATTAGCGGATTGAAGGTATTACTATTGTAGCTGAGCAAGGTGACCGCCAACTTTTGCTGCACTAGATTTCATCTTTTGGATTCCAGATTTCCTTTTATATATATTTGGCATGTAGCTGTGTTCCTACTTCTTAGATGCTTGTGACTTGTGACACCCTGGTCGGGTTGTGTTGGGTTGTACTTGAAAGTTTTAAAGCCATTAAGTTGTATTTTCTGTTCATTTATGTTTAATACTTGTTAAAGAGACGAATTGGGATAACTGGTTGGCCTTGTCTCCACGAGAGGTTCCATCACGACCGGGTTTGGGAATTGGATCGTGACAGTAAATCAAAGTAAAAGAGAGCAATAATTCCACTATTAACAGCCATTAAAAAGCTTTGAAGCTTTGAATTCGAATTTGGACTTTGAAAAATCATTATTGTTTGGATTGGGTGTTGTTGCAAACAATTAAAATATAGTTTGGAGTTTATATATCAATTTGAGGGTATTTTGATGAAGATTTGACTTGATTTTGGCTGAATTTAGATTGGAAGAAGAAGAAGAAGACTGCATGGTATACATTATATATACGAAATTGTAGTAAAATTATAGAAAAATTGTATTATGTTGTTTATATATATATTTTATTCATTTTAACTATTGTACGAAAGTTGAACAACATTGTATAAAAATTATATTTAAGTTGTATGATATTTTAGTTATATGTAACTAAATAGAAATCATGTATGAAAATTGTGGATAAGTTGTATAATATATAATTAGTAGTATGAATTTATTTTTAGAATGTATAAATCAGATGCAAAATATACAAAAGACATATTGTATCAGTTTTGTATAAATTTTGTATTTAAGTTGTATGTTATTATAGTTGTATTTAACCTGTATAGAAATAATGAGTAAAAATTATAGATAAATTGTATAATATATGATTAGTTGATGAAATTTATTCTTACTACATATAAATCAGATACAAAAGACATATTATATAAAATTTATTTTTAAGTGGTATGACATTATAGTTATATATTAGTGGGTTGAAATAATGAAGATAAATTATATATAATTGGATAGAAATAATATAAAGTTATATGCCACTATATGAATGCGCGACAAAAAAAAAGATGTGATTTTTAATTCTCTCATTTCATATTCTTTTTTGTTTGTGGCTCGTATTGTTGTTAATCTAAAATGAAATAAAGAACAAAAACTACCAATGATTACTTAATAAAATTTATTAGTTCTTATAGTTACACGTGGTACTTCCGTCAAAGTAAGGGCAGATTTGTTATAATAGTTTGACGATAAGGATTTTTATGGCCCAATAATATACGAGAAACAATTTTAAATAATTTACCATAGTACAAGAATATATCCGACCCTTTTCCATTATAATTATATACCTTGTCACCATGGGGCCAATCCATTCATTATTATCTCTTGCACGCTATTGTTTTCACAAACATTTCAAGTGCTAATGCATAGGCTAACTAGTACCACCAAAAACAGAAGAAAAGGTTGCCATTCCTGCAATCACTGAATATTTGTAAAATCTAAGGAGAAAGATATTGTTTCAATATGCTTTAATTAAATTGTTGATCAAATAGGTAAAAAAGGGAAGAAAATTACAGTATAGCTACTTGAGGTTATCATACATGAGCTGGTATTTGGTATTTAATTGTTGAGGAAAGTGAAGCTACTGCTTCTCCTACTGTTAAAAACAAACAATCTGGTCCCATCATATCCTTTGTATCATCAGCTGTCTCTAACTTTTCCACTACTTCTCCAATTGGATTCACCAACACAAGCTGTGATTTGCAAAATAAGAATAGTTGATTATGAATAAGTTGAATAAAATAAGATAAATGAAAAGATAAGGTAAAGTAGGTAACGGTGAAATACTAAAGTGTACTTGCCGCAAGACTCTTCTTTTCAAGTACCATACTTAGATCCTTAAACAATGAGATTCCACTTGTATCAATAGCACTCACAGCTGAATATTGAAAAAAATAAATTATGATCAATTCTCAATGTTCAATTTTCAAATAACGATGATGATATGAGTTAATTTTAAAGAAATAATTGAGGATGCATATCGTCGATCCCAATTTGTTTAGGACTAATAGCTTGTTCGGCCAAACTTATTTTGGGCCAAAAGTATTTTTTTTGTTTTGTTTTGTTGTCAAAAGCATTTTTGACCCAAAACTGAGGTGTTTGGCCAAGCTTCTAGAAGGAAAAAAATATATTTTTGGGTAGAAGCAGAAACCGTTTTGGAGAAGCAGAAAAAGGTAGGTTCTCTCGAATAACACTTTATTGAGAAGTACATTTTAGAAAAATACACTTAAAAATAGTTTTTAATAGCTTGATCAAACACTAATTGCTGCTCTGAAGTGCTTTTCAAACTAATTAACCAAACACAAACTTCTTCTCACCAAGAGTACTTTTGAGAAAAACACTTTTGAAAAAAAGTGTTTCTCAAAATAACCTGCTTTTTACGGTTTGGCCGAACAGGTTAACCTAATAATTGTTGTTGACTTGTTGTTCAACTTTCAGAGAATGTAACAGAAAAAGTAGAATAATTAAAAATTGCTTCCCCCCTCCCCCCTCCCCCTCCCCTAAATTAGTAAAATATCAAAACTACTCTGAGTAGATAATTTTCTAGAAGAAATGACACGGAATAGCCACTCTAAATTACTGTTATTTTGAAATTAACAAATGCGTCTTGAATTTTAGTTTTCCGGTTCAAATTTTCAGGATACAAATGTCCAGAATTATACGGAAGTTAAGATTATATAGTTTAAAACTTCAGAATAAAATAAATACTAGCTAATTTCTAAATAATATCCGCAAGAATGGTTATCCATGCACATGTCCCTCTTTTATGACTATATATGGAGGAATCATGTTTTAGTCAACTTACCAGACAAATCAAGGACCACATATTTTAGCTCTGACTGTTTTTTTGTTTCTCCTGACTCATACTCTTCAATCCACCTTGAAATCCTATTGCAATTAAAAATAACAGATAATATTAAAACATTCAAATAAATATGAAAAAACAAAAAGCGCAGTCCAATGCACTAAGGTCTCGCTATGCGCGGGATCTGGAGAAGGGTCGGACCTCAAGGGTCTATAGTACACAACAACTTTACAGGTTGCATTTCTGTAAGAGACTGTTTGTACGACTCGAACCCGTAACCTCCAGGTCATATGACAGCAACTTTACAGGTTACGCCAAGACTCCCCTTTTCCAGAAATTAAATGAAAGCAAAAGATGACATTTTGTACCTTTCTTTGAGATAAGTTGTATTGGCAAAGTTAATTGGAGCTTCAATGCTTAAAATGAGGAAACCTGGTATACTCAAAGCTTCCTTATAGTGATCTAAATTTCTATAAATTCTTGTACCAGGTATATTTCCTAACATAACTGTTTTTGGCCTTGTAATTTGCAGTAACACCTTGAATATTGATATACCAACCTAAAATTCAATATTATAGAAAGCAAAAAATGTCAAAAACCATAGGAATACTATAAAAGAACAAAAAAAAAGGAAAATAGTGAGCTTACTGCAATGGCGAGACCATCCTGAACAGAAATGAAAATGACTCCAAAGAATGCACATAACAAGACAATGAAATCGAATTTATCGATCCTCCAAATTTGATAAGCGGCTCTGATGTCGATTAGGCCAATGACAGCAGTAACGATGATCGCCCCGAGTATAACATTTGGTGTGTATTGGAATAATGGCATGAGAAACAGGAGTGTTACCATTATTGTCACTGCCATTACTATGTTTGACACTGCTGTTTTGCTTCCTGCATTATGATTCACTGCTGACCGCGAAAATGATCCTGAAAAATTGCATCGAAGTTGTTATATATGGTCAAATTTTGATGGATTAGAAGTGGTAAAGGAAAGAATTATGATACCTGTTGTGACATAGCAGGAAGTAGAGGAGCCAACAATGTTCATTAATCCAATTGCAATCATCTCTTTGTTTCCATCCACTTGATAGTTTTTTAAAGCAGCAAAAGTCCTTCCAACTGCAATTCCTTCCTGTTTGAACACAATATATGCACAATTACAACATCATATTTATGTCAAAATAGTATGGACTAGACATTTTCGGACCGGTAATCCAAAAATAGCCGGCATGTGTGAAGTCATTGAAAAATAGTCACTTTTTTTAGTAAACACAAAAGGTTCCAGTATAATATGCGGGATTATAGAGCCTCCGATATAAATTTCCAGCATATTATGATCCAACACATTGTAAAATTCAAGCATATTATGCTGGAAGCCCATAAGTAAAAAATTTGAACTCCAACATGTTATGTTGGAATATTTTAGGATTTTTAACAATTTAATTGTTCAGATTTTATCTTTACATGAAAAATGACTAAATTTCAATTACTTTTAAAACTGTTGTTATTTTTAGTTAACACATAAATCGAGGGCTATGCAGATCCTCAGTTTCGATTACTTTTAAAACTGTTGTTATTTTTTAGTTAGCAGTTGTAAATCTGGCTATTTTTTATATTTCTTCCCATATTTATTTCTATTTAATTACATTTTCGAGCTGTGGAAACAGCCTCTTGCAGAAAATACAGAGTAAGACTGCGTACTATATACCCTTGTGGTCCGACCCTTCCCCGGACCCTGCACATTGCGGAAACTTAGTGTACCGGGCTGTCCTTTTTTACATTTTGGGTTTTTATGCGGTAAAGAGTGTGTGGCAAAAATGAAGTTAAAGCACAAAAAGAGAGTTGTTGGAATAAACTTACAGTGAGTGAAAGGATGCCAGTGACAATGCCTGTTTTAATTACAAGCCCCAAGTAGCTTCCATGGAAGTGTAACATGTTCCATGAGACAGGGTTTAATCCTTTTTGTAGTTCTCCAATCTACCATTAGTAACAAAAATTTAATAATCGTCAAGGATAAAAAGTGTAGATACTATAGTGTAAAAATAAAGAAAAATATATATTTTTTAGCCGCTCCTAAAATAATAGCAGATAAAATATATATTCCTTTTGTATATATATGTATTATATACATATTTTGACTAACAAATGCAAGCTATGGCCGACTGGCCATTTTTGTGTTTTGCCCATAAATAAAGAAAAATATATATTGCTGCTCCGACAAATAATAGCCGACAAAATGTATATTTTTGTAAATATGTGTATTATATACATATAACATATATAGTTTATACACTTTTTGGCTAGCAAATGCAATTAACTCCCGCCGATTGGCCATTTTTGTATTTTGCGAAAAAATAAATTATTTTAGTTATATTGAACACCATTATTGACATAATGAATTTATTCTTTAGAGAAACTTACAACACTGATGCCATGCTTCTGAGCTTTTAGTGCAAAGACTAGCAGTGTAGAGATAATCACTGAAAGAAGAGGAGCTCCAGCTGAAATCCAAAATAATTTTGGCTTTCTTATGCTCTGCATTACAAAAGTATGGGATGTTCGATAAGTTATCAATACAAGAATTAACACAAATAGTCGTCCATCCGATTGCCTAAACAAGATATATCCGGAAAATGTGTATAATTTTGGTATAATTTGTATATAATATATATAATTACTGTATAATTTATGATTGGCTAGAAAAAATAAAAAAATGAATCTGACCAGCTATTTGTGTAAAGATCCTATATCAGTATTAGAATTCCAGGATATACTTCATACATGTGTGTGTTCCATAAACCATAACGAGACAAAAATACTGTAAAAAATTCAAGGAAATACATATAGGTCATGAGTTTGAGTTGTAAAAGCAGTCACTAATGCATGCATTAGACTAAACTATCTGTATCACAACCTTTGGGGTGCTGCCTTTCCTTGAACCCTACAACACGGGATACCTTGTGCACCGAGCTACCCTTTAAATTACATATTTGCTACCAAACCGAGCTACTATTATATTTCTTCCGGTTCGCAATAAGTGTCAAATTTGCTTTTAGCATGCCCACTAAAAAAATACCTACTATGACTAACAACAACAACAACAACAACAACCCAGTATAATCCCACTTAGTGGGGTCTGGGGAGGGTAGTGTGTACGCAGACCTTACCCCTACCCTAAGGTAGAGAGGCTGTTTCCAAATAGACCCCCAGCATCCTTCCCTCCAAGAACTACCCACCTTGCTCTTGGGGAGACTCGAACTCACAACCTCTCGGTTGGAAGTGGGGGTTGCTTACCATCAGAGCAACCCCTCTTGTCATACTATGACTAAATTACCCCTAATTAAACATTTAATGTGAGAAGTAAGAAAACTTTTTAGGGATATGTATATAAGGGTTATTTTGTAAAAACAAATTGAATTTTTTCTTGATTACATAACTTGGACATTTATTTTGAATCAAAATAAAAGAGCAATTTGACTAGAGCTGCAGGGAGTACATAATAAGTGTAAATTTAATTCTTATTGTCCCATTTTTCCTTCCCCTCCTTGATCCGTAATTCAAAAAAAGAAACCGCTGAACACAAAAGGATATAAATACTTACTATATGTCTAGTCAATAGGAGGAAAACCAAGAAGCAAAATCCCATTAATATTGTTTGCCAAGACCACTGAAAAAATATCACATAAATACAAATGTTAATTATTCATCGGGTTTAACTTATATACACTGACGAATTAATTTTTTTTACACTATTAGATCAGGTATATTAAAGAGTTAAAAAGAATTACACTAACCTCATTTGTCCTGTGGAAAACAGAACTTAGAACAGGGATTATTCCCATTTGTTTGGTAAAATTTGTAACACCAAGAAGACTCTTCAGTTGCTGTAGTGACACTATAATGGCAGCTCCAGCCATGAATCCAATCAGTGTTGCTTTTGACAGAAAATCAATTATAAACCCAAGTCTGCAATTTAACAAAATGAAAGCAAAAACTCATATATCAAATTAAACATTACTTCATAATTGATTATCTGTCCTTCGACCATTTCCGATTTTAACTTCAGACAGAGTTAAAGTCTGCGTACACACTAACCTCCTCAGACCCCATTAAGTGAAATTATATTGGGTTGTTGTTATTGTAGTTGTACTATAGTAATAAATAATGGGTAAAGATATCTTAAGAAGAAACTATTTTTTTTAAAATACAGTTATTTATTACATATTTTTCTTTTCAAATCAGCCCTTACTAATTTAATTAATGTATTTTTAATAAATTAAATATTTAAGAGAGATAAATGGTAGTTTAAACAATATATTTACTATTAAGGGTATTAATTTCAATTTTTAAGGAATGTGCAAAAACATTAAAAGATAAATGATATAAGCACCGAAGGTATAACATATATACTTATGTCTCAATTTTGCTTTTTCAATCATCTACTTAATGATTTTTTTTTTTTAACAGAATAGGAAAGATTTTTCCAAACTTCTTGTCCCCCTTAATCCTGTTTGGATATATTAACATGCAAACAGTGTATCCCTACATATTATAATTACGTACTCTTTTCAACTTATTAAATAATGAGATTTCTTATAAACAATCACTTATAGTTGTAGGTAGCTTAATCTAATGGTATTAAATAATTATATAGTATCGGTACAAAGAAGTTAAAGGGTGTGTTTGGTACAAACGAAAATATTTTCTTAAAATATAAGTGATTTTCTTACTTATTTTCTGAGTTTGGTTTGGTAAGGTAGCAGAAAATACAACAACAATAACCCAATGTAACTCCATAACCGGGGTCTTGCATGCATATCTTATCTCTGTCTTTAAGAAAGCAGAGAGGTGGTTTCCGAAGGTAGCAAAAAATATTTTTTAAAAATATACTATTTAGGCAAAATACTATGGGAGACGAAATTGATAAGGGCGGGGAAGTAAAGGCGAAGCTAGAATTTGAAGTTTATGGGTTCAACATTCTAATCCTTTTAAGTTACTGAGTTCTAAACTATTACTCCCCATGTTCCAGTTTATGTGAACCTATTTCCTTTTTGGTTCGCTCCAAAAAGAAGGAATCATTTCTAAATTTGGTAATAATTTAGTTTAATGTTACAACTCTACCCCTAATGAGAAGTTATTATAACCACACAAATACTCTGGGTCCTATTTGAACTTATTTAGGACCACAAATTTCAAAAGTCACATAACTTGGAACGGAGGAAGTAATTTATAACTAATTAATGAAGTTTTCAAGATAAATACAAGGATATTGAACCAAAGTTATTGAGTTCGTCGAACTCGTAGCCACTATGCTGGCTCCGCTCCTGAGGGGAAGGGTGTTAGGTTGGGGTCTAGAGGCCGGATAGTGAGGGCAGGAGTTAGGGAGGGGAGGGGGGGGGGGGGTGAGGGTGAAGTGATGAGGGTTGGGATAAAGTAGAAAATATTGAAAAAGAGTTCTGAAAAATATTTTCTTTTTGCAGGAAAGAAATATTTCCTAAAATATATAAACCACCAAATATGGCAAACACGCCCAAAGTCTCTATATGTTTCTTCCATTTTAGGCCCGAGTGTGCAAGAGGGGAAGGTATAAAATAGAATAATAATGTATAGGAAAGGGAGAAATTACCTTAAAAAGCCTAAAGAAGCTTGGAAAAGGCCAGCAAAGAAAGTAGAAGAGAAAGCAAGTTGAAGAAACAAGATTGGATCTTTTGTAGGAGAAACAACTTCTCTAAGCATTGATCCAAGAACAAGTGATGCTATTGAAACTGGACCTACTGCTAGATCCCTTGAACTTCCAAGTACAGCATACACTAGGGGTGGAACAAAACTTGAATCTGCATCGCAACAATAATAGTAGTAAATAAATGTGGAAATAATTGAAATTTACTCATCTTAAATAACTTATCCTGTCCTAATTTATATGACATATTTTCCTTTTTAGCATATTTCAAAAATAATATCACCTTTTTATAAACACTATTTTTAAAAATTTTATCCCATTCTTAATGAGATGATTTATAGTCATACAAAATGTTTAAGATTTGTCAGATCATAAAATTTAAAAATCTTTATTTAGTTTTTTTTTTTGTTTGCCATCCAATGTCCAATATCACATTGGAGCTCGGCTATATCCGGATTCGCGCCGCGTAGTGCCCTTCGAGGGAAGCGCTCCCTATCAAGGATTTTACCTAGGGTTTGAACCTGAGACCTCTAGTCAAAGGTAGGGGTGTATCTAGAGTATAGTGTATGGATTCCCAGAACCTAGTAACTTTTGCATAGACACTTTATTTTTCTCAAAAAGATTATCAAATATTTAATATCTAACTATACTAATTTAAGATTGTGACAAGAAACCACAAACTTCAAATTCTGGATCTGCCTGGTTAAGGAAAGAGCAACCCTATTCACTACAACGCATTCTTTTTAAAACTTTATGTCAAGTCAAATATAAATTGGGATGAAAGGAATACTAAAGAAAAAGAAATAGTCACATAGACCAACAATGGGAGGTAAATTAGCTAGCTTTGCATAGTTAATTATATGACATATTTTCCTTTTTAATATATTTAAAAAATAATATTACCTTTTTATATTTAGAAATAATTTAATTTTTAAAATCTTACTCTATTACTAATAAGATGATTTATAGCCATGCAAATGTTAAGATTTGTTAGATCACAAATTTTAAATAACTTTATTTAATTTCTCTTTAAAACGTATTTTTTTCTTCTTATTCAGTGTCTGGTGGTGGAGACCGACTATATCCGGATTCGCGCCGCATGTGAACCTTTAGGGGAAATGTTCTCTATCAGGATTATTCCATACTCAGAGCTCGAACCTGAGACATGTGGTTAAGAGAAGAGGAGCCATATCTACTGCACCACATTCTTTTTAAAACTTTATGTGAAGTCAAACGGTGAAATTAATATAAATTTGGATTGAAAGAATACTAAAAGAAAAAGAAATACTCACATAGACCAACAATGGGAGGTAAATTAGCTAGCTTTGCATAGCTAATTCCCTGGATAATTATAAATAAAAAGAAAAGAAATTAAAAGCTTAACAAATTTTGCCATGTATAACCAAAAAACTTACAAACTTATATAGAAATATTAAAGAAAAAATATATACCTGAGGAATGGCTAAACTTGCAATGGTGAGACCAGAAACAATATCAGATTTGAGCAATTTGAAACTGTAATTAGGACCCCATTCTAATATGGGAAAAACATACTGAGCTCCAAGAATTATTTTCTTTTTCAATGGCTGTCCTTTGAATTGTCTCAATGGATCATCAGGGAAAAATGTTTCTTTAAGCCTAGTTTTGAGTTTTTGCAAATTGGTTTTATGTGGGGGAGGAACAACTTTGTGAATTTCCATGGCTGACATTTCTATAGTAGTAGTGTCATTTTGTTCCATTATTTTGGCTATAAATGCAAATGTTTCTGGTTTGTTTGTTTCAATGGAATTATATATTTCTCCTATTTATGTTTCTGTTCCATTTGAAAAAAAAAAGGGACACGTTCAATCAACTTTCAAAAAGACAACTACAAAACAAACCAGTACTTATCATTTGTCAACTTGGTTTCTATACCATCTCAAGAAAAGCTTTAAAAAAAACAAAAGTGAAAAATTTTCTTGTGAAATATAACAATAAAAATGTTATAGCTATGTTGAATGATGACTTTCTTGATTAACTTTGACTAGCCCTTTTATAAATGTATTTTGGACATAAAATATAAGAGTAATAATACTAGGAGATATATTGAAAGATTGTAAAAATTTGAAGTGTGTTGACCAGAATTTGATTTACTATCCGAATAAGGAGAAAAAGAATTAAAGTTCGGTTAAAATTGGACAGTAGTAGGAGAAAAAAGGAAAAAGAAAAAAGAGGATGGGTCAAAGGATAAAACTTAAAATTTCATGAAATAATTGGAGATTTTTGTAGAATATATCATTAAATGGGAGGGTGCACTTCTCTAAAAAGTTGTGAAATTTATGCAAATATATATAGAAGGGTTAAAATCATAAATGAAGTATCAGAGTTGCAGAGGAATGGCTTTTCAGATAGAGGATGCCAATTGATTATGGACAAAACAAATTACTTGAATAAATATAAGTGAAATATTATTATCTAATTGCTTATCTTTTTTGAAATTTCTATCTCTAAAAATCAATTACTAATTGTAACTTTTGTCAAACCAAAACGGTATTCACGCTATAATAGTATATATATATTGCTCACTTTTGCATGATACACTAATACTACATAAAGAGAAAGCTAAGTTACGTGTACTAACATTATATAGGAACAAACCAAGATTTAAAGTATATTGGTTCGAAACTTTAGATTTTTAAGTAATTGATTTAAAACAAATAATTTTGATAAATACAAATAAAAATTTTAAGATAAATATAAAGTTTGAATCAAAGTTATTAGATTATACTAAACTGATAAACTTTATGTTAGCTCTGCCCCTAGCCTGACATTAGCCACTCAGCCATACTTATTTTTTCTTACGATTTAGGACTTCAAATATTTTCAGACTTATAAGCAATTACAGGTAAAATACCTAACCTTTTGTTATTCTCGCATAATATACAAGGGATTGGTGGTAAGTGAGCTGGACTGGCCCCAAATGGACCAAACGGGCCGGTCTCACGCGTAGTGGTCCCAATCCGGACTAAACGTGCTTTTTGTAGGAATCGGACCGGGGATCGTGCCCACTAATATGGACCTAAAGAAGCTAAAACAAGACGAACACCATTTATAACATAAAAATTATGTCAACAAACATATGCAACGAAACTAAAGTAAGGATCAAATGTATGTCACCAACACTCCAACGCCATAAAGAAAATAAAAATACATTATCACGGCTAATTCTATTTTTCATTAATTGGACTTCATTAAATATGATCATTCCTTAAATGTGGTAGATGAAATAATAGGGTTAGAGACTTAGGGTAAAGGAAACGGAAAAAAGAATTCAAAAAGAAAATATTTTTTTTAGTATTTCTTATCGGTTTATCGATAAATCGATAACCGAAGAGGACAAAATCCAAATCAAAATCGATAACTTGATATGGAAAATTTTGAAATCGAAACAAAATCGATAAATCGATAACAAGTAATCATTTTGGGTTATCCATAAATCGATTTGAATGCACACCCCAAAACTCACCCATCTTTATATAAGCCAATTTCTTGAAGCCTCCTTATGAAGCTTACTTACGTCAACAATGGATGCAAGGGTTATATGTCTAAGTTGAGAGTTGAGACTTAATTTTCGTCGGCTCGCATCCTTTCATTCTTTCATTTTAAATAAAATTTTCTTTTTAAAGCGAATTAAGGACAGATATTTCAGGTTGAGCTAAAGTCATTTTTTCTGTTAGAATTGTAAGTGTATACAAATTCAAAAGATTTAAAATATATACATGTAAAATAAGTCACCTGTTATGAATAATTTTACAACATTGGATGCTACATTGGATGCTACATTGGATACTACATTGGATGCCCATGTTGTGAATAATTGAAAGATTAAATCTCTTATTTTATGTCAATCTTCTTTGCTTTTTATGCCTATAAAAGGCCATGTAATTGCAATGGAAAAATACACCAAAGTGAAAGAACAAAACTCTTCTCCCTTCTTTCTATCTCTTCTTATTTACATTTTACTGCATTGCTTTTATTTTACAACACGTTATCAGCACGAAGCTCTAATTTTATTCTTAACTCCTGTTAAGTTGAGCCATATTTGATTAAGGTATGTATCGTTATAATAATTTTTTTTTATCGCAGTACATATCATATGTTTAACTCTTACAACCCAAATTTTTCTTTGCAATATTTGATAATTTACATAATTCATGTTGTTGTTCTTTTTTTTTCTCGTATGTTTCACATTTTTGTTTATCATGTATGCATATGTACGTTGTGTATACATTATATATTCACTACAACTAATAATATGTTCAAAGTTGAGTATTTATTTTAGTACTTCACTTATTTGTTGTCAACATTACTTTGATATTTAAATTTCTAATTAAATTCATGCACATTACTAATAATTGCATTTCCATTTGTTTAAATATTCTAACAGTGAGAAATGAACTGATAAGTAATAATTTTATAGTTTAATTGCTTTATATTTATTGGGACATAAATAATGTTACTCACGTTCAATTCTATTAACACATATATATCAATAATATAAAGTGAAAAGCTTCTACTTTATGATAAAAAAAAAAAAATAGTAGATTGTTAACATGATATAGTTCTATTTTTATTTCTTTTATCTAAATCGTTTTGTTATCATTAATTATTTAATTATTTCTCTAACTTATTCATCTTTTATGATAGTTTTCACTATGTCAAACTTATCAAAACTTGAATTTGTTGCACTTGACATCACCGGGAGGAACTATTTATCATGGGTTCTTGATGCTGAAATTCACCTTGACGCTAAAGGTCTTGGAAATACTATTATACAAGGAAATGAAGCATCAAATCGGGATAAAGCAAATGCCATGATTTTTCTTCGTCATCATCTACATGAAGGGTTAAAAACTGAATATTTAACCGTAAAAGATCCACTTGAATTATGGATTAGTTTAAAGGATCGATATGACCACCTAAAACTTACGGTATTACCGAAAGCTCGGTATGAGTGGATACATTTAAGGTTGCAAGACTTTAAAACCGTA
The DNA here is from genome assembly GCA_032618575.1 of Nicotiana noctiflora. Lineage (NCBI taxonomy): Eukaryota > Viridiplantae > Streptophyta > Magnoliopsida > Solanales > Solanaceae > Nicotiana > Nicotiana noctiflora. The sequence goes on along the minus strand of JASVEL010004444.1, from coordinate 477,206 downwards.
AGTGAGTATAATTCTGCTATCTTTAAAGTAAGTTCTCTATTAAAATTATGTGGAGACACTATCACACATGAGGACTTATTGGAAAAAACATTTTTTACTTTTCACGCTTCAAATGTGGTGCTACAACAGCAATACCGTGAAAAAGGTTTTAAGAAATATTCCGAGTTAATCACATGCCTACTCGTGGCTGAGCAGAATAATACTCTGTTAATGAAAAATCATGAAGCCCGTCCCACTGGGTCAGCTCCATTTCCGGAAGTGAATGCTGTAGCAACATATGATAAGTTTGAAAGAAAACAAAATAATTACCGTGGTCGTGGACATGGTCGTAAACGTGGACGTGGCAGGGGGCGAAATAATTATCGTCATTATGGTGGAAATAAATTGGAGAACAATAAGGGTTCTCAAATTAATCATTCAAAAGGTAAAGCTAGTATGTGTCACCGATGTGGTATGAGAGGTCATTGGGCACGCATTTGTCGTACGCCAGAGCATTTTGTTAAACTTTATCAAGACTCTCTCAAGAAAAGGGAAAATAATGTGGAGGCACACTTGACCTTTCAAAATAATGATGATGAAGCAGGTCCCTCAAATAAATATGATTCTAAGGCACATCTTGCATATAAAGATGATGATTTTGAAGGCCTAACAAATATTACTCATTTAGAAGTTGGAGACTTCTTCGAGGATATTGACTGAAGAACTAATCATCTTACTGGGGAATGAAGCTATAAAAGTTGTTATTTTTATGTTTGCAACTAGTTTATTTTTCTTGAGTGTATTTTCCTAATGCATCATGTGTTGCTAGTTTTCTACATTCCTAATGTATTTCTTAATTTTTTTTTTTGGCTTGACTTTCATATTTCTTATAATGTATTATTTGTCCTTTCTTTTTTTTTATGAAGAATATGAGCATTCCCCAGTCTTCAGTTGGACTCAAGATTAATAAAGATGATATATGTCTTCTGGATAGTGCTACAACACACACTATTATAAAAGATAAGAGATATTTCTCTTATTTGGTAATGAAAGAAGCGGATGTTAATACAATATCCGGTAGTACAAGATTAATTGAAGGTTCTGGAAGAGCCAATTTATTACTACCAGGAGGAACAAATTTGGCTATTGATGAAGCACTATATTGTAGTAAATCTCAAAGAAACTTATTAAGTTTCAAAGATATTCGCCAAAATGGCTATCATATTGAGACTACCAATAATGAAAAGATTGAATATCTTTATATTACTACAATAATGTCCGGTAAGAAATATGTGCTTGAAATGTTACCTGCTCTTTCCTCCGGCTTGTACTATACAAGTATTAGCAGGATTGAAACACATGCCGTAGTAAATGAGAAGTTTACTAATCAAGATAATTTTATTATTTGGCATGACCGATTGGGCCATCCTGGTTCTAATATGATGCGTAAAATAATTGAGAATTCACATGGACATGCAATGAAGAATCAAAAGATTCTTCAATTTAAGGAATTCTCTTGTGCTTCATGTTCTCAAGGAAAATTAATTATTAGACCATCAACTATTAAAGTTAAGATGGAATCCCCCGCATTTCTGGAACGTATACAGGGTGATATATGTCACCCTCCATGTGGACCATTCAAATATTATATGGTTTTGGTAGATGCATCTACAAGATGGTCACATGTGTGTTTACTATCAACTCGCAATATGGCATTTGCGAGATTGTTGGCTCAAATAATAAAGTTAAGAGCACAATTTCCAGATTATGCAATTAAGACAATTCGTCTTGACAATGCTGGTGAGTTTACATCCCAAGCCTTTAATGATTATTGTATTTCAACTGGGATAACAATTGAGCATCCGGTTGCTCATGTTCATACACAAAATGGTCTAGCGGAATCATTGATCAAACGCCTCCAATTAATTGCTAGACCAATGCTTATGAGAACAAAACTTCCCATTTCAGTATGGGGTCATGCTATTTTGCATGCAGCAACACTTGTGCGGATAAGGCCCACAAGTTATCATAAAGTCTCCCCATTGCAGTTGGCTTTTGGTCGGGAGCCAAATATTTCCCATCTTAGGATCTTTGGTTGTGCGACATATGTTCCAATTGCTCCACCACAACGCACAAAGATGGGTCCCCAAAGAAGGTTGGGGATATATGTTGGATATGAATCTCCTTCTATTATAAAATATCTAGAGCCAATGACTGGAGATTTATTTACGGCAAGATTTTCTGATTGCCATTTTGATGAATCAGTATATCCAACATTAGGGGGAGAAAATAAGCAGCTGAAAATGAAGATAGATTGGAATGCATTATCACTGTCTCATTTAGATCCTCGAACAAATCAATGTGAACAAGAGGTTCAAAAGATTATTCATTTGCAAAATATTGCAAATCAATTGCCAGATGCATTCACTAACCTACCAAGGGTGACTAAGTCACATATTCCAACTGCTAATGCTCCAATTCGAGTTGATATCCCGGAAGGACAATTAATTAAAGCAAATGAGCCTAAGCCTTGCTTGAAACGTGGTAGACCAATCGGTTCTAAAGACAAAAATCCTCGAAGAAGAAAAGGAGCAAGTGATCAAAGTAAACATAACACAGAGGTCGTGGCTCAAGAAGAGCCCCAAGATGTAACAAAGGATAAGACCTTGGGGGAGGTCCAGGTACCTGAAAATAATAAAAATGAAGAGATATCAATAAGTTACGTCTCAACCGGGAAAAGATGGAACCGAAATAATATTGTTATCGATAACATTTTTGCTTATAATGTTGCTATTGAAATAATGCAACAAGATGAGGATCTTGAACCAAAATCTGTCAATGAATGTAGACAGAGAAATGATTGGCCAAAATGGAAAGACGCTATCCAGGCAGAGTTAACTTCACTTGGAAAACGTGAAGTCTTTGGACCCATAGTTAGAACGCCTGAAGGCATAAAGCGAGTAGGGTATAAATGGGTTTTTGTGCGAAAACGAAATGATAAAAATGAAGTCGTTAGATATAAAGCACGACTTGTGGCACAAGGGTTTTCCCAAAGGCCTGGAATTGATTATATGGAGACATATTCTCCTGTAGTGGATGCTATCACCTTCAGGTATCTCATAAATATGGCAGTGCAAAAAAAACTTGATATGCATCTAATGGATGTTGTTACAGCCTATTTGTATGGATCATTAGACAGCAAAATTTTTATGAAAGTACCCGAGGGATTTAAAGTGCCAGAAGCATATAAAGGTTTTCAAGAAACTTGTTCAATAAAGCTTCAGAAATCTTTGTACGGATTGAAACAATCAGGTCGTATGTGGTACAGTCGTCTGAGTGAATACTTGTTGAAAGAAGGGTACAAGAATGATCCAATTTGTCCCCGTGTCTTTATAAAAAGGTCTGGATCTGAATTTGTTATAATCGCCGTATATGTTGATGATTTAAATATCATTGGAACTCCTGGGGAGCTTCCAAAAACAGTGGACTGTTTGAAGAAAGAATTTGAAATGAAAGATCTTGGAAAGACAAAATTTTGTCTTGGTCTACAAATTGAGTATATGAAAGATGGAATATTTGTCCATCAATCAACATACACCGAAAAGATTTTAAAGCGATTCTATATGGATAAAGCACATCCATTGAGTACCCCGATGGTTGTAAGATCACTTGATATAAAGAAAGATCCATTCCGACCTCATGAAAATGAAGAAGAGCTTCTTGGTGCCGAAGTACCATATCTTAGTGCAATTGGGGCATTAATGTATCTTGCTAATAATTCCCGACCAGATATAGCTTTCGCGGTAAGCTTATTGGCAAGATTTAGTACTTCGCCAACACAAAGACACTGGAATGGTATTAAACATATATTTAGATACCTCAAAGGGACCATTGATATGGGTTTATTTTATTCAAATGAATCCAAGCCATCATTGATTGGTTATGCAGATGCAGGATATTTGTCTGATCCACACAAAGGTCGATCTCAGACATGCTATTTATTTACAAGTGGAGGTACAGCCATATCATGGCGTTCGACAAAACAAACTATGGTTGCTACTTCTTCAAATCATGCAGAGATAATAGCCATTCATGAAGCAAGTCGAGAATGCGTTTGGTTAAGATCTATAACTCAACACATTCAACAAACATGTGGTCTTTCTTCGAAAGAGAATATTCCAACAATATTGTATGAAGACAATGCTGCATGCATAGCTCAATTGAAAGGAGGATATATCAAAGGAGATCGAACAAAACACATTTCACCAAAATTCTTTTTCACTCATGATCTTCAGAAGAGTGGTGAAATAGATGTACAACAAGTTCGTTCAAGTGATAATTTGGCTGATCTGTTCACTAAGGCATTACCAACCTCAATATTTGAAAAGCTGATATATAAGATTGGAATGCGTCGTCTTCGAAACATTAAGTGATTTTTTATCAGGGGGAGTAAGTACATGCTGCACTCTTTTCCTTAACCAAGGTTTTGTCCCACTGGGTTTTCCTTAGTAAGGTTTTTAATGAGGCAGCAAGCAATGTATATTATAAATAACTATGTACATCCCAATTTTTTTTGTAAGTTCTTAGTGAGACACATTATGTTACATGGACATCCAAGGGGGAGTGTTATGAATAATTTTACAACATTGGATGCTACATTGGATGCTACATTGGATACTACATTGGATGCCCATGTTGTGAATAATTGAAAGATTAAATCTCTTATTTTATGTCAATCTTCTTTGCTTTTTATGCCTATAAAAGGCCATGTAATTGCAATGGAAAAATACACCAAAGTGAAAGAACAAAACTCTTCTCCCTTCTTTCTATCTCTTCTTATTTACATTTTATTGCATTGCTTTTATTTTACAACATGTTATCAGCACGAAGCTCTAATTTTATTCTTAACTCCCGTTAAGTTGAGCCATATTTGATTCTCTCGGGCGCCTTTGAGCTTTGATCGAAAAGGTTTTAGAGTAACTAAGTTTTGAACTATATCCAATTCTTATCCATTTACTAAGATGAAGATAAAAAAAAAATAAAGTAGCTTTTCTGAGTGACAAAGGTTTAATCAATTTGTAGTCACAACTTGAGCGCGACAGAAATTTTATTATAATCAGTTTATTTTGAAAAGTATTTTTCTTTTTTAAAAATACTTTTTTTTCAAAATAATTTTGGTAAGAAGCAGTTTGTATTTGGCTAATTAGTTTGAAAAACACTTCTGAGCAGCAATTAATATTTGACAAAGCTTTAAAAAACTGCTTCTAAAGTCTATTTTTCTAAAAAACGCTTATAAAAAAAGTGCTTTTGGAGAGAAGCTACTTTTTTCTGCTTCTTCTCAAAAACACATTTTTCCTTCAAAAAGCATGGCGAAACACCTCAATTTTTGGCCAAAGTATTTTTTGCAAAAAAAAAAGCACTTCCGGCAAAAAAAGAAATTTGGCCAAACAGACAATGCGTAGAACAAAGGAGAAAGGGAATTATTTGGGAATGACTAACAACAACAACAACAACAACAACCCAGTATAATCCCACTTAGTGGGGTCTGGGGAGGGTAGTGTGTACGCAGACCTTACCCCTACCCTGGGGTAGAGAGGCTGTTTCCAAATAGACCCCGGCATCCTTCCCTCCAAGAACTTCCCACCTTGCTCTTGGGGAGACTCGAACTCACAACCTCTCGGTTGGAAGTGGGGGTTGCTTACCATCAGAGCAACCCCTCTTGTCTTTTCAATGCCAAACTCTCACAACAAAAAAAAAAAAAAAAAAAACTTGACCAAACAAGTTGTAAGACAAAGATGCATATAATAAAGGAGAGAAGGGAATTATTTGGGAATGACTAAGTGGGCATTTGGATATAAGAGTTGTAAAATTCAACAAAAAAGTAAAAACAAAATTCAAGTAAAAATTATATTTGAAAATTAGAGTTGCATTTGGACATGAATATAATTTTAGGTTGTTTTTGAATTTTTGTGAGTGAAATGAAGAGAAAATTTTGAAAAAAATATTTTTTTGGATTTTTTCAAATTTTCAAAAATTTCCAAGAATTTCTTCAAGTGAAAATTAAAAATTTTGTGGTGATGATAGGCTTTAATTGCATATTTTAGTCGCTTATTACTGCATTTTAATTGAGTTTGAACTTTAATCGCTAGTATTTTGCACTAATTGTGTATTTTATGCCTTGTAGGTGTGATTTCGAGCTATATGGATGTTACGGAATGCATTTAAGTGATTTGAAGATTTAAAGTTTGAGTAAAAGCTCAAGAAATTAAGCCGGGATCGTGTTAGGAGGTCAAATTTGATAGTTGAGAACAAACAAAGACTCGATGAGGCCGCGGCAGGATACAACTTTTATGTTTTGCGTTTTTTCAAATTCCAAACGAAACAGGGTGAAATACCGCGATTTCACGGCGACCGCGGCAGAAAATTAGAGACCATATTTGGCCGCGGTTCTACCGTGTTTTGGCCGCGGTCGCGCTGCTCCAGGCATAAAAAAGTATCATATTTCGTCCGTGAGAAGTTTATTTCGGCCCTACACTATTACAACTTGTATAAAAGACGTCCTAAACCTATTTGGGAGCGTAAGGGACATATTTTGGACATAAATTAGACCTAAGGAGGCAAGAACACATTGGGAGCAAGACGGAGAATTCTTCTTCAGGTTTTTCTTTCCTCTTCCTATTTTTGATTGTTGGTTATGACTTTTAGTATTGTAGTTTTACATACTATTATGAATAGCTAATTTGTTATCTAGAGTTTTGATAGAACCTGTTGTTGGATAAATTCTTGTTATGATTTTTTATAATTGAGCCATACCTTTTCTCTATTTGTTCAACTACGTTCTTATTGTAGTTAATTGAAGAGCTCTCAATAATCTGTGCCTATTTAGTATGCATAACTCGGGAGAAAGTGAATATTTAGGTAATTGTTGAACAAAAACACTCCCAAAGTATATGAGAGATCAATAACCGAGGGTTTAAAGGCGGGATTAGTGATAAGCCTTGGGTGCGATTTGAAGTGAACTGTTTAAAAGCCAGCTAGCTAGCTCGGGAGAGTGCATCTAGTAAATTGTCATAATTACTCGGGAGACATTTACGGTAATAAGAGTACTCATGATTGGTAGAGAATACTTAGGCAAAATTATAAAAGACCTACCGGGAATGATTCCGACAATTGGGGAAATCATAACTCTAGACCTCCTTAATCTTGTCTATCACCCTTAGTATATTTAGTTGTTAATTTTTTAGTTAATTAGTTAAACACAAGAATCTAAATATCTATAATTTAGGAATTGTTCAAGCTTGTCTTCTTGGTGATAGTGAACAGCTGTAGCTAAACCTTAGTTCTCCGTGGGATTCGACTCCGCACTTGTAAAACAGATTATATTTGCAGCGACCGCATTGTCCTTTTTATAAGGCATAGTTGGGCATGATCAAATTTTGGCGCCGTTGCTGGGGAACTAACGGTGTAGTTGTAGGTGTACATATTGCTAGGTTTCAAGGAATCAGGAACAAAGTGCTTACATTCTGGAATTTTTTTGCCAGAAAGCCGGGATTACACACCTCATCTAAAGGCCAATAAGTGCAGAATACAATATTATTTTATTGGGCCATCCAGATTCGTTCCACTACCCCAGGAGCATGATCATAGACCAGAATCAAAACTTGGGGTCCGATTCATAAGTTAAAGTGGAGACATAAAGTGATTCACGTCGGGCCGCGACGTTAAATCAAGCGCTTGTTGGGAGGCAACCCAGCTTTATTGCTTTTTTATTATTATATTATTTTTGTAGTGTCAATTTTTTCTAGGAGCGTGGAAAGCAAATGTATTGGAAGGATACACCAACAAATGCAATGGTTAGAACTATGTGTGAGGTACCCGCACGAAGGACCAAGCTGAGAGAAGTCTGAGTACCCCATGAACTGCTAGTGCTTCAGCCTTTGGCCTATCAGGGAGTTTTTTTTACCCTCTTGTATGTATGAATGTGCATTGGGGACAATGCACAACTTTAAGTGTGGGGTGAGGAGATTATCTGGGTGACTATTCATGCTACTTTAGCTGTGTTTGTTTTTTTTAAAAAAAATTAGACTTTTCCTGATGACGGATCTTCTGGACAGTTCTTTTGAGGGAAGTAAGTCTAAAGAAAATATCAAAAAGATTTTTTGTTTTGTTAGCTAGTGTAGCAATTATCCCTTGGTTTTTCTTTAAACCACGGTTCTTTGCCGAGGGTTTTATTTGAACCGGGTGAAGTTAGTTAGTTTTTCTTTGGGAAGTAGGAGCCATTGTGTTGTGTTATGAATTGAAGCGATATGTATTGACTTTGTTATGCCTTGAGAATAGTGAGTACTTTGGTTATGACGCTTAGGCTCAGTTTTTGACTCTTGTAGAAGTACCTTAAATTGTATTATCTTAACTTTGCTTAACTGCTTTGACTAGAGTGTCTATGAATCCAATTCTGAGTGAGTTATGTGCCACGTGTGTGAAAGGTTTTGCATTATTCAGTGTATTATAGTTGATGCCTATAACTTACCCCGTGTGTTTGCAAAGCAAAATAGTAGTTTTGTTCAGTCTTGGAAGTGATATAGGTATTTCTTGTTGAGCCATATATACATATTTTACCCACCTAATTATTATGTATCATAGTTAACCTTTTTGAGCCTGTAATCATGTTTCTTTGGCGACCACATTACAAGTCTTACCCATTTATTTGAATTAACCATCTATTTGAACCTTTTCACATCTCATGATCACTTGAATCTAATGAAATTTGTAAAAGTTAAAGTGTGGGGTGGTTGATTTGGCTTTTGAGTGGAATTAATTGAATAAGGAGAAATGTGCACTGTTTAAAAAAAAAGAGCCACTTGAATGGAAAAAAAAATATAGTTGGATTGTTGTGAAGAAAAACAAAATTCTTTGATAAGTGGTGGCTCTTGACGTAAGTGTGCTTAAAGAAGAATGGGGTAATTTAAATTGATGTGAAGGTGAAATTTTTGTTTGACATAAGTATGGGGTTTGAATGTTAAATTATATGTATTAAAGTGCTTAGGGAGGTGTACTCACTCTTATATCTAAATGTATCCTACCCATCCCGTAGCCTACATTACAACCAAATAAAGTCCTAATTGATCCAAGATTGAATGAGCTCGATTAGTGGAGTAGTACACTATGAGCAAGCTTATGGTGCATCTTTTGTAGTATATGAATGTTATTTCTGAGAGTAAGTGAATTCTTTCTATCTTGAGTTCCTAAGTGTTCTTAAACTTTATTGTGTGGAACTGCTCTCTTTTGTGTTGTGAGGGCACTTAATTCATGAAAGAAAGGGAATGTCAGTGACCTCTTTAGAGTAAGTAGGTGAGTTAGGAATAATGCGTGGCACTTGTGAGTCAAATCTTGAGATGAAGATGTTACGCTTTTGTCACGACCCCAAATCTGGTCGTGATGGCGCCCAGCACATTGCTAAGCCATCCTGACCAATCAATAACAATAACGGAGCTAGAAGCTCTCTTTTGCCCATTTAAGCATATCAATTCACGAAGCAATAGCGATACATGTAACGAAAACAGGGAACCAAGTCCCATAATACATCAACTCCCATAGACCGAAGGGTCAAGAGTCACGAGCCTCTACTGAACATGAGTGTATAAAGGTTTCAAGATACCAAGTACGGAAGGAAAAGTCAATACAAAAATCAAGACAGTAAGAAGGAATATCGGGTCCTGCGGACTCTGTAGCTACCTCGAATATCCACAAATGTCGCCTCGCACAGCTACTGGATCACTGCTGAGAGGTACCTGGATCTGCACACAAGGTGCAGGGAGTAAAATGAGTACTGCCAGACTCGGTGGTAATAAACAAGGGTAAGACAGCGCAGATAAGAAATCCGCAATAAAGCACTATGTAAAGCCGTAATCAAATACCCTGTCACAGAATCAATATCAACTGTACCTGTACCAACAAGTACCAGCAAAACAGTATAACAGCTAGCAGATGTAGCTAAATGCAATACAATGCATGATATGACCGCTACGGCGTGTAGCCCGATCCAATTTGGGTACCCGTGCTCACCGTGGGGGTTCAGACTCCGGAGGGGCTCCTTCAGCCCAAGCACAATATCACTGCGGCGTGCAGTCCGATCCGACATATGTACTGTTGCGGCGCGCAGCCCGATCCACTACTAGTCAGCTAATATGCAATCACAGCCTCGCAGGCTCAAAGGTAGTTTGAAACATCTTTTATCATTTTTCAGTTGAAAACAGAAGTATCAAGTTCCAGAGATTTGGAAATAACATGATAACAGAAAGAGTTGCGGACTAGTAGTAAACTAGCATGACAATATGATAAGACAATGAGAACGATCCTCGCAGGATCCAATAACTGGCTCATGGCCCACAAGTATACTCAACCGCCTAAGAAGGGGGTTCCTCGGCTCAAGAGTGACCATTATGACAATATATAATATGCAACCATCCGAGAAGGAGGTTCGACGGCTCAAGAATAGCCTAATATCATAATACAATATCAACAAGTCGGACTAAGTCATAGTCCCCAATCACAATCGACCCCGCACTCACAAGAGAGTACGTGTCTCGCCGCTATACAGCGTCACAAAATGGTATACCGGGGTTTCGAACCCGCTGGTCATCACCCACATCTATTACTCACCTACCGTTCGGATTTCGCCAAAATTCAACCTTAGCCAATTCAAGCCTATTTCTACATCGGGCCTCCAAATTCAATTCCGATCGCTCCCCTAAGTCACAATTCACCTCCCAAAACTAACCGAATCATCAAAATTCGATTCCGAGCTCCCTAACTAAATAGTCAACTCCGGGTTGACTTTCCTTATTCATGTTTCCTTCAAAAAGGCTATATGCCTCATTTTCAATTCAATTCACTCCTAACTTCCCCGATAGACTCTAACACTGATATAAAAGCATGAATTATGTAATTACAACATAACGGGGTGGTAATTCCCGTGACGACGGGCCGGGTCGTCACATTCTCCCCCTCTTAAGCAAACGCTCGTCCTCGAGCGGGTCAAGAAACATACCCGAAGTCTCAAATAGCTGAGGGTATCTGCTCCGCATCTCCTGCTCAACCTCCCAAGTAGCCTCCTCTACGGGTCGACCTCTCCACTGAACCTTAACCGATGCAATCTCCTTCGACCTCAACTTCCTTACTTGGCGACCCAAAATAGCAATAGGCTCCACATTATAGGATAGATCACCATCAAGCTGAATGGTACTGAAGTCTAATACATGGGACGGATCTCCGATGTACTTCCGGAGCATGGACACATGGAATACTGGATGAACGCTGGATAAGCTGGGTGGCAAGGCTAACTCATATGCCACCTCTCCAACTCTCCTGAGTATCTCAAAAGGACCAATGTACCTGGGACTCAACTTTACTTTCTTCCCAAACCTCATGACACCCTTCATAGGTGAAACCTTCAACAATACTCTATCACCAACCATGAAAGACAACTCTCGAACCCTACGGTCTGCATAACTCTTCTGGCGAGACTGTGCTGTGCGAAGCCTCTCCTGGATCAACTTTGCTCTATCCAGAGCATCCTGGACTAACTCAGTCCCTATCAATCTAACCTCACCAGGCTCAAACCATCCCACGGGGGATCTACACCGCCTGCCATACAATGCCTCATACGGGGCCATCTGAATACTCGACCGATAACTATTGTTGTAGGCAAACTCAGCAAGTGGTAGGAACTCATCCCACGAACCACCAAAATCAATCACACAAGCTCGCAACATATCCTCCAGAATCTGAATAGTACGCTCAGACTGCCCGTCTGTCTGGGGGTGAAATGTTGTACTCAACTCAACCCGCGTACCCATCTCTCGCTGAAATGCTCTCCAAAACTGAGAAGTGAACTGAGTACCCCTATCGGATATGATAGACACTGGGACTCCATGCAACCGAACAATCTCTCGAATAAAGATCGGTGCCAACCACTCCGATGAGTAGGTAGTACTAACTGGAACGAAGTGAGCTGACTTGGTCAGTCTATCCACAATCACCCATACAGAATCAAACTTCCTCGCTGTCCGAGGGAGTCCAGTAACAAAATCCATGGTGATCCTCTCCCATTTCCACTCGGGAATAACCATACGCTGAAGAACACCGCCCGGTCTCTGATGCTCATATTTGACCTGCTGGCAATTGAGGCACTTAGCTACATGCCTAACAATATCCATCTTCATTCTCCTCCACCAGTAGTGCTGTCTCAAGTCTTGGTACATCTTTGCGGCACCTGGGTGAATAGAGTACCGCGAACTGTGTGCCTCCTTAAGTATCAACTCCCGCAAACCATCAACATTGGGCACGCATATACGGCCCTGCATCCTCAGAACACCATCACTGTCGATAGTCACATCTCTAACATCATTATGCTGCACTCTGTCCTTAAGGACAAGTAAATGTGGGTCGTCATACTGTCGCTCCCTGATGCGATCATATAAGGAAGATCGAGAAACAACACAAGCCAACACCCGACTCGGCTCCGAAATATCTAATCTCACTAGCCGATTGGCTAGGGCCTGAACATCATAAGCAAATGGCCTCTCCCCAACTGGGATGAAAGCTAAGCTGCCCATGCTAACCGCCTTCCGACTCAAGGCATCGGCCACCACATTGGCCTTCCCGGATGATACAAAATAGTGATGTCATAATCCTTAAGCAACTCCAACCACCTCCGCTGCCTCAAATTAAGGTCCTTCTGTCTGAATAAGTGCTGAAGGCTGCGATGATCCGTGAACACCTAACAGGAGACACCATACAGGTAATGCCTCCAAATCTTCAAAGCATGAACTATGGCTGCTAGCTCCAAATCATGAACAGGGTAGTTCTTCTCGTGGGGCTTCAACCGACGAGAAGCATAAGCAATGACCCTACCCTCCTGCATCAACACACAACCAATGCCCACTCCTGAGGCATCACAATATACAGTATAAGAATCTGAAGCTGTCGGTAGAATCAAGACTGGTGCTGTGGTCAGTGCTGTCTTGAGCTTCTGAAAGCTCTCCTCGCACTCCTCGGACCATAAGAAAGGAACACCCTTATGAGTCAATCTAGTCAAGGGTGAAGCAATAGAAGAGAACCCCTGAACGAATCGGCGATAATACCCTGCCAATCCTAGAAAGCTACGGATCTCATTAACTGAGGTCGGTCTGGGCCAACTCTGCACTGCCTCGACCTTCCTCGGATCTACTTGAATACCATCACAGGACACCACGTGCCCTAAGAATGCCACGGACTCAAGCCGGAACTCACACTTGGAGAATTTAGCATATAGCTTCTCCTCCCTCAATCTCTGCAACACAATACTCAAATGCTGAGCATGCTCCTCCTGACTACGGGAGTAGACTAGAATGTCATCAATGAACACAATCACAAATGAATCCAAATAAGGCCCGAACACACTGTTCATCAGATGCATAAATGCTGCTGGGGCGTTGGTCAGCCCAAACGACATCACAAGAAACTCATAATGACCATATCGGGTCCTGAATGCAGTCTTCATAATATCCGAGTCCCTGATCTTCAGCTGATGATAGCTTGAACGAAGATCGATCTTAGAAAACACCCTCGCACCCTGTAACTGATCAAACAAATCATCTATGCGCGGTAGAGGGTACTTGTTCTTTACTGTCACTTTGTTCAGTTGCCTATAATCAATACACATTTGCATGGAACCATCTTTCTTTTTAACAAATAATACCGGCGCACCCCACGGGGATACACTAGGGCGGATGAAACCCTTATCCAGAAGCTCTTGAAGCTGCTCTTTCAGTTCTTTCAACTCTGCTGGTGCCATCCGATAAGGAGGAACGGACCCGGCACCAAGTCAATGCCAAAATCAATATCCCTGTCCGACGGCATGTCTAGCAGGTCGGAGGGAAATACATCTGGAAAGTCCCTCACAACAGGTACAGAATCAATGCTAGGAGACTCAGCTCCCACATCTCTCACAAAAGCTAAGTACGATAAACACCCTTTTTCAACCATCTTCCGAGCTTTTAGGAACGAAATAACACGGCTAGGGACGAAATCGGTCGAACCCCGCCACTCAATCTGAGAAATACCAGGAATGGCCAACGTAACTGTCTTAGCATGACAGTCCAATATAGCATGGTACGGAGACAACCAGTCCATACCCAATATAACATCAAAGTCCACCATCCCCAACAATAACAAATCTGCCTGGGTCTCCAGACCCCCAATAGATATAACACAGGATCTATAGACATGATCCACGACAATCGTATCACCCACGGGGGTGGATACATGAACAGGTAATTCAAGACTACCACGAGTCGCACCCAAATGACGTGCAAAATAAGAGGACACGTAAGAATATGTGGACCCTAGATCAAATAGAACAGAGGCATCTCTGTGACAGACAGAAATGATACCTGTAATCACTGCATCGGAGGCAACTGCATCACGCCTGTCAGGAAGTGCATAGAAACGTGCCTGGCCTCCACCAGATCTCTCCGACTCTCTGAGTACGATGCGTTGGGTACCCTCAACGAGGACGTTGAGTCCTTGTTGGTGGGCGGGGTGCAGTGGTTCCTGGAACAGGCACTGTAGTTCTCCAAATATCCCACATCGGAATTGAGAGGGAGTCCCGGGCTAGTTAAGTAAAGATGCTGGACCAACATGTGTATAGGCCTTTTCCCCAGTGGTTCCTGTAACAGGCCCGGGGAGGAACAAAACCGTGCGGGCTAGGCCCAAAGCAGACAATATATACACAGTGTTGGGCCGGGTCGTTACAGCTTTTGTGCTTAGTCTATTTTTAATACTCTTGGTGTGTTGCGTTAGGAAAATTGTTTAAAAATGTCATGTCTATAAAAAAATGCAGTTTGATTGCTTGAGGACGAGCAATGGTTTAAGTGTAGGGTGTTGATGATAGGATATAATTGCGTATTTTAGTCGCTTATTACACTCGAGTTTACTGCATTTTAATTGAGTTTCCGCTTTAATCGCTAGTGTTTTGCACTAATTTTGTATTTTATACCTTGTAGGTGCGATTCTGAGCTATACAAATGTTATGGAATGCATTTAAGTGATCTGAAGCATTAAATTTTGAGTAAAAGCTCAAAGAACTAAGCTGGGATCGTGTTCGGAGGTCAAATTTGATAGTTGAGAGCAAACGAAGACTCGATAAGGTATATTGTGCACTCTCTAGTAAATTGGACATAACTCTTTGGTCCGAACTTTGTTTTTGCTCCATAATATAAGGTTGCAAAGCTAACTCAAAGGCCTACATCTTTCATGTTTTGCGTATGTCCAAATTCCAAATGAAATAGGGTGAAATACCGCGGTTTCACCGTGATCGCGGCAGAACCGCGGTAGAAAATCAAAGACCATGTTTTGCTGCGGTTCTACCGCATTTTGGCCGCGGTCACGCTGTTCCAGGCATAAAAAAGTATCCTATTTCATTCGTAACAAGTTTATTTCTGTCACGACCCCAAATTCGGTCATGATGGCGCCCAGCACATTGCTAGGCCAGCCTGACCAATTAACAACAATCACGGAGCCACAAGCTCACTTTATCCAATTTAAGCATAACAGAATAATTTAACAGTGATAGATATATTAAAAATAGGGAACCAAGTCCAAACACGTGCCAACTCCCATAGACCGAAGGGTCAAGAGTCATGAGCCTCTACGAGTATACAAAGTGTAAATAGTGAATATAACCGTGCACAAGTGTGGGATGATCAGAACAAAAATACAGACAAACTGGAGAATCAGGTCCTGCGAACGCTGGCAGCTACCTCGACTGTCCAAAAGCACTCCCGAGCCACAATAGAATCAGCTCCACTGTGATGTACCTGTATCTGCACACAAGGTGCAGGGAGTCGGGTGTGAGTACTTCCAACTCAGCAGTAATAAAAGTAAATAATGCTAAAGGGAAGAAAACCACGATAGGCACTATCTCATGCTACACAATACAGAACTATCTTTTTATTCCTTTCAAGCATATGTGAGTATATTATTAAAAATCTCAATTTTTAGCTACTTTCTTTCATAATAATATACCAATACCTGGATACAATCTCAAGCAGTGCAAGTCCGCACTCAAATCAGCCCCTCGGGCTCAGCACTCCTTATCAATTTACACCAGGAGATCTGGTCAATAAGGCAACTAATGCATGTGTGCCAGTAATGTATGAGTGTTGAATGTTATGCCACGTAGTACACATAAACCAATGTATGTATGCCATGCAATGCATATGACCGCTACGGCGTGTAGCCCGATCCAATTTGGGTACCCGTGCTCACTCTGGGGGTTCAGACTCCGGAGGGGCTCCTACAGCCCAAGCACAATATTAATATCACACCTGCTGCAGCGCGCAGCCCGATCCGTATACCACTGCGGCGTGTAGTCCGATCCATGCATGTGTATGCATATGCTCACATTAAATGTCATGCCCTAACATATGGCCCTCGGCCCCAATCAGTCTAACAAATAATCAAGAAAGCCCTACGGCAATAATATCATATTAGCCCACAACTAAAAATGTTATTAAGACCTTGTTCAAGTTTTTCATAACCTTATAAGAATGCTGAATAGCAAAAATACCATTTTAAAACTTAAATTTAGAAAAAAATATGCACAGTGTTATCAAGACAATGATACCAGTCCCCGAAGGATTCTAATAATCGGCACGAAGCCTAAACATGATAATTAGTCCAATTCATTTCGACAATTAGGTGTTATTATTTATTACGCGGGACGGACCAAGTCACAATCCCCAATGGTGCTCTACCCCACGCCCGTTATCCGGCGTGCAAGTCACCTCGACACAACACTAAGATGTGCAAGTCCGGGGTTTACTAACCCTCGGGACATCATTTACAAGTATTACCCACCTCGAACCGACGAAAGCTCATGCCCGCGATGCCTTAGCTCCTCGAACCGGCATCCACGCACGTCAAAACTAGCACAAATCAACACAAATATATCAAAATAGGGTAATGGAACATCACCCAATCGAAAGAACTCGAAAAATATCAGAAATCACGAAATTGGCAAAACCCGAGCCCCGGGCCCACATCTCAAAAAATTATGAAACTCACATTTTCGGAATCCTCGTCTCTCCACGAGTCCGTACATACCAAGAACTCCCAATTCGGACCACAAATGGTCCTTCAAATCCCTATTTTAAGATTTTTGCTCAACGCCCTAATTTTCTTGATTTCTTACCCAAATTCAGAGAATTAATGGAAGATTCTTTGATAAAATCATGTATTTAACTCATAAAACTTACCTCCAATGATTCCCCGTCGAAATCCCTTCAATTCCCGTCCAAAAGCTCTCAAGAATGACCAAAAATGGTGGAAAAATGGGTTGATTTCGCGACTCGAATGTTTTAAAAACATTCTGCCCAGGCATATTACTCATCGCGATCGCGGGAATGGCTCTGTGATCGCGGAGAACAAAATTTGGCCCAAAATTTACCCTTCGCAATCGCGGGAAAGGCTTCGCGATCGCGGTGAACAAATTCCGGTTCCTCCGGACAGGCTTCAGTATAATGGTCATAACTATGTGCACACGACTCCGAATGTTGAATGGTTTGATGTTTTGGAAACTATAAACATAGGGATATAACGTTTATTTGATACTCATTGTCTGAATCCGTATACATTTCGAGATATAAGCTTCCCAATTTATATATGTGTATTAGAGATCCTTCTCGGACACCCTATAGAGTAACGTCCATAACTATTTACACACAAGTCCAAATTAAGATTACTTTAGCTTTCTGAAAACTAGACACGAGGAGCTACAACTTTCGTTTTTGAATAACCTTAAATTTCCTTGTAGATAAAACGATATGAGCTTCCGAAGTAGGATCAATGCAACAGAAATTGCCCTTCTTCGCGATCGCGGAGCATTTCACGCTATCGCGATTCATTAATAATTTTCGCACATTTTGCTCACCGCGATCGCGTCCCATTGTCCGCGATCGCGTAGAACACTGCTACAGACATAAACCAGCAGTTAAAAATGGCCTAGAAATGGTCCGAAACCACCCCGAAACTCACCCGAGGCCCCGGGACCTCAACCAAAAGAACCAACACGCCCTATAACCTTATTCGAACTTGTTCCAATCATCAAAACTCTATCGTTAACATCAAAATCGTTCGTTTTCCACAAATTTAAGCTTAATTTTAACTTTAACTTCAAAAATTCACATTCGATCAAAAACCCGACCAAACGATGTCCGAATGACCTGAAAATTTGCAGGCACATCCAAAATCACCTAACGGAGCTACTGCAACTGTCGGAATTCCATTCCGACTCCCGGATCAAAATCTCACATATCGATCGGATTTCGCCAAAATTCAACCTTAGCCAATTCAAGCCTATTTCTACACCGGATCTCCAAATTCAATTCCGATTGCTCTCCTAAGTCATAAATGATCCCTCGAAACTAGTCGAATCATCATAATCCGATTCCGAGCACTCTATCTCGATAGTCAACTCTAGGTTGACTTTCCATATTCAAACTTCCTTCAAACATGCTATTTGCTTCATTTCCAATTTCATTCACTCCTAACTCACCCGATAGGTTCGAACACTGATATAGAAGCATAAGATATGTTAATTCAAGGTAACGGGGTGGAAATTCCCAAAACGACGGGCCGGGTCGTTACAATTTCGGCCCTACACTATTCCAACTTGTATAAAAGGCGTCCTAAACCTATTTGGGAGCGTAGGGGACATATTTTGGACATAAATTAGACCTAAGGAGGCAAGAACACATTGGGAGCAAGGCGGAGAATTCTTCTTCAAGTTTTTCTTTCCTCTCCCTATTTTTTCTTGTTGGTTATGACTTTTAGTATTGTAGTTTTACATACTATTATAAATAGCTAATTTGTTATCTAGAGTTTTGATAGAACCTTTTGTAGGATAAATTCTTTTTATGATTTTTTATAATTGAGCCATAGATTTTCTCTATTTGTTCAACTACGTTCTTATTGTAGTTAATTGAAGAGCTCTCAATTATCTGTGCCTATTTAGTATTTATAACTTGGAAGAGAGTGCATATTTAGGTAATTGTTGAACAACACCACTCCCAAAGTATATGAGGGATCAATAACCGAGGGTTTAAAGGCGGGATTATGGATAACGAAGCCTTGAGTGCGATCTGAAGTGAGCTGTATTAAAAGCCAGCTAGCTAGCTCGGGAGAGTGCAGCTTGTAAATTGTCAAAATGACTCGAGAGAGATTTACGGTAATAATAGTGCTCATGATTGGTAGAGAATACTTAGGCTAAATTATAGAAGACCTAGCGGGAAGGATTCTGACAATTGGGGAAATCATAACTCTACACCTCCTTAATCTTGTCTCTAAACCTTTGTATATTTGGTTGTTAATTTAGTAGTTTAATTTATTAGTTAATTAGTTAAACACAAGAATCTAAATATCTATAAGTTAGGAATTTTTCAAGATTGTCTTCTTGGTGATAGTGAACAGTTGTAGCTAAACCTTAGTTCTCTCTGGGATTCGAATCCGGACTTGTAAACCGGATTATATTTGCAGCGATCGCATTGTCCTTTTATAAGGCATAGTTGGGCGTGATCATATGGCCAAACACCAATTTCAAAAAAGTAATTTTTTAGAAAAAAGTGAATTTTGTAGTGTATTCAAAATCTAATATAATCATATTATAATTATATAAGTATTGTATCGCGTATTGTTTTGGGTATTGAAGTATTATATTCAAGTCAGATACAATAAAGACTATATAAAGAAAGAAAACAAGATTCAAAACTTACCCACAACTTGATTCTAGAGCATTATTTCAAATTTCGTATAGTGTATGGATAAAAAATAGAGATTTCGAGCGAATAATAAAATTTAGAAAGAAGAAAATTAGGTTTAAAATTTTTTGGAAAAGTATATGAATCGGAAATTTGGGTGATATAAAAATAAAAAAGAGATTTTGGGTGATTATTAAGAAAGAGATAGAGTAAAGAAATATAATGAAAAAAGAGTAAAAAAGCATGTAATTTCTATTTTTTTAAAAACTCGTCTTCACTATGCTCTCAGCTCACGTTAGCTAAACGTGCGCCGAGTGTGGCTGCCATGGCTAGGGGCGAGGTAGAGGAAGAGGAAGACCAAGGAAGGTTCCTAAGACACTTATCTCTAACATACAAAGCTCAATTAGCAACAAAGCAAAGGTTGGACAGGACATGCAAACACCGAAGCAATAAGATGGATGCGGAGAAGGAAGGGTGAAATTGATTCATCAAATAGCTCAGAATTCAGTCAGAAATTGGTGCTGAGCTCTTCAAATCAACCTAATCAAATCTTGATGAAGGAAAATGCTGAAATAGAAGGTAGCTCCAATGGACCATAACAAAGGTAGAGATGCAGGTCAAACCAAGCAAGGAAACTGAAATCGAACAAAGTGAGGGAGCAAATGGATGCAGAGGTGAAGTGAACACAGTGTCTAATGAGACGACACTACATATCGATGGCCATAGCGCAAAATATGGACAAGTCTGTTTCAAAAAAATCGAGTATCTTCTCATGGAATGGCTTTGACATACATGCCTCCTTAGATTATAGATGGACAAATTGTGGTACAACTTGAAATGGAAGATGTGAAAGAAGCATAAGAGAGGTGGAGTGCAGCAATGATCGCTTATATTGTGGGTAAAAATTTAGGATATAATGCTATGGAAAGGTATATAGATCAACTCTGGCTTGATATTGCAGAACCAGATCAGTTTTTTCATGAAGATGATTATTATGTTGCAAAGTTCCAAAATATATCTGGTATGCATAAAATTTTCTATGCTGGTCCTCATAACATACGAAATAGGCCAATAATTCTCAAGCCTTGGACTCCATATTTTGACATTAGCAAGGAATTTTTAACTGATATACCCTTATGGGTGATGTTTCCAAAATTGCCAATGAGTTTTTGGGAAAGGAAGCTTTAAGTAAAATTTCTAGTGCTATTGGTAAGCCCTTGTTTGTTGATGAGTGTCTACTACGTAAATAAGAATCCCATATGCTAAGATGCTTATTGAAGTAAATATAACCAAAACCTTGCCTGTTGAGATAATGGTGATGGACCCTAGATGAAGAAGGTTTTATCAGGAGATAATATATGAATGGAAGGTAGTATATTGTGACAAATGCCAAGCTATATGGCATATATGTCATACACAATAAGGACCTAAAGATCAATAAGAGATACAACCTAAAAGAAGAAGAGAGCCAAAGAAAGTTACATATGAGTGGAGGACTAAAGAGTCCGCTACAACTATGAATGTAGAACTGACATAACCAAGATCAGCTGATATGGAGGTGCCTCAGATGACAGAGAAGCCAATATAATTGACAGGAAAGAACTCCAGCATTGTGTACCAGAGCAAATACAACAAGCAAAACAATAACAGTCAAACAGAGACAAAGAGAGCATTAGCACAAAGATTGTGGACAAGGGGAAGAACAAAAACTTGAAGTTAAATCTTGAGAACTTTCCCGATCTAACTTCACTGCCTAGTAGAAGTAATGCAAAAAGAGGAGCAACACGTACAAGTGAACACACTAACTTGCCTCATGACAGAGGTGGCGGTTTCAGAACTCAATAAATGAAGTGGATCATATAGAATGTTAGGGGTATAAATAAATGGTATAAGAGGAAGGACCTAAAGAATTATCTAAAAACTAAAAATATAAAGCTAGTAGGGATTATTGAAACTAGAGTCAAGGAGAATAAGGCTAGAGAAGTTAGCCAGCATATAGCACCTGGATGGGAGATGATAAATAACTACAATGTAGCAGTAAATGGTAGGATATAGGTTTCATGGGATTCTAACTACTATACAGTGAATCTGATTAAGGCAGAAGCACAGGTTGTTCATCGCACATTCACAAATGTTATGAGAGATGAAGAATTTGCAATCTCAGTAGTATATGCGTAAAATATAGTTGAGCAGAGAAATCTATTATGGGAAAATCTAAAAGAAATAGATCAAATGACAACTATTCCTTGGATAATTGGTGGTGACTTTAATGTTGTTCAGGAACTGCAAGATAGGAAGCATGGGGATCCAGTTACAAGAGCTGAAATTTGAAACT
The DNA here is from genome assembly GCA_032618575.1 of Nicotiana noctiflora. NCBI lineage: Eukaryota > Viridiplantae > Streptophyta > Magnoliopsida > Solanales > Solanaceae > Nicotiana > Nicotiana noctiflora. The sequence goes on along the minus strand of JASVEL010004444.1, from coordinate 455,096 downwards.
TCATCAATTGTATTCAGGAGCTAAAGCTAAATGAATTGAATTGGGAAGGTGAGTACTATACTTGGTCCAACAAGCAGGTTGATGGGGACATAATATGGAGCATCATAGCTAGAGTTTTTGGGAACTATGAATGGATGATGCAATGGGGGCAAATAGTAACCATATATGATCTACCATTTATATCTGATCATGTCCCTATGTGTCTGACTTTTAATGAATATAGAGAAGCAGGAAGGTTCCTTTTAAATTTTGTAATGTTTAGGCTGACCATGACAGATTTATGCCTGAATTACAACAGATCTAGAACCAAAAGTTTCACAAGCAAAAAATGCATAATGTGTGGATGAAACACAAAGCTCTAAGGGCATATTAAAGAAACTTAATGTAGAAGAATTCAAGTTTATTAGTAGGAAGATAGATCTGGGCAGAATTAAGCTGGAACATATGAAAAAAACATAGATGTTGATAACAATTATGACCTACTGAGAAAAGAGAAGGAGTTGATGCAGAATTTGGAGAAGTGGAGTATGATTGAAGGAGGTGCTTTGAAACAAAAAGCTAGCGCAAAATAGATCCAGTTAGGTGACTCAAATACTAGATAGTTCTCAGCTGTAATGACAGAAAGGAGTCAAAGAAAGCAGATTATAGAGCTGCAAGCCATTATGGGGTATAAAATCACTAATGTAAAGTTCAAAAGGAGATAGTTGACTTCTATAAATCATTGATGGGAACTGCTGTTCAAACCCTCCCAGCTATAGATAAAGTGGTTATGTGTAATAGAGAAAACTCACTCAACAACAAATAATAGAGTTATGCAGATATGTGACTGAAGAAGAAATATAGGAAGGATTGTGCTCAATTGGTGATGATAAAGCTCCCGGCGTGGATTGTTACAATGTTATTTTCTTCAAAAGAGCTTGGCTTATTGTAAAAGATGAGTTAATGGATGTTGTTATGGATTTTTCCAGACTAGAAAGTTGTATAGAGCCATAAATTGTACAACTATAACATTAGTGCCCAAGGTGTCCAAGACTAAAACTGTTAAGGAATTTAAACCTATAGACTGTTGCACAGTCTTGTACAAAATGATATCTAAAATTTTAGCAACCAGGTTAAAAGTTGTTATGGACACAGTAATCAATGAAGCTCAAGCAGGTTTCATACCTAGGAGGAAGATAGCAGATAATATTATATTGGCACATGAACTGGTGAAGGCCTACACTAGGAAAAACTTATCTCGTAGATGCATGATAAAGATAGATCTTCATAAAGTATATGATTCTGTGGAGTGGAAGTTCATGAAACAAGCGATGGAGGAACTGATATTTCCCTAGTTGTTCATAGCCTGGGTTATAGAGTGTGTCAGACAGTCAACTACTCAATTGTAGTTAATGGTGAGCCAACAAAACCTTTCAATGCTGCAAAAAAACTGAGATAGGGTGACCCTGTGTCACCATACTTATTTGTCATTGCAATGGAGTACCTAAGGAGGAATCTGACTAGTTTGAAGAAGGAAAAAAGACTTCAAATATCACCAAAGGTATGCAAAGCTAGGGATCACTCACTTAAGTTTTGCGGATGATCTGCTTCTATTTGCTAGAGCTGATCTGAAGACAATGCAAGGAATGCAACAATAGTTCAATCAGTTAACTCAAGTCTTAGAGTTACAAGAAAATCTTAGTAAAAGTGAAGCTTATTTTGGTGGGGATTCTGTATAAGAAAGGCAGCAAATTTTGCAGATGCTGGGATTAGCAAGTGCTGAACTCCCTTTTAAGTATCTAGGAGTTTCCTTATCCTGAAAGAAACTGAGCTTAATACAATGGCAACCTCTCATTAATTAAATGTGATAACCCAATGGGGTCATCACTTGTTTTCCTCATTTGTTCTACACTTCCGAGGCCTTGAAAACCTCATTCTATGTTGCCTCGATTTACGTGCGCGATCCGGGCATGTAGCCGAAAAGATTTGTGATAGAAAATGTGAATTCTATGGAAACTTTGAAGAAATTTCATATTAATATTGATATAGTTGACTTCGGTCAACATTTTTGGTAAACAGACCCGGACCCAAGATCGGACGGTCCCGGAAAGTCCGTAGGAAAATATGGGACTCGGGAATGCGTCCGGAGTCGAATTTCGAGGCCTAGAGCCAAAGATATGAATTTTTTTGTGAAATTGTTTTTCTGAAATTTTTTAAAAGATCATGGTATCGGGCTCGTATTTTGGTTCTGATGCCAGGTACAAGTCTTATATATGGTTTAAATCATTCCCGTAAAATTTGGTTAAAAATAAGTATCGTTTGACGTGATTCCGACCAAAATTACTAATGTTTATGCTTTAAGAAGTTTTTAAATTTCTAGACCTAGACCTAGCAAAAAAAAAAAAAAAAGATTCCTACACTAAAAGAAAAACGACAGCCGCCGATACAAAAAAAAAGGAATAAAAGAAGACGACCCCTTTTTCATGTAAGATATAACAATCCGTCTTTGAGAATTGCTAACTAATACTCCGGAACTTCTACATATAGAGTTTTGTGTTGGAAACAGTTGGATTTGATGAAAGCTCTCATGGGTTACTAAACGATAGAAGTTTTGTGATTAGTTAATTGTTTAATTGAAGTTCTTATATTTAACTTCTTCATGGATACATCCATCTCTGGATTTGTATATTTTAAATGTTTATTTGGAATCATTCATTGATTGGGCTATATTTACTTTCAGTACATTTGCCTTTATGAAATCCAGTGGCAACAAGTAAAAGAGCATTTTATCTTTGAAAAGAAGCAAAGATTAGTATCCTCCTCAACCACAATTATGTGTATTGAACTAAGTAAATTACATAAATCAGTGGTCCAAAGAGTTGAAAGGTTGATGATTTCTCACGTGGAATCAATCTCTGTCCCTCACGGCAAACCGTAAGAACATTGATTATTTGAAATCGAAAAAGAATCTAACAAGTCAAAATATGAAGATGACGTAGAAGACGGAAGTGACGAAGAGGAGGAGCTACTATATAGTTATTCGGCTACAGCAAGTACAGAGAATTAATATTTAGGTCGTATTGGTTTCAAGTTTTACGGTGTCGATTCGAGGTTCTGGTTTGTAATTTTGGTGTTTCAGAACAAGGATTATTGCTTTGTTTAGCCCTGTGGACTTGTAAATTTCAGCCTTGTTCATCAATAAAAGATACGATAGTATTGGAGCCAAATTCCAAAGAAAAGGCGGCGTTTGGGGCTTGCGTTGGCGTGGAAGTTCGAGGTAAGTGTTTGTTCTATCCTAGCTTGAGGGAATAGGATTATGTGCTATGTGTTATGTGATCGAGTGCGGTGTATGGGATGTGGTGACGAGCATCCATACACTGGCGTCTAGTATGACCGTGAGTCGTTGTTAATACTTATTGTGAGACATATTTGAAGATAAATTGTTGAACCATTGCCGGGTTGTAGAATTGTTATTGTTCTCCCTCGTCGGGACTTGTTGTGAAGATGATTATTGATTGCCCTTGCTGGGACGGTTTATGATTTACTGTTTCATTCTTTTCCCTTAACTGTGATTGTTATTTGGGTGAGGAAAAGTGATTAATGCATGAAGGGTGATGCCGTGCCTTGATTTATTATTTATGCACGAAGGCTAATGTCGTGCCATGTTTTATTGATTATGCACGAAGATTAATGCCGTGCCATATTGTTGATTATGCATGAAGGATCATGCCGTGCCTTGTTATTGAACCATGTACGAAGGATCATGCCATACCATGGATGTGAGGATGAGAGTAAAAGCACGAAGAGTGATGCCGTGCACTTTATTTACTTATTTGGTGAGGATGAGAGTAAAAGCACGAAGGGTGATGCCGTGCAACTACTTGCCATTCCTTGACTTGCTATTACTTGTTTTTCCATTATACTTTGTTTTCCTTGTGAACTTATTAACTGTTGTTAATTGTTGAGTTCTTTTGAGATATTCCTAATTGTGTTATTACTTGGTTATTTTTTGTTATTTTGTGGTATACATATATATGGAAGTGCACAGGTTTATGTGGGTGTCTGGTCCTAGGCTTGTCACTACTTCGCCGGGATAGGCCAGGCACTTACCAGCACATGGGGTCGGTTGTGCTGATACTGCACTTCTGTGCATTTTTGCACAGGTCCAGGTTTCGATCAGGAGCAGCAGCAGTAAATCTTTTGTGTGGAAGTTGAACACTTTGAGACCGAGGTAGCTTGCAGGCGTCCGCAGGCCCGACGTCTCTTCTTTTACTTATGTTATTAGTTGTAGTCTCTTTGTTCCGAGACAAATAGATTATATTATATTCCTTTCAGACCTTTATGTGTAGTATTCAGTAGTAGTTTGTGAGTTGGTGACTCCACGTCTTCGGTAGAGGATTTCAGTATAAGTTGCCTTAAAACTGCTTATTTCTATTTGTATAAAGTCTTCCGCACTTGTTTAATTAAGATTATGATTTTGGTTATTAATTTGAGTATGAAGTATTGTTAAACAGGATAGTGTGAATAAAGAGGCTTGCCTAGCTACCATGAGTAGGCGCCATCACGACCCCGATGTTGGGGGTAAATCCGGATCGTGACAAGTTTGTATCAGAGCTCTAGGTTACATAGGTCTCACCACTCACAAGCAAGCTTAGTAGAGTTTAAGGGGTAGGTACGGAGACGTCTGTACTTGTCTTCCAGAGTCTATTAAGTTAGGAAAAAATCTCTCATTTGTTCTTTCTTATCGTGCGAATTCGTTCTTCAAATGTTAAGATGAATTTCCACTCTTGTCTTCCCATGAAGGGCGAAGTCACGTACCGCTTCTCCAGCCGAACAATGGCACAGGCTGGTGAGAGATCAACTACGCCTTTAAAAGTCTTATGGCGGTCGGATAGGTTTCGCCAAACTCTTCGCTACCACCTTCAGTGGTGCATCTTTTGAGGACCCACGGGATTGTGCTTGACCGATGTTATGATGAATTACAGAACGTGGGAATAGTTGAATACGAGGGGGTTGATTTTACTGTGCTTCGGAGGGCAAACAGAAGTAGTGGGAAGATATTGTATTTACCACACCAGTTATGGTTCCAATAGAAGATGCAATTATATTTGGAGATCACCTAATGAATCGTGCGGGGTTTCAACAGACCTGGACGTCCTGTCGATTTGTTGGAGTTGTGAAGGACAAATATGGTGAGTTATTCGAATGTATGTATATGGTATGGAAAGGTCCTCCAAATAATTTATACATATTTAAGGTTGGTTCTTTTCATGGGGTAAGAATCGCTCCCAGAGAATAACGAAGAGTATACGAGTAAATGGGGTAGCTCAGCAGTGTTAAGCCAACATATCAAAAGAGGAAATTGGCCGTTGATGTTTGCGACAAGCTTACGAAGAGGGAAAGCCGGCCAACGCAACACTATGTAACGACCCGGCCCGTCGTTACGGGAATTACCACCCCGTTACCTTGCATTTACATATATTATGCTTTTAAAAGAGTATTAGAGTATATCGGGTGAGTTAGGAGTGATTTGGATTGAAAATGAAACAAATAGCATGTTTGAAGAAAGCTTGAATATGAAAAGTCAACCAAGAGTTGACTATTGAGTTAGAATGCTCGGAATCGGATTCTGATGATTCGGATAGTTCCGGGAGGTAATTTGTGACTTAGGAGAACAATCGGAATTGAATTCGGAGGTCCGGTGTAGTTTTAAGCTTGAATTGGCGAATGTTGAATTTTTGGCGATAACCGGATGGTAGGTGATATTTTGATCCGGGGGTCGGAATGGAATTCCAACAATTTCTGTAGTTCCGTCAGGTGATTTTGGATGTGCCTGCAAAATTTCAGGTCATTCGGACATCGTTTGGTCGGGTTTTTGATCGAATGTGTAAATCGGAAAGTTTTAAGAAATTTAGGCTTGAATCCGTGTGTAATTGGTGATTTTGATGTTTAGTATGGTGTTTTTATGGTTGGAATAAGTTCGTATCATGTTTTGGAGTATGTTGGTGGTTTTCGTTGGGGTCCCGGGAGTCTCGGGATGAATTCGGGGGTCCAAACGGACCATTTTTGAAAGAAAAGAGAAAAATCTGGTTGCTGTCATAACCTCAGCAGACAATTGCTCTCCGCGATCGCGGGGATGGGGATGCGATCGCGTAGAGCGGGGAGATAAGGCATCGCGATTGCAGGGTAAGAGTCGCGATCGCGTAGAATTGATCGGGTGTTGATCGCGATCGCAGGCCAATATACGCGATCGCGTAGAAGAAGAAATGGGTCCAGGAGAAATATGCTACGCGATCGCAGGAGTGAAGGATGCGATCGCGTGAGGCAGGGTGACTGTGCTTCGCGATCGCGTGAAGGAAGTCGCGATCGCGTGAGGCCGTGAATTTGAACATCGCGATCGCGTGAGGAAGATCGCGATCGCGTAGAGCAAATTGCTCTGGCAGTGAATTTATATCACAGAACAGAGGGCTCACGGGTTTCACACCCCAAAACATAATTTTGAGCCCTAGAGAGAAGAAATCACGGGAGATTGCTGGGATTTCATCGGAGATTCGTCGGAGGTAAGTTTTGTGGCTTAATTACATCATTTTAACATGAAATACTTGGTTAATTCCCTGTAAATGGAAGATTAAATGTGGGTTTGAGCCCTAAGCCTAAATTGAAGAAAAACACCGATTTGAGTGGGCAAACGGAGTCCGATTTTGGTAAAATTGATATGCTTAGACTCGTATTGAGACGAGGGTTCCAGAAATGTGAATTTCGTAAATTTTCGGAATGTGGGCCCGGGGCTCGGGTTTTGACAACTTTGGGAATTTTGATGTAAATTGAGTTGTATTGATTGGGTGTCGTCCCATTGGCCTAAATTGTTGTATTTTTACTGTATTTGATCAGATTCTACGCGTACGGAGCTTGATTCTCGTGGCAAGGGCATTGCGGAATAGTCGTCGCGCTGTATTGAGGTGAGTAATATATGTGGGTGATGACCGGCGGGTTCGAAACCCCGGTATACCACTTTGTGACGCTGTATAGCGGCGAGACACGCACACTCTTGAGAGTGTGGGGTCGATCATGAATTGGAGACTACATATTAGTCCAACCTAGTGATATTGTATTATTGGCTATTCTAGAGCCGTCGAACCTCCTTCTCGGATGGTTGCATATATATATATATATTGTGATAATGGCCACTCTTGAGCCGAGGAACCCCCTCTTGGGCGGTTGAGTATACATGTGGGCCGTGAGCCGGTTATTGGATCCCGCGAGGATCGTTATCATTGTCTTATCACATAGACATGCTAGTTTACTACTAGTCCGCGACTATTTTTGTTATTATGCTAATTCCAATCTCCGGAACTTGATATTACTGTTTTCCAACGAAAAAATGATAAAAGAGTTTTCAAAAACTACTTTTGAGCACGCGAGGTCGTATCCGCATATTAGCCGACTAGTAGTGGATCGGGCCGCACGCCGCGGCGAGATATATGTTGGATCGGACCGCACGCCGCGGTGATATCTCTATGAGATGTGCTTGGGCTGTAGGAGCCCTCCGGAGCTGAACCCCCACGGTGAGCACGGGTACCCAAAATTGGAGTCGGGCTACGCGCCGTAGCGGTCATATCATGCATTGCATTGCATTTAGCTACATCCGCTAGCTGTTATGCTATTTATTGGTATTTGTTGGTACAGGTACAGTGAATATTGATTATGTGACAGGGTAGCTGATTATAGCCTTACATAGTGCTTTATTGCGGATTTCTTATCTGCGCTGTCTTACCACTGTTTATTACCACTGAGTCTGGCAGTACTCATTTTACTCCCTGCACCTTGTGTGCAGATCCAGGTACCTCTCAGCAGTGATCCAGTAGCTCTGTGCGAGGCGACGTTTGTGGATATTCGAGGTAGCTGCAGAGTCCGCAGGACCCGATATTCCTTCCTATTGTCTTTTGATTTTGTATTGACATTTCTTTCCGCACTTGGTATTTTGTAAACCTTTATACACTCATGTTCAGTAGAGGCTCATGACTCTTGACCCTTGGTCTATGGGAGTTGATGTATTATGGGACTTGGTTCCCCGTGTTGGTATAAGTATTACTATTGTTTCATATTTTGAAATGCTTAAATGGGTTAAAGAGAGCTTCTAGCTTCGTTGTTGATATTGATTGGTCGGGCTGGCTTAGCAATGTGCTGGGCGCCATCACGGCCGGATTTGGGGTCGTGACAAGTTGGTATCAGAGCCTAGGTTTACTAGGCCTCATGAGTCTTGAGCCGGTTAGTAGAGTCTTGTGGATCGGTACGGGGACGCTCGTACTTATCCTCGGGAGGCTGCGAACCTTTAGAAAACACTTCACATTTTCTTGAACTCTGTCGTGCGATCTTGTTGTTCTGAGAACTGAACTTCTATATTCTATTCTCTCGCAGATGGCGAGAACGCGAGCATCGGGACGAGGTGGACGACCTCCATTGCCACCTGTTAGAGGCCGTGGGCGCGGTCGTGCTAGAGTTAGAGGTAGGGCGGTTGAGGCAGTGCCAGCTGACCCGCCTGTTGTACCAGTTCAGGAGCAGCCCCCGGTGGTTGAAGCTCCAGCAGTCCCAGTTCAGGGCCAGACTATATCTATTGCTATTCCTGGGTCTTCAGGAGACTCTTGCTCAGATATTATCAGTGTGTTCCGGTTTGGCTCGGGTAGTTTCGGCTACCGCTACTGTAGCGACATCTCAGTCAGGGGGTGGTCAGCAGACCCCTGCGGCTCGCACACCCGATCCGGTTGTTCGGGGACTTCGGACGCCAGAGGCGGTCCCCGCTCAGGTGGTTGCACCGGTTATTCCTCCGACTGCACCAGCTCCAGCTCCGAGCATATGGTTCGAGGTTATGCCCGAGGACGAACAGCGTCGTCTCGAGAGGTTTGGTAGACTTCGACCACCCCATTTCGGTGGCGTTGAGGGCGAGGATGCCCGGGGTTTCTTGGATAAGTGTCAAGAAGATGCTGCGTACGGCTGGTATTCTTGAGTCCGGCGGAGTTTCATTTACTACATTTCAGTTCACCGGTCCCGCATTTGATTGGTGGGAGGAGTTTGAGAGGCGTAGGCTTGCTAGAGCAGCACCTCTCACATGGCAGCAGTTCTCTACTCTCTTTCTAGAGAAATATGTACCTCGGTCTCGTCGCGAGGAGTTACGTCGCCAGTTCGAGTGGTTGATTCAGGGCGACATGTCTGTGACCCAGTATGAGCTCGGATTCACACGGTTGGCTAGGCATGCCACATGGATGATCCCTAATGATAGGGAGAGGATCAGGAGGTTCATTGATGGCCTCAACTACTCTATCCGTATTCTTATGACCGGCGAGCGAGTTCTATCATCATCGTTTGAGCAGGTAGCTGATATGGCACGCTCCGTTGAGGCGGATCGTCGCCGAGAGAGAGAGGAGCGGGAGGCCGAGAGGCCTCGTGGTTCAGGCAGTTTCAGTGGTGCTCCATCTAGAGGGCATTCCCGGCGGGGAGAGGTCGCTCATCTAGACCTTTTCGTTCAGGCCGCCCGGAGCGGAGCGGAGGTTCTTCATGGTCGTGGTCGACAGGGGTTTCGGCGGGGTCAGTCATCGCTCGGTGCCCTCCCAGCCCCTTCAGTACCCTTCTCCGGCACCGGGTGCATGTTATGAGTGTGGTGAGTTTGGCCACACGAGGAGACATTGCCCTCGTCTACGTAGAGGCAGGACTCAGCAGAGGGATCAGCCCTCCTCTTCGGCACCATCTCGGTCTAGTAGAGGTGGAGGTCGGTCTTCTCGTGGACGCCCCAGGGGCGAGGAGAGATCCGGTGGAGGTCGGGCACGGTTCTATGCACTTCCCGACGGGCGTGATGCGGTTGCCTCCGATGCTGTGATTACGGGTATCATTTATGTCTGTCACAGAGATGCCTCCGTTCTATTTGATCCGGGGTCCACATATTCTTACGTGTCCTCTTATTTTGCACATCATTTGGTTGCGACTCGTGGTATTCTTGATTTACCTGTTCATGTATCCACCCCAGTGGGTGATACGATTGTTGTGGATCATGTCTATAGATCCTGTGTTATATCTATTGGGGGTCTGGAGACCCAGGCGGATTTGCTATTGTTGGGCATGGTGGACTTTGATGTTATATTGGGTATGGACTGGTTGTCTCCGTACCATGCTATATTGGACTGTCATGCTAAGACAGTTACGTTGGCCATTCCTGGTATTTCTCAGATTGAGTGGCGGGGTTCGACTGATTTCGTCCCTAGCCGTGTTATTTCGTTCTTAAAGGCTCAGAAAATGGTTGAAAAAGGGTGTCTGTCGTACTTAGCGTTTGTGAGAAATGTGGGAGATGAGTCTCCTAGCATTGATTCTGTACCTGTTGTGAGGGATTTTCCAGATGTATTCCCCTCAGACCTGCCGGGCATGCCGCCGGACAGGGATATTGATTTTGGCATTGACTTGGTGCCGGGCACTCGGCCCATTTCTATTCCTCCGTATCGGATGGCACCAGCTGAGTTGAAGGAATTGAAGGAGCAGCTCCAGGAACTCCTAGATAAGGGGTTCATTCGGCCGAGTGTGTCGCCGTGGGGTGCACCGATCCTGTTTGTTAAGAAGAAGGACGGATCTATGAGGATGTGTATTGACTATAGGCAGCTAAACAAAGTAACAGTGAAGAATAAGTATCCTCTGCCTCGTATTGATGATTTATTTGATCAGCTCCGGGGAGCTAGGGTGTTCTCGAAGATTGATCTTCGTTCAGGCTACCATCAGCTGAAGATTAGAGAGACTGACATTATGAAAACTGCATTCCGGACCGGATATGGTCACTATGAGTTCCTTGTGATGTCGTTTGGGCTGACCAACGCTCCAGCAGCATTTATGCATCTGATGAACAGTGTATTCAGGCCGTATCTTGATTCATTTGTAATCGTATTCATTGATGACATACTTGTCTACTCTCGTAGCCAGGAGGAGCACGCTCGGCACTTGAGTGTTGTGTTGCAGAGATTGAGAGAGGAGAAGCTGTATGCCAAGTTCTCCAAATGTGAGTTCTGGCTTGAGTCCGTGGCATTCTTAGGGCACGTGGTGTCCTGTGATGGTATTCGGGTAGATCCGAGGAAGGTCGAGGCAGTGCAGAGTTGGCCCAGACCGACCTCAGTTACTGAGATCCGTAGCTTTCTGGGATTGGCAGGGTATTATCGCCGATTTGTTCAGGGGTTCTCTTCTATTGCTTCACCCTTGACTAGATTGACTCGGAAGGGTGTTCCTTTCTTATGGTCCGAGGAGTGCGAGGAGAGCTTTCGGAAGCTCAAGACAGCACTGACCACAACACCAGTCTTGATTCTACCGACAGCTTCAGGTTCTTATACTGTATATTGTGATGCCTCAGGAGTGGGCATTGGTTGTGTGTTGATGCAGGAGGGTAGGGTCATTGCTTATGCCTCTCGTCGGTTGAAGCCCCACGAGAAGAACTACCCTGTTCATGATTTGGAGCTAGCTGCTATTGTTCATGCCTTGAAGATTTGGAGGCATTATCTATATGGTGTATCTTGTGATGTATATACGGACCACCGTAGCCTTCAGCATTTGTTTAAGCAGAAAGATCTAAATTTGAGGCAGCGGAGATGGCTTGAGTTGCTTAAAGACTATGATATTACTATCTTATATCATCCCGGAAAAGCCAATGTAGTGGCTGATGCATTGAGCCGGAAGGCTATTAGTATGGGCAGTTTGGCGTATATCCCAGTTGGGGAGAGACCCCTAGCAGCTGATGTTCAGGCGTTAGCTAACCAGATGGTAAGGCTGGATATTTCTGAGCCCAGTCGGGTGATGGCTTATGTAGTAGCTCGTTCTTCTTTATATGATCGTATTCGAGAGCGCCAGTATGATGATCCACACTTACTTGTCCTTAAGGACAGAGTTCAGCATGATGATGCTAGAGATGTCACTATTGATAGTGATGGTGTGTTGCGGATGCAAGGCCGGATATGCGTGCCCAATGTTGACGGCCTTCGTGAATTGATATTGGAGGAGGCCCACAGTTCGCGGTATTCTATTCATCCAGGAGCCGCGAATATGTATCAGGATTTGAAGCAGCATTACTGGTGGAGAAAGATGAAGAAAGATATTGTGAGCCATGTGGCTCGGTGTCTAAACTGTCAGCAGGTCAAGTATGAGCATCGGAGACCTGGTGGTGTATTCCGACGTATTGATATTCCGGAGTGGAAGTGGGAAAGAATAACTATGGACTTTGTTAGTGGACTCCCTCGGACAGCGAGGAAGTTTGATTCAGTTTGGGTGATTGTGGATAGGTTGACTAAGTCAGCTCACTTCATCCCAGTGTGTACTACCTATACCTCAGAGCGGTTGGCAGAGATATTCATCCGTGAGATAGTGAGATTGCATGGAGTTCCTATTTCCATTATATCGGACAGAGGTACCCAGTTCACATCTCAGTTCTGGAGGACATTTCAGCGAGAGTTGGGTTCACAGGGTAGAGTTGAGCACAGCATTTCATCCACAGACGGATGGGCAGTCTGAGCGTACTATTCGGATATTGGAGGACATGTTGCGTGCTTGTGTCATTGATTTTGGTGGTTCATGGGCTGATTATTTGCCTTTGGCGGAGTTTGCTTACAATAATAGCTATCAGTCCAGCATTCAGATGGCGCCGTATGAAGCTTTATATGGGAGGCGGTGTAGGTCTCCAGTTGGTTGGTTCGAGCCCGGCGAGGCTAGGTTGTTAGGGACAGAGTTAGTCCAAGATGCCTTAGATAAGGTGAAGGTGATTCGGGAGAGACTTCGCACAGCTCAGTCGCGTCAGAAGAGTTATGCAGACCGGAAGGTCCGAGATGTATCTTATTCAGTAGGTGAAAAGGTGTTGCTGAAAGTTTCACCGATGAAGGGTGTTATGAGGTTTGGAAAGAAAGGAAAGTTGAGCCCAAGGTTCATTGGACCTTTTGAGGTACTTAGGAAAGTTGGGGAGGTGGCTTATATGCTTGCTTTGCCACCCCGTTTGTCGGGAGTTCACCCGGTGTTCCATGTATCTATGCTCCGGAAGTATGTCGGAGACCCGTCTCATGTGTTGGACTTCGGCACGATACAGCTAGATGAGGATTTGACTTATGATGTGGAACCAGTAGCCATTTTGGGTCGACAGGTTCGTAAGCTGAGATCCAAGGACATAGCTTCAGTGAAAGTGCAGTGGAGAGGTCGTCCTGTGGAGGAAGCAACTTGGGAGACCGAGCAGGAAATGCGGAGCAGATATTCACACTTATTTGATGCTCCAGGTATGTTTCTTAACCCGCTCGCGGACGAGCGTTTGTTTAAGTTGGGGAGAATGTAACGACCCGGCCCGTCGTTACGGGAATTACCACCCCGTTACCTTGCATTTACATATATTATGCTTTTAAAACGGTATTAGAGTATATCGGGTGAGTTAGGAGTGATTTGGATTGAAAATGAAACAAATAGCATGTTTGAAGAAAGCTTGAATATGAAAAGTCAACCAAGAGTTGACTATTGAGTTAGAATGCTCGGAATCGGATTCTGATGATTCGGATAGCTCCGGGAGGTAATTTGTGACTTAGGAGAACAATCGGAATTGAATTCGGAGGTCCGGTGTAGTTTTAAGCTTGAATTGGCGAATGTTGAATTTTTGGCGATAACCGGATGGTAGGTGATATTTTGATCCGGGGGTCGGAATGGAATTCCAACAATTTCTGTAGTTCCGTCAGGTGATTTTGGATGTGCCTGCAAAATTTCAGGTCATTCGGACATCGTTTGGTCGGGTTTTTGATCGAATGTGTAAATCGGAAAGTTTTAAGAAATTTAGGCTTGAATCCGTGTGTAATTGGTGATTTTGATGTTTAGTATGGTGTTTTTATGGTTGGAATAAGTTCGTATCATGTTTTGGAGTATGTTGGTGGTTTTCGTTGGGGTCCCGGGAGTCTCGGGATGAATTCGGGGGTCCAAACGGACCATTGTTGAAAGAAAAGAGAAAAATCTGGTTGCTGTCATAACCTCAGCAGACAATTGCTCTCCGCGATCGCGGGGATGGGGATGCGATCGCGTAGAGCGGGGAGATAAGGCATCGCGATCGCAGGGTAAGAGTCGCGATCACGTAGAATTGATCGGGTGTTGATCGCGATCGCAGGCCAATATACGCGATCGCGTAGAAGAAGAAATGGGTCCAGGAGAAATATGCTACGCGATCGCAGGAGTGAAGGATGCGATCGCGTGAGGCAGGGTGACTGTGCTTCGCGATCGCGTGAAGGAAGTCGCGATCGCGTGAGGCCGTGAATTTGAACATCGCGATCGCGTGAGGAAGATCGCGATCGCGTAGAGCAAATTGCTCTGGCAGTGAATTTATATCACAGAACAGAGGGCTCACGGGTTTCACACCCCAAAACATAATTTTGAGCCCTAGAGAGAAGAAATCACGGGAGATTGCTGGGATTTCATCGGAGATTCGTCGGAGGTAAGTTTTGTGGCTTAATTACATCATTTTAACATGAAATACTTGGTTAATTCCCTGTAAATGGAAGATTAAATGTGGGTTTGAGCCCTAAGCCTAAATTGAAGAAAAACACCAATTTGAGTGGGCAAACGGAGTCCGATTTTGGTAAAATTGATATGCTTAGACTCGTATTGAGACGAGGGTTCCAGAAATGTGAATTTCGTAAATTTTCGGAATGTGGGCCCGGGGCTCGGGTTTTGACAACTTTGGGAATTTTGATGTAAATTGAGTTGTATTGATTGGGTGTCGTCCCATTGGCCTAAATTGTTGTATTTTTACTGTATTTGATCAGATTCTACGCGTACGGAGCTTGATTCTCGTGGCAAGGGCATTGCGGAATAGTCGTCGCGCTGTATTGAGGTGAGTAATATATGTGGGTGATGACCAGCGGGTTCGAAACCCCGGTATACCACTTTGTGACGCTGTATAGCGGCGAGACACGCACACTCTTGAGAGTGCGGGGTCGATCATGAATTGGAGACTACATATTAGTCCAACCTGGTGATATTGTATTATTGGCTATTCTAGAGCCGTCGAACCTCCTTCTCGGATGGTTGCATATATATATATATATTGTGATAATGGCCACTCTTGAGCCGAGGAACCCCCTTCTTGGGCGGTTGAGTATACATGTGGGCCGTGAGCCGGTTATTGGATCCCGCGAGGATCGTTATCATTGTCTTATCACATAGACATGCTAGTTTACTACTAGTCCGCGGCTATTTTTGTTATTATGCTAATTCCAATCTCTGGAACTTGATATTACTGTTTTCTAACTGAAAAAATGATAAAAGAGTTTTCAAAAACTACTTTTGAGCCTGCGAGGCTGTATCTGCATATTAGCTGACTAGTAGTGGATCGGGCTGCACGCCGCAGCGAGATATATGTTGGATCGGACTGCACGCCGCGGTGATATCTCTATGAGATGTGCTTGGGCTGTAGGAGCCCCTCCGGAGTCTGAACCCCCACAGTGAGCACGGGTACCCAAAATTGGAGTCGAGCTACGCGCCGTAGCGGTCATATCATGCATTGCATTGCATTTAGCTACATCTCCTAGCTGTTATGCTATTTATTGGTATTTGTTGGTACAGGTACGGTGAATATTGATTCTATGACAGGGTAGCCGATTATAGCCTTACATAGTGCTTTATTGCGGATTTCTTATCTGCGCTTGTCTTACCCTTGTTTATTACCACCGAGTCCTGGCGGTACTCGTTTTACTCCCCGCACCTTGTGTGCGGATCCAGAGGTACCTCTCGGCGGTGATCCGGTTGGCTGTGCGAGGCGACGTTTGTGGATATTCGAGGTAGGTGCAGAGTCCGCAGGACCCGATATTCCTTCCTATTGTCTTTTGATTTTGTATTGACATTTCTTTCCGCACTTGGTATTTTGTAAACCTTTATACAATCATGTTCTTTAGAGGCTCGTGACTCTTGACCCTTGGTCTATGGGAGTTGATGTATTATGGGACTTGGTTCCCGTTTTCGTTATATGTATCACTATTATTTCGTAAATTAATATGCTTAAATGGGCTAAAGAGAGCTTCTAGCTCCGTGGTCGATTGTGATTGGTCAGGCTGGCTTAGCAATGTGCTGGGCGCCATCACGACCGGATTTGGGGTCGTGACACACTACCTACTAAACTCTATTTTAAGAAAATGTTCTAAAGACGTCACCTCCCAGATTCTCTGCAATATGTAGTATATGCAATCTGATTGGTTGCACCAGGTCACCATGACTGTGCTCGAGTATGTCGTCATGTTCAATAAGTTAACTGAGCCTCAAAGGAATTGTTGTGAATGTGGTAGTTTGTAGAAATATAATTTAGGAAACCACTCAGGCTACATGCTCCATTGCAGTTAATATTTATCCTACATGGCCAACCAGATGTAGAGGTCAGGATGTTAGAGGTGGAGGTGAAAATCCTAGAGGTGGAGACCCAACCATTGATATAATTTTTATGGTATGAGGGAGGTCACTACACCAGATGGTATCATCACATGTATAATTCAGGATTGTTATAAACAGAATAATTTTCCCTTAATTAGATTTGTTTTTCTTTTTTGAAAGAAAAATTTTGGCGAGTCCTTTTAATATGCTCCATTCATGAGTGAGTATCGTAATCATCAAATCTGCTTATGGAAATACTCACGTTGGGATATTACATGAGGATAGACATCCCTATTATTAGGTGTTAGTCACTAAAATATCCACGAGGCTAAGAGTGACTTTATATTACTTATTACAGTGGGTTTTGATATAATTCTCGGAATAACTAATTTTAATCATTAATTGTGCGCCCTATCAGTAGTATGAGGGTTCATTTTATGTTGTGATTATCTTTGACGGAAAATTATTGAAAGGAAGAAAGAAAGGAAATGAAAAATTTCAGATGATATAATATGCAAGCACTGTGATTCAGAGTTGAGGATGAGATCCTCCAATTTTTGGCATAATGTGAAATATTTCTAAGCCGAGCTTCAAGCTGCGGTAGATATCATATGAGGACTAAGTCCTGGTAGTAAGAGTTTATGTGTTTAAAATTCTCCTTTTATGAAATTAATATTTTTGTATTACATTTTTAAATGAGAGTCATGCCTATTAGGACTATTTGACCATTTTTTTTGTATAGTTCCTATTCATATCTAGCCATCTGTATTTTGAAACCGTTGAGTTTAGCCTTTGAGACTAGCACCCAAGTGCAGATAAATATGACTCATTAATTCGAAAAAGTAATCACGAGGTCTCCATACCTCATTCTGAGTAATGTGGGAGCTTTGGAATAAGGTATTTGATAACACGTAGTTAGTTGGCAATGTTGTAATTTAGGGACGACTCTTATGGCCAAAGTCATGGTTATGTGTATAAGTACGTGGTGTTCATGCCCTAGTTAGACTGGCTCGTGATAGTACCCATGGATAACGTATTGATATGCTCCCGCAGTTAGGAAGAGCATACGCAGCATCTCAGAGTGGCTCTCCAGACTCTGGAAAAGGTAGTCAGCTATGCGGATATCTCAAGAGTGTGAGTTCTGTCTAAGTACAGTTGCATTACTGGGCCATGTTGTGACGGCATAAGGTATACATTTCGATCCAAGGAAGATGGAGGCAGTCAAGGACTGGCCTAGACTAACATCAGCCACCAAGATCCGGAGTTTCTTGGGGTTAGTAGAGTATTATTGGCGATTTATAGAGGGGTTCTCTTCTATTGCAGCCCCGATGACCAGGTTGACCCAGAAGGGTGCCCAGTTCAAGTTGTCAGATGACTGTGAGGCGAGCTTTCAGAAACTCAATACAGCTTTGACTACAGCACTAGTGTTGATATTACCTACAGGTGCAGGGCCTTACACAGTTTACTGTGATACATCCCGTACTGGACTTGGAGCGGTATTGATGCAAGGCGACAAAGTTATTGCTAATGCTTCGAGGCAGTTAAAAATACACGAGAAGAATTATCCAGTACATGATCTTGAGTTAGCAGCAGTGGTGCATGCCTTGAAGATCTGGAGGCATTATCTATATGGTGTGACGTGTGAGGTATACACTGATCACAAAAGCCTACAATACTTGTTCAAGCAAAAGGAGTTGAATCTACGATAGCGGAGATGGTTAGAGTTGCTCAAAGACTATGATGTTACTATCATATATCACCCAGGTAAGGCCAATGTGGTGGCCGATGCATTGAGTAGAAAGTCTGCCAGCATGGGTAGTCTTGCATTCATTCCGGTCAGTCAGAGACCATTTGCTCTAGATGTCCGGGCCTTAGCCAACCAATTCGTGAGATTAGACATTTCTGAGCCTAGCAGGGTGTTGGCCTGCAAGGTCGCTCGTTCATCTCTATTAAAGGGAATCCGCGAGAGGCAATTTGATGATCCTCATTTGCGTGATTTGAGAGATACAGGTATAGCGGGGAGGTGCCACGAAGGTAAATCTAGATGATGATGGGGTATTGAGATTGCAAGGCCGAGTTTGTATGCCCAATGTCGAAGGGATTCGAGAGTTGATCTTAGTGGAGGCCCACAGTTCGCGGTATTCTATTCACCCGGGCGCCGCGAAGATGTACCAGGACTTACGGCAGCACTATTGGTGGCGCAGAATGAAGAAAGATATCGTTGTGTATGTCGCTCGGTGTCTAAATTGTCAGCAGGTGAAATATGAGCACCAGAGGCCTGGTGGTGTATTCCAGAGGATTGAGATTCCCGAGTGGAAATAGGAGCGGATCACTATGGACTTCGTTACGGGACTTCCTTTGACTCGGAGGAAATTTGATGCTATTTGGGTCATTGTTATTAGGCTGACCAAGTCAACACACTTCATTCCAGTATCTGTCTCAAACTCATCGGAGAGGTTAGCAGAGATTTACATCAGAGAGATTGTTCGACTTCACGGGGTGCCGGTGTCTATTATCTCTCATCGGGGTATACAGTTTACCTCGCGGTTCTAGAGAGCGGTCTAGCAGAAGTTAGGCACCCAGGTTCAGCTGAGTACAACTTTTCATCCTCAGACGGATGGTCAGTCCGAGAGGACTATATAGATTCTAGAGGACATGCTTCGAGCCTGTGTCATTGACTTTGGAGGTACGTGGGACCAGTTTCTGCCATTAGCAGAGTTCGCCTAAAATAACAGCTACCAGTCCAGCATCTAGGTGGCCCCTTATGAGGCATTGTATGGTAGGCCATGTCGATCTCCAGTCGGATGGTTTGACCCGAGGGAGGCTTGGTTGTTGGGTACGGATTAAGTTCAGGATGCCTTGGATAAGGACAAGACTATCCAGGAGAGATTGCGTGCAGCTCAGTCCAGACAGAAGACTTATGCGGATCGTAAGGTTTGAGATGTATATTTCATGGTTGGTGAGCGAGTGTTGCTCCGAGTGTCGCCTATGAAGGGCGTGATAAGGTTCGGGAAGAAGGGCAAGCTCAGCCCTAGGTATATTGGCCCATTTGAGATTCTAGACAGAGTGGGAGGAGTGGCTTACAGGTTAGCTTTGCCGCCTAGCTTATCAGCCGTGCATCCGGTTTTTCATGTATCTATGCTTCGGAGGTACCACGGCGATCCCACACATGTGTTAGACTTCAGTACTGTCCAACTGGACAATGATCTATCTTACGAGGAGGAACCGGTGGCTATTCTAGACCGGCAGGTTCGACAGTTGAGGTCGAAGAGTTATCCTTCTGTGCGCGTTCAGTGGAGAGGTCAGCCTCCTGAGGCATCGACCTAGGAGTCCGAGTCTGATATGCGGAGCCGCTACCCACATTTGTTCCCCGACTCAGGTACTTCCTTCTCTTGTCCGTTGGAGGACGAACGGATGTTTTAGAGGTGGAGGATGTGACGACCTAATGGGGTCATCACTTGCTTTCCTCATTTGTTCTACACTTCCGAGGCCTTGAAAACCACATTCTATGTTGCCTCGATTTACGTGCGCGATCCGGGCATGTAGCCGGAAAGATTTGTGATAGAAAATGTGAATTCTATGGAAAATTTGAAGAAATTTGATATTAATATTGATATAGTTGACTTCGGTCAACATTTTTGGTAAACAGACCCGGACACGAGATCGGACGGTCTCGGAACGTCCGTAGGAAAATATGGGACTCGGGAATGCGTCCAGAGTCGAATTTCGAGGCCTAGAGCCCAAGATATGAATTTGTTTGTGAAATTATTTTTCTGAAATTTATTAAAAGACCATGGTATCGGGCTCGTATTTTGGTTCCGACTCCAGGTACAAGTCTTATATATGGTTTAAATCATTCCCGTAAAATTTGGTTAAAAATAAGTATCGTTTGACGTGATTCCGACCTAAATTACTAATGTTTATGCTTTAAGAAGTTTTTCAATTTCTAGACCTAGACCTAGCAAAAAAAAAAAAAAGATTCCTACACTAAAAGAAAAACGACAGCCGCCGATACAAAAAAAAAGGAATAAAAGAAGACGACCCCTTTTTCATGTAAGATGTAACAATCCGTCTTTGAGAATTGCCAACTAATACTTTGGAACTTCTACATATAGAGTTTTGTGTTGGAAACAGTTGGATTTGATGAAAGCTCTCATGGGTTACTAAGAAGTTGCGATAGAAGAAGTTTTGTGATTAGTTAATTGTTTAATTGTAGTTCTTATATTCAACTTTTTCATGGATACATCCATCTCAGGATTTGTATATTTTAAATGTTTATTTGGAATCATTCATTGATTTGGCTATATTTACTTTCGGTACATTTGCCTTTATGAAATCCAGTGGTAACAAGTAAAAGAGCATTTTATCTTTGAAAAGAAGCAAATATTAGTATCCTCCTCAACCACAATTATGTGTATTGAACTAAGTAAATTACATAAATCAGTGGTCCAAAGAGTTGAAAGGTTGATGATTTCTCATGTGGAATCAATCTCTGTCCCTCACAGCAAACCGTAAGAACATTTAGAAATCGAAAAAGAATCTGACAAGTCAAAATATGAGGATGACGTAAAAGACGGAAGTGACGAAGAGGAGGAGCTACTATATAGTTATTCGGCTACAGCAAGTACAGAGAATTAATATTGAGGTCGTGTTGGTTTCAAGTTTTACGGTGTCGATTCGAGGTTCTAGTTTGTAATTTTGGTGTTTCAGAACAAGGATTATTGCTTTGTTTAGCCCTGTGGACTTGTAAATTTCAGCCTTGTTCATCAATAAAAGATACGATTGTATTGGAGCCAAATTCCAAAGAAAAGGCGGTGTTTGGGGCTTGCGTTGGCGTGGAAGTTCGAGGTAATTGTTTGTTCTATCCTAGCTTGAGGGAATAAGATTATGTGCTATGTGTTATGTGATCGAGTGTGGTGTATGGGCTGTGGTGACGAGCATCCATACACTGGCATCTAGTATGACCGTGAGTCGTTGTTAATACTTATTGTGAGACATATTTGAAGATAAATTGTTGAACCCTTGCCGGGTTGTAGAATTGTTATTGTTCTCCCTTGTCAGGACTTGTTGTGAAGATGATTATTGATTGCCCTTGCTGGGACGGTTTATGATTTACTGTTTCATTCTTTGCCCTGAACTGTGATTGTTATTTAGGTGAGGAAGAGTGATAATGCATGAAGGGTGATGCCGTGCCTTGATTTATTATTTGTGCACGAAGGCTAATGTCGTGCCATGTTTTATTGATTATGCACGAAGGTTAATGCCGTGCCATATTGTTGATTATGCACGAAGGATCATGCCGTGCCTTGTTATTGAACCATGTACGAAGGATCATGCCGTACCATGGATGTGAGGATGAGAGTAAAAGCACGAAGGGTGATGCCGTGCACTTTATTTACTTATTTGGTGAGGATGAGAGTAAAAGCACGAAGGGTGATGCCGTGCAACTACTTGCCATTCCTTGACTTGATATTACTTGTTTTTCCATTATACTTTGTTTTCCTTGTGAACTTATTAACTGTTGTTAATTGTTGAGTTCTTTTGAGATATTCCTTATTGTGTTATTACTTGGTTATTTCTCGTTATTTTGTGGTATACATATATATGGAACTGCACAGGTTTATGTGGGTGTCTGGTCCTAGGCTTGTCACTACTTCGCCGGGATAGGCCAGGCACTTACCAGAACATGGGGTCGGTTGTGCTGATACTGCACTTCTGTGCATTTTTGCACAGGTCCAGGTTTCGATCAGGAGCAGCAGTAGTAAATCTTTTGCGTGGAAGTTGAACACTTTGAGACCGAGGTAGCTTGCAGGCGTCCACAGGCCTGGCGTCTCTTCCTCTTATTTATGTTATTAGTTGTAGTCTCTTTGTTCCGAGACAAACAAATTATGTTATTTTCTTTAAGACCTTTATGTGTAGTATTCGGTAGTAGTTTGTGAGTTGGTGACTCCACGTCTTGGGTAGAGGATTTCAGTATAAGTTGCCTTAAAACTGCTTATTTCTATTTGTATAAACTCTTCCGCACTTGTTTAATTAAGATTATGATTTTGGTTATTAATTTGAGTATGAAGTATTGTTAAACAGGATAGTGTGAATAAAGAGGCTTACCTAGCTACCATGAGTAGGCGCCATCACGATCCCGATGTTGGGGGTAAATCCGGGTCGTGACATTAAATGACTAAGAGGATCTCTTCTTGGACTGCTAAGACTCTATCATATGCATGGAGGGCCCAGTTAGTCCAAAGTGTGTTGTTTAGGATTCAGGCTTCTTGGGCACAATTGTTTATCTTGCCAACAATAGTGATCAAATTGGTAGAGGGGAAATGCATATCCTATGTATGGTCTGGAGCAAATGAGATCACAAAGAAGGTCCTGATAGCCTGGGATAAAGTTTGTTTACCTAAGGCAGGAGGGGGTCTCAATATAGTCAACCTGAAATGAACGAAGCAGTTACTGCCAAGACCTGCTGGGACTTAGCTCACAAACAAGACAAGTTGTGGATCAGATGGATACATATCTACTATATAAAGAATTGGAAAATGAGTTCAATGGTAATACCTCAACAAGCATGTTGGATGGTAAGGAAAGTATTTAAGGCCCATAGTGTGTTGGAAGCTGGACAAGTCTTACCACACCAGAGGAAAAGCATGATCAGGCAAATCTACTTATAGTTGCTAGGAGACTGCTGAAGAATGGAATGGAAGACATTGATGTTCCATAATGCAGCAAGGCCAAAAGAAAAGTTTATAATGCGGCTCATGGTACAAGGAAGATTGTTGACAAGTGACCGACTGCAAAACTGGAAGATGTCTGTTGATAAGGAATGTGCACTATGAAGGAAAGAAGTAGAAACAAAAGATCATTTGTTTGGGCAGTGTGAATATATTACGTAAGTATGGAGTAAAATGTGCAACTGGATTGGTATGAAATTTCTGGTAGTTAGCAATTGGCAGCTGTTCCTGCAATGGTCATATCTGAAGGCAAAGGGAAAGCTCAGTATCCACAGGTGTTTAGAATGATATATGCAAAAGTAGCTTACCACATATGGATAGAAAAAATAGATGTATTTTTGAGAAGAAAAGCAGAACATGGGAACAAATTGCGAAGGAAATAACTTATATGGTTAGTGTTAGGGTCACACCTAGAAACAAAACTTTTGTGTATAGCCTATGTTTCTATGTAGGAGAGTAATGAGAGTATAGAGAAGAATCGCAAGCTATGTTAGCTATGGTATAGTTTTGTAATTGATACTTGGTGATTAATAATACAATTTAGCTACCAAAAAAAAAAAGAAGAAACATAATCTTAAATGTAGGGAAGGGTTTTGAAAATGGGCTAAAATTAAGAGATCTTAATTTTCTTTTTCATTTTAAAGGTTTCATATATAACTTGTATAAAGTAATTAATAAGGAACCTAAATAAATGTGGTAAATAAGTTTTTAATATAGTATAACTAGATAAAAAGATAATTTATTGTCACGACCCCAAACTCGGTCGTGATGGCGCCCATCACACTACTAGGCAAGCCCGACCATTAACCACTTAATCAACCCAATTTACAACTGATATTTGAGAAGTGAAATATTGAATATTAAACCATTTAATCAGAACACGAAAATACTGTCACACCTCCTTTTTTACACCCCGCCCCGAGAGAGAAGTATATAAGGGAAGTTTATTCATTTATTTCAAAGTCGCCACTTAGAATAAATTATGGTGTTTCAAATCACCGGTTTATTAAATCCCAAATCGTGGAAGTTTTATTTTTTAAAGAGTCGGCGAACCAGAAATTCTAAGTAAGGAATTCTGTTAACCCGGGAGAAGGTGTTAGACATTCTTGAGTTCCGTGGTTCTAGCACGGTTGCTTATTGAATTTTATTCGGCTTAATTGTTCAACTACTTATTTTTAAAACCTATGTGCAATTATCTTTTTACCATTTTTAATTAAGGAAATTATTCATATTTAAAGAATTGAGTTACGCTATACTCTTTCCTTTTGGCGCGTCAAAATCATGCCACGCAGACGTGTCCACAATTAATAATGCTTTGTTTATTTTGTTAAGAAAATTTTAGCCAAAGTTGCGCGTACGTATACTCTGGTTTTATTTTGAAATTCGTAATCATGCTACGCAAACGTATACACAACCACACTTAGTATTTTAGGCGGTCCTAAAGGATATTCTACGAACTAGTAGTCATTTGTATATAATCCATAAGAAATTAATATAAGGGCCATATGTTATGGGTTTTAAAACATGACACACCCCAAATAGTTTAGAAGAAGGTTAATTAATTAAGGCTATCTAGGATATTCCTATTTGGGACTAGTTTAAGCTTAACAAAGGCCAAATGATTATTGAAGATTTTGATTTGTTTTGGACAAAGGGAATGGGCTAGAAATAGCTTTTAAACAAATCATATTTGAAGCTGCAACTGGGCTTGTGATTTGGCCCAATAAATTAAAATATTCAGTGCATTATTGCTGCAACTGAAATGGGCATCCCACATTGGGATCAAAATTAGGCGGGCCCAATGACTATGTTTTCTAATTTGGACTTATCTACCTTTAAAAATAACAAAGATTGAACAACAGGTTTCTGCTTAATCAAAATACAATCACAACTTTAGAAATCAAATTTCCACTCCATTTGAAAATTGAATACAGTATTTGCAAGACAAGATAACACATACTTGAATCATGATTTATAGACATAAAAGAAAACATCTGAACTTGGGTTCGGGACCCAGGCCCAATGGCCCAGGTTCAGACTCATTTCATGGGCCAAACTGGATCGGGCCCCTTTTACCCTTTATGGATTGGGGCTCTCACTTTAGCCCATTGAGCTGTGGTATTTTATGAACAAAAAAATACAATAGTGCCCAGGTGCACTCTTCATGCGATTGTCCAAGCATCAATAAACATAATTAAACAACTAAATTTTTACAATCCTTAACAGTAAAAACTTCTTAAATATTAGTACATTTATGACCTATTAATATATAAATGTTACGCTAAATAACTTAATCTATTACAAGTTTTGAATAACTGATATCCGGAAGAATCTGAGCTCTTTTGGACATGGTTTGTCCATTAGAGTTAGTCCATTCATGTGTTTAAACAACAACCTCCAAATGCCAGCTTTTGAAACTACGGATTTGGCCAGTTAACAACCAAATCTACAGGTACTAAGCCTCAAATTAGCCAACAGCTTTGACAACCATTCATATGTTCAAACAACAATCAATATATATAGATTTTTAGCACACTCTCAGTTATACATATATGAATTTAGGCCTTAACACATGCTAATTTAACCCATCAATGGCCAAATCTACAAGTTAGGGCCTACTTACTTTGAGCCAAACCAACATTATACTAAATCACTTATAAGCAAGAAAAACAAGGATAACAGCTGAAAGATGCTAAGGTAAAATAGAGATTTTAAGCTCAGACAAGTCCAGAATTCAACATGCTAAACACCATATCATAAAAAACACACACAAATGCTCATGTTAATACACTTGCTATGGTACTATCTAAAGTCAAAGATTAATCAAACAATATCCAAAGAACACTCATTCATTGCACACCCCTTCGCAAATTTTGGCATTTTGATAACTCATGTACAATGAGGTTATATGGGAGATCTAAGAAATATCTGGAACAGTAGGACTTCAGCAAGAGAATAGAAAGAACAAATAATCTGAGAGGCCAAGAAGGAACAACAAAGGGGAGCAGACAACAACATCAGTAAATACAGTAGAGCAAACCCAGAGAATAAAAACTTCAGACCACTAAAGTAACCTGTTGAACACATAGAAACCAGCCAATGAACCAAGAAAACCTTCTATATTTAAGTCATGGTTCAAAACTTGTGAGGAATGAGAGATTTTTGGAGTTTTTAAAGTTGTTAGAATATGAGCTTTTTAGAGAAAATAAAGCTTATTCAGCAAAATGCTGATGTAAAAATGTCTATGAAAATCTGTGTGTGTTTTTGAGATTTTTTGCAGAGAAAACGAATAGTCATTTTTTACGTGTGAGCAAATGCTTTCTATATATAGGGCACCCAAAATGATATCAAAAAGGAATATCCTACCCAAAATTCTAAATTTCCCCATAGTACAGTTCTTTGTTACAGCTGTCCGTCCTTTTTCTTATCCAAAATCAGTATTTTCTAAGGAAATGGATAGGAGTGCTCTATTCTTGAAATTTCTGATTTTCAGCTTAAGTAAGATCCCTTTTTATCCTTTAGGAGTCTGCTTATTGCCATGTTAAAACAACCCCCTTCTTACCCTGATAAATGGTCAAGAATTGACCATGGTTTAAAAAACGTTTTATCATATTCAGCTATAACCAAACAGTTCTTTAATTAACCAAATTAAACCAACTTATCTTAATCTTGAATTAACTATTAAAATCAGAGTTAAAAGCTACCAATAGCAAATAACGACTAAACATGAATCTAAGAGAATTAATAAGCTTGAAATGATAGAAAACAATCGAAGACTAAAAACAAAACAAATCTAAAGCACTAATTGTGAACCATTAAAAACAGCTAGGCCTAAACTAATTTTATAACAAAGAAATCAAACAATAAAGAAAAGGAAAACTTACATTATGCCAGGTTGAACAAAGTTGGATTTTGGTTCGAGCCCCGGAATGATGTAACCATTTGTTCTTCATCAAGAACAAACGAGCACATTATTTCGTGCCTTGAATCATACCCTAAACTAAGGTAATTGGATAAACTCGAGCAAATCACGCTTCTACGATTCTACCATTTCTATGATTTGAAATTCGAGGAGTTCTGGGGATGTTTGAAGGAGACTAAGTAGGGATTTGTACTGAGGGAGAGAGGAGGGTTATGGGGTGTTGTTTTGAGGTGGTTTGGCGGCGGCGCTGCCGTGGATGGCGGACCCACCTAGGGTTTGGTTTATTTGAGGAGATTGGTTGGGATTCGAGGGAAATAGATTGGGGGGTTGGAATGGGGAGGGTGGTTTGCGGCGGAGACGACAAGAAAAAATAGGGCTGCTAGGGTTTTTGGTCTTAGAGGGATAGGAGATGAAATGAGGGCTTTGGTTTGGGAGGGGGGTAGGACTTTTCGGACACTATTATACTGCAATACATATGTGACGACCCGGCCTGTCGTCACGATAATTACCACCCCGTTATATTGTAAATACATGTTTTATGATTTTATATCAGTGTTAGAGTCTATCGGGTGAGTTAGGAGTGAATTGGATTGGAAATGAGGCATATAGCCTTTGTGAAGGAAACTTGAATAAGGAAAGTCAACCCGGAGTTAACTATTTGGTTAGGGGGCTCGGAATCGGATTCTGATGATACGGTTAGTTCCGGGAGGTGATTTGTGACTTAGGGGAGCAATCGGAATTGAATTTGGAGGCCCGGTGTAGAAATAAGCTTGAATTGGCTAAGGTTGAATTTTGGCGAAATCCGAATGGTAGGTGAGATTTTGATCGGGGGTCGGAATGGAATCCCGACAGTTGCAGTAGCTCCGTTAGGTGATTTTGGATGTGCCTGCAAAATTTCAGGTCATTCGGACGTAGTTTGGTCGAGTTTTTGATTGAATGTGTAATTCGGAAAGTTTTAAGGAATTTAGGCTTGAATTCGATGCGAATTATGGGTTTTGATGTTGTTAGATGTGTTTTGAGTATTGGAGCAAGTTCGAATAAGGTATTAAGGTGTGTTGGTATGTTTGGATGAGGTCCCGGGGCCTCGGGGTGTTTTCGGATGGTTAAACGGAAGAAAATCATGGAAATTGCAGGTTGAAGTGTTCTGGTTCTGTCATTTTCGCCCCTGTGGAAATGTGGGCGCGGAGGCGAGTCCGCAGGAGCGGACTGAGGAGCGCAGGAGCGCTTGGCATCGCAGAAGCGGAATCCTTTCCGCTGAAGCGGCGTCGCTGGTGCGAGTGGGTGACCGCAGGAGCGGACTTGATGAAAAAGGGGAAAGTCCGCAGAAGCGGATTCTTGACCGCCGGGGCGAGTCCGCAGGAGCTGGGCGAGTCCGCAGGAGCGGACTCTTGTGCGCAGAAGCGGAGGTTCAATCGCGGAAGCGGACGCGCATAAGCGGTCCTTTTCTCGCAGAAGCGGAATTGGCCGGCTAGGCCCGGAACCGCTGAAGCGACCCTCTGGTCGCGGATACGGACTCGTAGGAGCGGAATTTTATCCGCAGAAGCGAAAATCGCTGGGAGTTAATGGTATCAGAAGTTAGAAAATTTCAGAAACATTTCACACATTTGGGTCTCGGCTTTAGAGGCGATTTGGGCGATTTTGAAGAGAAACTCAAGGAAATCATCAGGTAATCAACTATGGACTTAAACTATGATTAGTATTGATAATATTATGCAATTATATTATGAAAATGGAGGAATTTGGGGTGATTCATGGAAGATTTAACCCTAGGCTTGAACTTTAGAAAATCAAGGTTTTGAATGGGCAAATGGAGTCCGAATTTTGTAAAATTGATATGCTTAGACTCGTATTGAGATGAGGGTTCCGAATATGTGACTTTTGTAATTTTTCGACAAGCGTACCGAAAGTCGGGTTTTGACAACTTTGGGAATTTTGATGTAATTTGAGTTGTATTGATTGGGTGTCATCCCATTGGCCTAATTTGTTGTATTTCTACTGTATTTGATCAGATTCTACGTGTGTGGAGCTTGATTCTCGTGGCAAGGGCATTGCGGAGTAGTCGTCGCGCCGTATTGAGGTGAGTAATAGATGTGGGTGATGACCAGCGGGTTCGAAACCCCGATATACCACTTTGTGACGCTTGTATAGCGGCGAGACACGTACTCTCTTGTGAGTGCGGGGTCGATTGTGATTGGGGACTATGACATAGTCCGACTTGTTGATACCGTATTATGATATTAGGCTATTCTTGAGCCGTCGAACCTCCTTCTCGGATGGTTGCATATTATATATTGTGATAATGGCCACTCTTGAGCCGAGGAACCCCTTCTTGGGCGGTTGAGTATACTTGTGGGCCATGAGCCAGTTATTGGATCCCGCGAGGATCGTTATCATTGTCTTATCATATTGACATGCTAGTTTACTACTAGTCCGCAGCTATTTCTGTTATCATGTTATTTCCAAATCTCTGGAACTTGATATTACTGTTTTCAACTGAAAAATGATAAAAGATGTTTTCAAAACTACTTTTGAGCCTACGAGGGTGTATTTGCATATTAGCTGACTGGTAGTGGATCGGGCTGCGCGCCGCAGCAGTATATATGTTGGATCGGACTGCACGCCGCAGTGATATTGTGCTTGGGCTGTAGGAGCCCCTCCGGAGTCCGAACCCCCACAGTGAGCACGGGTACCCAAATTGGATCGGGCTACGCGCCGTAGCGGTCATATCATGCATTGCATTGCATTTAGCTACATCTGCTAGCTGTTATACTGTTTTGCTGGTACTTGTTGGTACAGGTACAGTTGATATTGATTCTGTGACAGGGTATTTGATTACGGCTTTACATAGTGCTTTATTGCGGATTTCTTATCTGCGCTGTCTTACCCTTGTTTATTACCACTGAGTCTGGCAGTACTCATTTTACTCCCTGCACCTTGTGTGCGGATCCAGGTACCTCTCAGCAGTGATCCAGTAGCTGTGCGAGGCGACATTTGTGGATATTCGAGGTAGCTGCAGGGTCCGCAGGACCCGATATTCCTTCCTACTGTCTTTTGATTTTGTATTGACATTCCTTTCCGCACTTGGTATTCTTGTAAACCTTTATACACTCATGTTCAGTAGAGGCTCATGACTCTTGACCCTTCGGTCTATGGGAGTTGATGTATTATGGGACTCGGTTCCCCGTTTTCGTTATATGTATCGTTGTTGCTTCGTGAATTAATATGCTTAAATGGGCTAAAGAGAGCTTCAAGCTCCGTTGTTTATATTGATTGGTCAGGCTGGCTTAGCAATGTGCTGGGCGCCATCACGAGCAGATTTGGGGTCATGACAAGTTGGTATCAGAGCCTAGGTTTACTAGGCCTCATGAGTCTTGAGCCGGTTAGTAGAGTCTTGTGGATCGGTACGGGGACGCCTATATTTATCCTCGGGAGGCTGCGAGCCTTTAGGAAAACTTCACTTTTCTTGAACTCTGTCGTGCGATCTTGTTGTTCTGAGAACTGAACTTCTATATTCTATTCTCTCGTAGATGGCGAGAACGCGAGCATCGGGACGAGGTGGACGACCTCCATTGCCACCTGTTAGAGGCCGTGGGCGCGGTCGTGCTAGAGGTAGAGGTAGGGCGGCCGAGGCAGTGCCGGCTGACCCGCCTGTTGTACCGGTTCGGGAGCGGCCCCCGGTGGTTGATGCTCCGGCAGCACTAGTTCGGGGCCGGACTATATCTATTGCTATTCCCGGTCTTCGGGAGACTCTTGCTCGGATATTATCGGTGTCTTCCGGTTTGGCTCGGGTAGTTTCGGCCTACCGCCACCGTAGCGACATCTCAGTTAGGGGGGTGGTCGGCGGACCCCTGCAGCTCGCACACCGAACCGGTTGTTCGGGGACTTCGGACGCCGGAGGCGGTCCCCGCTAGGTGGTTACACCGGTTATTCCTCCAGCTGCACCGGCTCCGGCTCCGAGCATATGGTTCGAGTTATGCCCGACGACGAGCAGCGTCGGCTTGAGAGATTTGGTAGACTTCAGCCACCCCATTTCGGTGGCGTTGAGGGCGAGGATGCCCGGGGTTTCTTGGACAAGTGTCAGAGGATGTTGCGGACGGCCGGTATTCTTGAGTCCAGCGGAGTTTCATTTACTACCTTTCAGTTCACCGGTCCCGCATTTGATTGGTGGGAAGAGTTTGAGAGGCGTAGGCCTGCAGGAGGAGCACCTCTCACATGGCAGCAGTTCTCTACTCTCTTTCTAGAGAAATATGTACCTCGGTCTCGTCGCGAGGAGCTACGTCGCCGGTTCGAGTGGTTGATTCAGGGCGACATGTCTGTGACCCAGTATGAGCTCGGATTCACACGGTTGGCTAGGCATGCCACATGGATGATCCCTAATGATAGGGAGAGGATCAGGAGGTTCATTGATGGCCTCAACTACTCTATCCGCATTCTTATGACCGGAGAGAGAGTTTTGTCATTATCATTTGAGTAGGTTGTTGACATGGCACGCTCCATTGAGGCGGATCGTCGCCGAGAGAGAGAGGAGCGGGAGGCCAAGAGGCCTCGTGGTTCTGGCAGTTTCAGTGGTGCTCCATCTAGAGGGCATTCCCAGCAGAGCAGAGGTCGCTCATCTAGACCTTCTCATTCAGGCCGCCCGGAGCAGAGCGGAGGTTCTTATGGTCGTG
The DNA here is from genome assembly GCA_032618575.1 of Nicotiana noctiflora. Taxonomy (NCBI): domain Eukaryota; kingdom Viridiplantae; phylum Streptophyta; class Magnoliopsida; order Solanales; family Solanaceae; genus Nicotiana; species Nicotiana noctiflora. Next base: position 423,402 of record JASVEL010004444.1, on the reverse strand, counting down.
GTCGACAGGGTTTTCAGCAGGGTCAGTCATCACTTAGTGCCCTTCCAGCCTAGAGTGCAGCACCTACTTCTTCAGCCCAGGGTTCTTCTGCGGCGAGGGGTTCCCTTTAGTCCCCTTTTCCAGCACCAGGTGCATGTTATGAGTGTGGTGAGTTTGGTCACATGAGGAGACAGTGCCCTCGACTCCGTAGGGATAGGACTCAACAAAAGGATCAGCCCTCATCTTCAGCACCATCTCGGTCTAGTAGAGGTGGAGGTCGGTCTTCTCGTGGTCGCCCCGGGGGCGAGGAGAGATCCGGTGGAGGCCAGGCACGGTTCTATGCACTCCCTGATAGGCGTGATGCGGTTGCCTCCGATGCGGTGATTACGGGTATCATTTCTGTCTGTCACGGAGATGCCTCTGTTCTATTTGATCCGGGGTCCACATATTCTTACGTGTCCTCTTATTTTGCACATCATTTGGGTGCGACTCGTGGTAGTCTTGACTTACCTGTTCATGTATCCACCCCCGTGGTTGATACGATCGTTGTGGATCATGTCTATAGATCCTGTGTTATATCTATTGGGGGTCTGGAGACCCAGGCAGATTTATTATTGTTGGGGATGGTGGATTTTGATGTTATATTGGGTATGGACTGGTTGTCTCCGTACCATGCTATATTGGACTGTCATGCTAAGACAGAGTTACGTTGGCCATTCCTGGTATTTCTCGGATCGAGTGGCGGGGTTCGACCGATTTCGTCCCTAGCCGTGTTATTTCGTTCTTAAAAGCTTAGAAGATGGTTGAAAAGGGGTGTTTATCGTACTTAGCTTTTGTGAGAGATGTGGGAGCTGAGTCTCCTAGCATTGATTCTGTACCTGTTGTGAGGGACTTTCCAGATGTATTTCCCTCGGACCTGCCGGGCATGCCGCCGGACAGGGATATTGATTTTGGCATTGACTTGGTGCCGGGCACTCAGCCCATATCCGTTCCTCCTTATCGGATGGCACTAGCTGAGTTGAAAGAACTGAAAGAGCAGCTTCAAGAGCTTCTGGATAAGGGTTTCATCCGCCCTAGTATGTCCCCGTGGGGTGCGCCGGTATTATTTGTCAAAAAGAAAGATGGTTCCATGCGAATGTGTATTGATTATAGGCAATTGAATAAAGTGACAGAGTGAAGAACAAGTACCCTCTACCGCGCATAGATGATTTGTTTGATCGGTTACAGGGTGCGAGGGTGTTTTCTAAGATCGATCTTCGTTCGGGCTATCATCAGCTGAAGATCGGGGACTCGGATATTATGAAGACTGCATTCGGGACCCGATATGGTCATTATGAGTTTCTTGTGATGTCGTTTGGGCTGACCAACGCCCCAACAACATTTATGCATCTGATGAACAGTGTGTTCGGGCCCTATTTGGATTCATTTGTGATTGTGTTCATTGATGACATTCTAGTCTACTCCCGTAGTCGGGAGGAGCATGCTCAGCATTTGAGTATTGTGTTGGAGAGATTGAGGGAGGAGAAGCTATATGCTAAATTCTCCAAGTGCGAGTTTTGGCTCGAGTCCGTAGCATTTATGGGACATGTGGTGTCTCGTGATGGTATTCAGGTTGATCAGAAAAAGATAGAGGCGGTGCAGAGTTGGCCTAGATCGACCTCAACTACAGAGATCAGGAGTTTTCTTGGTTTGGCGGGATATTATCGCCGGTTTGTTCAGGGAATTTCATCCATTGCTTCTTTATTGACTAAATTGACCCAGAAGGGTGCACCATTCGTGTGGTCGGATGAGTGCGAGGAGAGCTTTCAGAAGCTCAAGACAGCTTTGACCACAACTCCAGTGTTAGTATTGCCATCAGCTTCGGGTTCATATACTGTTTATTGTGATGCCTCGAGAGTGGGGATAGGTTGTGTGTTGATGCAGGAAGGTAGGGTAATTGCTTATGCTTCTCGGCAGTTGAAGCCACATGAGAAGAACTATCCTGTTCATGATTTGGAGCTAGCCGCCATTGTTCATGCATTGAAGATTTGGAGGCACTATTTGTACGGTGTGTCTTGTGAGGTGTATACCGACCATCGTAGTCTCCAAGCACTTTTTCAAACAAAAAGACCTTAATTTGAGACAGCGGAGATGACTTGAGTTGCTGAAGGATTATGACATTACTATATTATATCATCCGGGAAAGGCCAATGTGGTGGCCGATGCTTTGAGCCGGAAGGCGGTCAGTATGAGGAGCTTGGCATATATTCCAGCTGAGGAGAGGCCATTTGCTTATGATGTTCATGTGCTAGCCAATCGGCTAGTGAGGTTAGATATTTCGGAGCCCGGCAGGGTATTGGCTTGTGTTGTATCTCGGTCATCTCTATATGATCGTATTCGTGAGCGCCAGTATGATGATCCACATTTGGCTGTCCTTAGGGACAGAGTTCAGCATGATGACGCTAGAGATGTCACCATTGATAGTGACGGCGTATTGAGGATGCAGGGCCGAATATGTGTGCCCAATGTTGATGGCCTTCATGAGTTGATTTTGGAGGAGGCCCATAGCTCGCGGTATTATATCCATCTAGGAGCCACGAAGATGTATCAAGATTTGAAACAGCACTATTGGTGGAGAAAGATGAAAATGGACATTGTCAGACATGTAGCACGGTGCCTCAACTGTCAGCAGGTTAAGTACGAGCATCAGAGGCCCGGTGGTGTATTTCAGCGCATTGATATTCCCGAGTGGAAATGGGAGAGGATCACTATGGACTTTGTTACTGGACTCCCTCGGACGGCGAGGAAGTTTGATTCTGTATGGGTGATTGTGGATAGGCTGACCAAGTCGGCTCACTTCATTCCAGTTAGTACTACCTACTCATCGGAGCGGTTGGCAGCGATCTTTATTCGAGAGATTGTTCGGTTGCATAGAGTCCCAGTGTCTATCATATCCGACAGGGGTACTCAGTTCACTTCTCAGTTTTGGAGAGCATTTCAGCGAGAGATGGGTACACGGGTTGAGTTGAGTACAGCATTTCACCCCCGGACAGACGGACAGTCTGAGCGCACTATTCAGATCTTGGAGGATATGTTGCGAGCTTGTGTGATTGATTTTGGTGGTTCGTGGGATGAGTTCCTACCACTTGCCGAGTTTGCCTACAACAACAGTTATCAGTCGAGTATTCAGATGGCCCCGTATGAGGCATTGTATGGCAGGCGGTGTAGATCCCCCGTGGGATGGTTTGAGCCTGGTGAGGTTAGATTGATAGGGACTGAGTTAGTCCAGGATGCTCTGGATAGAGCAAAGTTGATCCGGGAGAGGCTTCGTACAGCACAGTCTCGTCAGAAGAGTTATGCGGACCGTAGAGTTCGAGAGTTGTCTTTCATGGTTGGTGACAGAGTATTGTTGAAGGTTTCACCTATGAAGGGTGTCATGAGGTTTGGGAAGAAAGGGAAGTTGAGTCCTAGGTACATTGGTCCTTTTGAGATACTCAGGAGGGTTGGAGAGGTGGCATATAAGTTAGCCTTGCCGCCCAGCTTATCCAGCGTCCATCCAGTATTCCATGTGTCTATGCTTCGGAAGTACATTGGAGATCCGTATCATGTATTAGACTTCAGTACCATTCAGCTTGATGGTGATCTATCCTATGATGTGGAGCCTATTGCTATTTTGGGTCGTCAGGTGAGGAAATTGAGGTCCAAGGAGATTGCATCGGTTAAGGTTCAGTGGAGAGGTCGACCCGTGGAGGAGGCTACTTGGGAGGTTGAGCAGGAGATGCGGAGCAGATATATCCTCATTTTTGTTGAGACTTCAGGTATGTTTCTTGACCCGCTCGAGGACGAGCGTTCGCTTAAGAGGGGAGAATGTGATGACCCGGCCCGTCGTCACGAGAATTACCACCCCGTTATGTTGTAAATACATGTTTTATGATTTTATATCGGTGTTAGAGTCTATCGGGTGAGTTAGGAGTGAATTGGATTGGAAATGAGGCATATAGCCTTTGTGAAGGAAACTTGAATAAGGAAAGTCAACCCGGAGTTGACTATTTGGTTAGGGGGCTCGGAATCGGATTCTGATGATTCGGTTAGTTACGGGAGGTGATTTGTGACTTAGGGGAGCATTCGGAATTGAATTTGGAGGCCCGGTGTAGAAATAGGCTTGAATTGGCTAAGGTTGAATTTTGGCGAAATCCGAACGGTAGGTGAGATTTTGATCCGGGGGTCGGAATGGAATCCCGATAGTTGCAGTAGCTCCGTTAGGTGATTTTGGATGTGCCTGCAAAATTTCAGGTCATTCGGACGTAGTTTGGTCGAGTTTTTGATTGAATGTGTAATTCGGAAAGTTTTAAGGAATTTAGGCTTGAATGCGATGCGAATTATGGGTTTTGATGTTGTTAGACGTGTTTTGAGGATTGGAGCAAGTTCGAATAAGGTATTAAGATGTGTTGGTATGTTTGGATGAGGTCCCGGGGGCCTCGGGGTGTTTTCGGATGGTTAAACGGAAGAAAATCATGGAAATTGCAGGTTGAAGTATTCTGGTTCTGTCATTTTCGCCCTGCAGAAATGTGGGCGCGGAGGCGAGTCCGCAGGAGCGGACTGAGGAGCGCAGGAGCGCTTGGCATCGCAGAAGCGGAATCCTTTCTGCTGAAGCGGCGTCGCTGGTGCGAGTGGGTGACCGCAGAAGCGGACTTGATGAAAAGGGGAAAGTCCGCAGAAGCGGATTCTTGACCGCTCGGGCGAGTCCGCAGGAGCGGACTTTGGTGCGCAGAAGCGGGAGTTTTCGCAGAAGCGGGGGTTCAATCGCGGAAGCGGACGCGGGTTACGCAGGGGCGGAATTTTATCCGCAGAAGCGAAAATCGCTGTGAGTTAAGTGTATCAGAAGTTAGAAAAATTTCAGAAACATTTCACACATTTGGGTCTCGGCTTTAGAGGCGATTTGGGCGATTTTGAAGAGAAACTCAAGGGAAATCATTAGGTAATCAACTATGGACTTAAACTATGATTAGTATTGATAATATTATGCAATTATATCATGAAAATGGAGGAATTTGGGGTGATTCATGGAAGATTTAACCCTAGGCTTGAACTTTAGAAAATCAAGGTTTTGAATGGGCAAATGGAGTCCGAATTTGGTAAAATTGATATGCTTAGACTCGTATTGAGATGAGGGTTCCGAATATGTGACTTTTGTAATTTTTCGACAAGCGTACCGAAAGTCGGATTTTGACAACTTTGGGAATTTTGATGTAAATTGAGTTGTATTAATTGGGTGTCGTCCCATTGGCCTAATTTGTTGTATTTCTACTGTATTTGATCGGATTCTACGCGTGCGGAGCTTGATTCTCGTGGCAAGGGCATTGCGGAGTAGTCGTCGCGCCGTATTGAGGTGAGTAATAGATGTGGGTGATGACCAGCGGGTTCGAAATCCCGGTATACCACTTTGTGACGCTGTATAGCAGCGAGACACGTACTCTCTTGTGAGTGCGGGGTCGATTGTGATTGGGGACTATGACTTAGTCCGACTTGTTGATACTGTATTATGATATTAGGCTATTCTTGAGCCGTCGAACCTCCTTCTCGGATGGTTGCATATTATATATTGTGATAATGGCCACTCTTGAGCCGAGGAACCCCCTTCTTGGGCGGTTGAGTATACTTGTGGGCCATGAGCCAGTTATTGGATCCCGCGAGGATCGTTATCATTGTCTTATCATATTGACATGCTAGTTTACTACCAGTCCGTAGCTATTTCTGTTATCATGCTATTTCCAATCTCTGGAACTTGATATTACTGTTTTCAACTGAAAAATGATAAAAGATGTTTTCAAAAACTACTTTTGAGCCTGCGAGGCTGTAATTGCATATTAGCTGACTGGTAGTGGATCGGGCTGCGCGCCGCAGCAGTATATATGTTGGATCGGACTGCACGCCGCAGTGATATTGTGCTTGGGCTGTAGGAGCCCCTCCGGAGTCTGAACCCCCACAGTGAGCACGGGTACCCAAATTGGATCGAGCTACGCGCCGTAGCGGTCATATCATGCATTGCATTGCATTTAGCTACATCTGCTAGTTGTTATACTGTTTTGCTGGTACTTGTTGGTACAGGTACAGTTGATATCGATTCTGTGACAGGGTATTTGATTACAGCTTTACATAGTGCTTTATTGCGGATTTCTTATCTGCGCTGTCTTACCCTTGTTTATTGCCACTGAGTCTGGCAGTACTCATTTTACTCCCTGCACCTTGTGTGCAGATCCAGGTACCTCTCAGCGGTGATCCGGTAGCTGTTCGAGGCGACTTTTGTAGGATATTTGAGGTAGCTGCAGAGTCCGCAAGATCCGATATTCCTTCCTACTGTCTTTTGATTTTGTATTGACATTCCTTTCCGCACTTGGTATTCTTGTAAACCTTTATACACTCATGTTCAGTAGAGGCTCATGACTCTTGACCCTTCGGTCTATGGGAGTTGATGTATTATGGGACTCGGTTCCCCGTTTTCGTTATATGTATCGTTGTTGCTTCGTGAATTAATATGCTTAAATGGGCTAAAGAGAGCTTCTAGCTCCGTTGTTTATATTGATTGGTCAGGCTGGCTTAGCAATGTGCTGGGCGCCATCACGACCAGATTTGGGGTCGTGACAACATATCAGTTCTGAGCTGTTGGATAATGAAAATCCAACGGTAGTGATGAACGGAGGCCAAAACAGGGTCATTTTGAGGGTGTGAGTCCTGGACCGGGTTGGAAGGTTTTTGGGCTGGGGAGAAGTGGGTATCGATGGTTTAAGGCACAAAGGTTTGGGCTTGGGGAATTTAATTCCGAAATGGCCAAATCTAAATTTCTTTTTTCAATTCCTTTTTACTTCTTCTTTTCTTTTCTTTTCAAATTAGAACAAAAATTAAAATTAAATCTAAATTAGCCTACCCAATTATACTAGGCTCTAATTAATACTCAATACAATTAATTAAATACCAATTTAAAGGAAAACTAAACAAAATTGAAAGCTTAAACAAAGCAAATAAATCGATTTTTTTTTATTTTTTGTATTTTTGTAAAACCCTAATTACTAGTTAATCTAGATATATAAGGTTAACTCCTAAATGCAAATGCAATGCGTATTATTTTTTGTATTTTTTATGAATTATGTTAAATTAAAAGTGCACGCAGAAATGCAAATAAACATGACAATTATGTAATTAAATTCTAAAAATCAAATAATTAAAAGAAAAATCCTAATTTTAAGAATCCTGTAGGAATAAATTATGCGAGGCAAAAATCACGTGCTCACAACTGCCCCTCTTTGCTCGGAGACACGAAGGATTTTCGAGAAAAGATAAATGAGCAATGAGGGATTTTTTCCCGTTTAAAACTCCGTGAGAAGCATTTTTTTCGAAAAGAGTATGACTGAACGTTGCTTCAAAGGTTGCCTACATATCCTTGGCTATGAAGGAATCAGGTCAGTGTGGTTCTGGAAGTTTTGGTAGCTGGACTACCGGGAAAGCCGTGATTTTTCTGTTGTTGCTGTTGTTTCTGCTTGCTGAGCTCTTTTTTCCACCAAAAAGGAAAATAAAAAGCTAAGCTAGCTATGCCTATCAACTACGAGTTACAAGATTCCTATCTATAAACCTCTTAAAGCTTGATCTTCAGTCTTGGCTAGCTTTTGCTGCAAACTCTAATCTTAATCTTCATGCTCGTCTGCTGCATGTGCTGGTTCTTTCTTCATCTTTTGGATCGCTACGGGACACACGAAGCTTGTGACTTTAATCATATCTTGAGCAGTCTGCATCCTTCTCTGCTTCAGCACTTTGAGTTTCTTGCTTTGGCTCTTCTGGGTCGAGACTCATTCTTTGGCCATCTCGAACCCGGTGTCTCGAGGTAAAACCTTCTCAGACACCAAAACAAACAAACGAACAAAATTTTCTACCCTAGTTTTCATTAGGAAAATTTCGTGAGTTATCTGCAACAAGTGAAACAAGGAATACATTTATCTAAAAAAGAAAAGATCAGGGGGTGTGGTCCTATATCTAAAATTTCAACTCAGGGATTGGAGCCCTAATGTTGGAAAAAGATAAAAACTCAACTCAGGGATTTGAGCCTTAATGTTGGATAAAGGCTACTAGGGAATGGAGGTCCTATGTCTAAAAGACGAAACTCAAGGATTGGAGCCCTAATGTTGGCAAAAGGGAAAATGATCAACTCAGGGATTGGAGCCATAATGTTGGCTAAAGGAAAAAAACTCAACTCAGGGATTGGATCCCTAATATCGGCTAAAGGAAAAATGCTCAACTCAAGGATTGGAGCCCTAATGTCGGCTAAAGAAAAAAAAATCCTCAACTGAGGGATTGGAACCATAATGTGGGCTAATAGAAAACACTCAACTCAGGGATCAGAGCCCTAATGTCGGCTAAAGGAAAAATGCTCAACTCAGGGATTGAAGCCCTTAATGTTGGCTAAAGGCGACTAGGGAATGGAGGCACTATGTCTAAAAGGCGCAACTCGGGGATTAGAGCCCTAATGTTGGCTAAATGTGACTAGGGAATGGAGGCCCAATATCCAAAAGGCGCAACTCAGGGATTGGATCCCTAATGTTGGCTAAAGGAAAAATGCTCAACTCAGGGATGAGAGCCATAATATTGGCTAAAGGAGACTAGGGAATAGAGGCCCTATGTCGAAAAATGTGCAACTCAGGGATTGGAGCCCTAATGTTGGCTAAAGGAAAAACGCTCAACTCAGGGATTGGAGCCCTAATGTTGGCTAAAGGAAAAATGCTCAACTTATGGATTGGAGCCCAAATGTTGGCTGAGGAAAACCGCTTAACTCAGGGATTAGAGCCCTAATGTTGGCTAAATGATAACACTCAACTCAGAGATTGGAGCCCTAATGTCGGCTAAAGGAAAAAAAGCTCAACTCGGGGATTGGGGCCCTAATGTCGGCTAAAGGAAAAATGCTCAACTCAGGAATTAAAGCCCTAATGTTGGCTAAAGGAAGAACGCTCAACTCAGGGATTGGATCCCTAATGTTGGCTAAGGGAACGCTAAACTCAGGGATTGGAGCCCTAATGTTGGCAAAGGAAAAACGCTCAACTCACGGAATCGAGCCCTAATGTTGGCTAAAGGAAGAATGCTCAACTCAGAGATTAGAGCCCTATTGGCTAAGGGAACGCTCAACTCAGGGATTGGAGCCCTAGTGTTGGCTAAGGAAAATGCTCAATTCAGGGATTGGAGACCTAACGTTGGCTAAGGAAATTCTCAACTCAGGGATTTGAGCCCTAATGTTGGCTAAGGGAACGCTCAACTCAGGGATTGGAGCCCTAATGTTGGCTAACGAAAACACTCAACTCAGGGATTGGAGCCCTAATGTTGGCTAAGAAGAATGCTCAACTCAGGGATTGGAGCCCTAATGTTGGCTAACGCAAATGCTCAACTCAGGGATTGGAGACCTAATGTTGGCTAAAGGAAAAACCAGAAACGCTCAACTCAGGGATTGGAGCCCTAATGTTGGCAAAAGAAAAAAGAAAAAATGCTCAACTCAGGGATTGGAGCGTTAATGTTGGCAAACAAAAGTAAAGTTTGATATTTAGGGATTCTAAACTAACCTTTTTCTTTGGATTTTCTTCTTTTTCTCCCCCCTTTTTTTAATTATATTAAAAATGAAGGAGTGGGTTAGAGGAAACTTCCCTTTCTGGATTGATAATTTGCTGCAATGTTGTTTCAGCACCTTGGCATTTTTTTTCTTATCGGTTGCACCCTCTTTTGCCTGGTTGCTTGGATTGCACCTGTTTCAATTTTCAAACAAAGAACAATTGTTAGTTTGAAATAGTGGTTGGTTTTGTGGCCTTGATCGCTTGATCCCGACCTGGCTTTTGTTGAGAACTTATGATGCTCGCTAGTTCTGAATATTTTCAAATAGAATGGCTTAAAATTTTGGATTTCATGACGACTCACCCGCGTGGGGCTTCGACCCTTTCACTTTATTCTGACCTTAGGGCTTTTATACTTGACTTCTTTTACTTTTCAATAACTTTGCATTCAAAGCATCAACCATCATGGTCAATCGGGATCGACTTGACGCACCCATTGAGGCCTGGTACTTTTCGTTAACTTTTGTCAGGTAGAGCCCTGTAACGCCAGTCTTGCCACCTTTTCTTTGTATTAGTTTTGGGAATAAAGTTAGACCGAAAGGGATTCATGGAGAAAGTAAACAAAAGGAGGAAAATGAATTTAAAGAGAAGTGTCCATTCGGGGAGAAAAGAAGGACTTATCTGGGGTGCATTGCAGACTTCAAATAGACATGACATGCTTCTTGTACTGGATGCCCGACCTGCACAAACTTTCCCAACTTCTCATAAACTCATTGAGCTGTGTTTCAAAACTAGGGACTCTTGCCAAGACTATTTTAGTGGTGGAATATATCTTCATTCGACCGACGGCGGCCTTTGCGAGTTTTCGCCAATCGACCTCTCTCATTTCTCTTCTCACTATCGCCTTATGGTGCCCGTAGGTTTTCACCAATAAGACTCTCCCGTTTCATTTCTCCTCTCACCGTCGCCTTATGGTGCCTATAGGTTTTCACCAATAAGACACTCTCATTTTATTTCTCTCAATTTGGAATTGCATCAGACTCAAACAACGATGTTTTTCACTTCCCCGCCTTTGCCAATTGATCGGAAGGACTTGGACAAGGTTTTTCGGTAAAAGGATTTCTGGCGAAAATACAACTTTGGAACCATTTGGCGCGTTCATAGCCGAAACCATTATATCATCTGCCCCAGTTTTAACTTTGGGGAAATTGGGATTTTTGTTTTGGTGTGACTAAACCCCAGAGTGAGGCTGCCTATGTATCCTTCCGGAATCAAGTTAGACGTAGTTCAGGCATCATTTTTGTTTTTTTTTTTGATTTTTTTGGATTGATTTTTGATTTTGTTTGTACTTTCGGGTTCCAAAGAGGGTAATCAAGGAAGAGTAACCTGCTCTAAGGGTTTGTGAAAGGTTGACAACGTTTGGGATAGCGGGAAATGAAAACCTTCGTCATCCCAATTGAACAAAGTCACTGTTACAAAAGCCTAGACGTAGTACCATTTTACTGTATCCACATTTACAACTGATTCGAGATCATTTCCTTCGATATTGCCCAAATAGAGTGCTCCCTTCGGCAATATCTTTCTAATGATGTATGGCCCTTCCAATTTGGAGCAAATTATCCTTTTGCTTCTTCATGATGAGGGAGAATGCGTCTTAACACAAGTTGTCCTACCTCGAAATTTCTGGGCCACACTTTCTTGTTATAAGCACGGGCCATTCTTTATTGGTACAACTGCCCGTGGCAGACCACAGCCATTCGCTTTTCATCAATTAAGGTTAGATGTTCCAAACGGGTCTTGACCCACTCATTGTCTTCGATTTCAGCTTCAACAATGGTCTGGAGAGAAGGAATTTCAACTTCTGCGGGTATTACGGCTTCAGTGCCATAGACCAAGAGTTACGGGGTTGCTCCCACCGATGTGCACACCGTAGTGCGGTATCCTAGTAGCGCAAAAGGAACCTTTTCATGCCATTGCCTAGAGCTCTGAATCATCTTTCTCAAAATCTTCTTGATGTTCTTGTTTGCTTCTTCAACAGCACCATTGGCTTTAGGTCGGTAAGGAGTAGAGTTTCTATGCGTTATTTTGAATTGTTCACATATCTCTTCCATCAAATGGCTATTCAGATTTGCAGCATTACCTGTGATGATAGTTGCATGAATTCGAAAGCAGAAGATGAGATTGGAGTGCACAAAATCTACCACAACTTTTTTGGTGACCGATTTGAGAGTGATGGCTTCAACCCACTTCATGAAGTAGACATTGGCAACTAGTATGAATCTGTGCCCGTTTGAGGCTTTTGGATCGATTGGCCCTATAACATCCATCCCCCAAGCGACAAATGGCCAAGGCGCTGACATGGGATGTAGTTTTGTAGGAGATGCATGAATCAAATAACCGAGCACCTGACATTGATGGCATTTCCGGACAAAGCTGAAACAATCTTTCTCCATGGTTATCGAGTAATAGCCCGCTCGAAACATAGCCGTTCATGTGGGGTCCACACACTCCTGCGTGTACTTCATGCATGATTCTTCTGGTCTCTTCGATTTCAACAGATCTTAACAAGTTGAGATCTGGGGTCCTCTTGTACAAGACATTACCACTTAAGAAGAAACCACTTGCGCGCCGCCTAATGGTTATTTTTTGGTCCCCACTAGCTTGTTTGGGGTATTCTTGTGTTTTTAGAAACTTTTTGATGTCATGGTACCATGGTTGGGTATTTGGTTCTACCTCAACTGTACTAAAGTAACCATGTCTCTCCTTGATTTGGATTTCTAAAGGATCAATGTGGGTATTCCCTGGGTACGGCAACATCGAAGCTAGAGGGGCGAGTGCATCCGCTAGTTCATTATGACAATGAGGGATGTACCTGAACTCTATTGACTTGAACCACTTGCTAAGATCTTCGACGCGTTGTGATAGGGAATGAGCTTAAAATCTCGGGTTTCCCACTCTCTCTAGGCTTGCCGGATAATCAAACCTGAGTCTCCCATGATTAGTAACTCTTCAACATTTTGGTTAATTTCCATGTTTTTACCCATGACACAAGCTTCATTCTCTACAGTATTGTTTGTGCAGAAAAACCAGAGCCTAGCTGTGTTTGGGTAGTGCTGACCGGTGGGTGAGATTAAGATTTTCCCAATTCCCACTCCTTTTGCATTTACCACTCCGTCAAAGAACATTTTCCAAGCAGCAGTATCTTCAAATATCACCTCGACCGAATTTACCTCTTCATCAGAGAGGTAAGTGTTCAAAGGCTGATATTCTTCGTCAACTAGATTTTCAGCCAAATGATCTGCCAACGCTTGGGTTTTCATTACCGTGCGAGTGACATAGACTATGTCAAATTCAGTGAGCAGAATTTTCCATTTTGCTAATCTCCCTATGGGCATCGGTTTCTAGAATATGTATTTCAAAGGATCCAACCTGGTTCTGAGGTAAGTGGTGTAGGCTTACAGATAATGTCTCAACTTTTGAGCGACCCAAGTTAAAGCACAACAGGTTCTTTCCAATAGAGTATACCTAGCTTCATATCTGGTAAACTTCTTGCTCAGGTAATAGATTGCCTATTCATTATTCCCGATCACATCATATTATCCGAGGACACAGTAGAAAGAATTTTCCAAGACCGTCGGGTACAAGAAAAGAGGCCTCCCTGGCTCCGGTGGGACCAAGACTGGTGGATTTGACATATATTCCTTTATCTTATTAATAAGCTTCTTGACATTTATCCGTTCATCTGATTGCCTCATCTTTCTTCAGCAATTTGAATATGGGCTCACATGTGGATGTCAACTGAGCAATGAACCAGCTAATATAATTCAATCTACCCAACAAACTCATCACATCTTTCTTGGTTCTTGGTGGAGGCAAATCCCGGATAGACTTTATATTTGTTGGATCTAACTCAATACCCTTCCAGATGACTATAAAGCCCAATAATTTGCCCAACGGGACTCCAAACACACATTATTCAACTCCAAATCATATTTGCACAACCATTCAAAGAATTTTCTCAGGTCCCGAACATGGTCCTCCTGGGTTTTAGACTTGATAATTACATCGTCCACATACACCTATATGTATTTATGCATCATATCATGGAAAATGGTGGTCATGGCCCTCATGTAAGTTGACCCATCATTCTTCAGACCAAATGGCATGACTATGTAACAGTAGGCTCCCCAAAATGTGGTAAAAGCTATCTTTTCGGCATCTTCTTCATCCATCAACATTTGGTGATATCCTGCGTAACAATCCACGTAGGATTGTATCTCATGCTTGGCACCGTTATCAACAAGGATGTGAATGTTGAGCAAAGGGAAGTTTTCCTTGGGAATTGCTTTGTTTAAGTCTCTATAATCCACACACACCCGCGTATTTCCGTCTCTCTTTGGAAATGGGACTATATTAGCTTCCATGTGGTGTATTGGACTACTCAGATTACCTTGTTTTCAACTGTTTCATGACCTCTTCTTTGATGTTATCACTGATGTCAGTTTTAAATTTTCTTTGCCTTTGCTGGACCGGAGGGCAATCGGGGTAAGTTGGCAACTTATGAACCACAAAATCAACACTTAGCCCTGGCATGTCGTTGTATGACCAAACAAATACATCCTTGAACTCATGCAAAAGTTGGATTAATGCATCCCGGGTTTTCTCGTCTGTGTAAATACTTATTTTGGTTTTCTGATTTCTTCAAAACTCCCCAAGTTAACTGGTTTCCCTATTCCAACTCTCAATTTATTTTCCTAAAAGCCTCTTCTTCATTCTATTCCAGTTATTGGTTCATTATTTCACAATTAGATAACGTGTTTGGATCTGGGCATGAAGTCCGCAAGCATGTCATGTTATTTAAAGCCGCATTACTAGAACTGAAAGAAGGAATAAAAGAGAAAAAATAGCAAGATTAGAAAGAATAAAGAAAAATGATAAAATATTGATTTATTTCTTGAAATTTGAAGATAACAGGGTTTACGTTTGAAAATTAAAAGACAAGAAACTAAAGAAAACACCTGAGTTACACCCTGGAATAACTCGCGATGCAGAAAAAGTGGCAGGACAGGTGTACGACTCCCACCTGATTGGGAATGGCGTAGCCTTCAAATTCTGTAGCTCAGCGTCTGGTCCCATGTATAGAACCTTAGCGTTGCTTGAGCCCTCTCTTGGCTGAACCATGTGAGTTTCATATAGTATCTTTCTCATTGCCCCACAAATGTCTTCAATCTCCTCAGCCGTAAAGGCTTCATCATCCTCTTCTTCATTGTATTTTGGCTTGACAAAGGTCTTGCATAAATGGGGTAGTGGCTGCGAAAAAACCCATCCGTCGTTCTTTCTGTCGTCAGCCCATCTTATTATCATGTGGAGTGGGTTGGAAGCGTACTTCAAAGAACTTCTCAGTGGAAGGCAGGGTAAATGGTTTAACTATTCCTTGTAGTCATTTTCTGAGTCCCTTCCTTGGTTTGAAACCATGTTGGATCATTTCTTTCGCCACCATGATTGATGCATTGGAGAGGAAAGGTTGGGGGAAAAGGTTTCCTTCTTCATATTGATCTGCCACCACTACGTCAATGGCCTGGTAAACTATGTGCTCGCTTCCTTCCCTTGCTTCGAGGCATAGAACTGATGGGTCGCGATAAATGGATTATTCATCTTCCTCATGGACCATGATTTCTTGATCCTCATGCTCAAACTTTACCATTTGATGAAGTGTGGAGGGTACAGCCCCTGATGCGTGGATCCAAGGCCTCCCCAAAAGAAAGTTGTAGGATGTGTCCATTTCTAACACCTAGAAAGTCACCTCAAAGTCGACTGGACCGATAGTTAGAACCAGATCGATCTCTCCAATCGTATCCCTTATGACACCGTCGAATGCTCGCACGCAGATACTGTTGGGACAAATCCTCCTCGTCCCAATTTCCATGCGCTGTAGTGTTGATAGTTGTCACGCCCCAAATCGAGGGACATGACCGGCGCCTGACTAGGTAGCCCCAGTCAAGCGGACCTGGGTGCCTTTCATTCCCACGTGTTACCCCCGTGTTGATTATTTCTCATTAACCAAATACCTTACCAATTATAACTGATTTCACAATATACAAACATAACCATGCGAGTGATTCATTAACAAGTTTACGGTTTTTACAACGCCCAACATAATATATACATGATCCTCGAATCCCACAGTTTACATGTCTACGGAACCTCTAGGATACAAAGGACGATACAATACTTGCCGGTAATAAGGCTCCAGCTATACCTTACACAAAATCAAAATAAAGTCTAAACAAGAGTGGCATGAGCCACGTAGGGCCCCGAAAGGAAAGGGCTCACCAAAACGGGCAGTGGAAGATGAAGGATGCTACTGCCGATGAGCTGAAGTACCTGCTACTGATTCACCTACAATCATAATACGAATGTAGCGTCCCCGGCAAAAGGGACGTCGGTACACTTGAATTGTACTGGTATGTATGGACAAACTTTGTCCCAAGTAAACTCAAGCCATTAAATTACATCAAAACTAATCAAGCCGGCCAACCATGTTTTCCACCTTTTACTCATTTCAGATAAGCCTCAACACAAACACGTTCAAGGTAAACAAATAGAACAACAACCAATCAACCACACAAATTGCAAGTAGTCAAACATAGGGGCAATCAGTGCCCCACAGGTTGCAAACTCTCCTGCTGTCTCCTTTCACAATTTCACATCATTGATTTTTGTATCAATTTTCAATAGCGATTTCAATCGCTTTCCATCCTTATTGCCCCTGACCACCCTTATTACCTCGGCCACCCTTATCACCCCAACCCACACCTTATTTCCTCACGTTGCGGCGCGCAACATGACCCCG
This sequence comes from Nicotiana noctiflora, assembly GCA_032618575.1. Taxonomy (NCBI): domain Eukaryota; kingdom Viridiplantae; phylum Streptophyta; class Magnoliopsida; order Solanales; family Solanaceae; genus Nicotiana; species Nicotiana noctiflora. The sequence goes on along the minus strand of JASVEL010004444.1, from coordinate 407,010 downwards.
TCTTACAGTTTAAAACACAAAAATTTCAAACAGCAGATAAGGTACTACACACAATTTCAACAAGTTCAAATAAGCAACTTGCACATTGTTCCATGTTCTCAATTACTTATCAAGCCAATATCACAACCAAGTTACAATATTTCCATAATCAAAAATATTCACACAAGTATGTTCAACAGTTTTCCACAATTCAAGTGCTTCGTCTCTTTCCACAATAAACCAATTCTCAAGTGTTTCGTTTCTTTTCCACAAGGTGCCATAAAGGCCATCATAACCATTATTCACAATTCTTCACCAATTCCAATTCCCTTGTTATCTTTCAATTCATATTTCATACCACACCACATGTAGTTTAACATCAATTAGATACCCAACAACAAAATCAACAAATTATACACAATCTCTCAAATTAACACATGCCAAACGAATTGCACACATAAGGGCGATTTCACAAGAATCAAAGTTAGCCATACATACCTCGATTGAGCTTTCCTTAAGTTACTACAACACTCCAAAAACTCTAGCAATTCCAATCTACTATGAAATATAACAAAATTAAACACATATTAGAAAGATATTCATGAAACTAGCTCATTTGAACAATTTATCAAACACTAGTTGAGCATCTTGATTTCGAATCCCATTTTTAAGACTTCCTTCAATCCCTAACCCAATCTTTAGTTATTTAAGTTAAACAATCTTCCCATAAACCTAAGTTGTACATGCATGTATACACAATACTAATAAACCCAAGAATCATACCTCAATAACTCATCTTATACACCAAACTCGAAATTAAAACCCTAGGGTATAGAATCTTACCACTTAGATGAAGAACTTGCTATTGGGTTCTTGATTCTTGAAGATCGATGCAAGATTTGGATGATTTAGATGTTGGGTTCCTCCTTCTCTCTCTAAAATGCTCTCACCTCTCTCTAAAATCACTAAGAAATGACCCCAAAATGAACCCCAAAGCCTATATATTGAAATGGGGTCGGGCTATAAAAATAGAAGAATTAACTGGGCTTCTCGGGTTCAATTTGCGGTAGAAATGCGACCGCAAAGTTAACAATGCGACAAGAATGCGGTCGCACATTTGACACAAGACAGCATTTTCCAGCCTTTGGTAATTTGATCATAACTTTGTGTAGGAATGTCCAAATGACGAACGGTTTGAAGCGTCGGAAACTAGACTCAATGGGCTTTCATTTGATATGCTATACACAACATAAAACCTTATACATAATTATATATGATCATTTGAAGTGGAGCTATATGCGAATCCATTTGGAATTTTGGCCTATTTCGAAAATTTTCCCATTTGGCTTACACTTGGGCTTCCATTTGGACCTCATACCACTTACCATAAGACTCATACTCATATTTATCAAGTCTAATTGATGTCCATCATGTTCATAGCACATAAAATATAATAATTAGCCTACGTGGCACCATAGAATCCTATATTCCTTAGCGAAATTTTCTAGGGCCTTACATTCTCCCCCCCTTAGGATCATTCGTCCTCGAATGAGGAGTATAGTATTTCCCAAATACTTTAACATCAAACATCTCTTTTCTAACCTACCTCCAGTCTCTAAATTTTCACTAACTCCTAAATTTTTCAGAAATTTCGGCAGAGTTTCCTTTGTAACTAGGCCTATCCTCATGCCAGGGAATCACCAAATTCGTCTCAACAACACATCCACAATTATACATAGTACCACAATGTATATATCCACAATCCTAATCCCAGTATTACAAGCACTACATTATCATAAGGATACTAGAACATGGACTGCACAGTTTTACATCAAAATACCTATATGGTACATTCCAAGTCAAAACTAACTGGTATTAGTACTTTCCTTCCACAACACATTTATCCTTCCACACGACATTATTGACTTACAAGCATCATCATAACACCTTCTCAGAAGTAATATCAACTCCCAAAAATACATAACAAGGATGACAGATAAACATCTTGCATGAGATAACTATCCATTGATTTTACCTTTTGATAACTTCCACTGTACAATTTACACTCCACTGGATATTGCAATTCATGGTAACAACAATAACCCACAATTCCATAACTTGGCATCATACCATCAAGGATGTCAGTTCATAGTAAACAAACAATCATGTGTTCATAATAGTCCTTACCAGCCATTAATGTAATCGCAAAGGTGTTCATCAACAAGAATATAATTTCATTTCAATCAACAGTCCATATGAAGTCAAGCCATCATGAGTCTTGATAGTAGTGCATCATACAGGATATTAACATGATCATATAGTTCAATAAAGTCAATTCATACCCACATTTTTTTTTTCACTATCTTCTTAGACATAAGCATATGGAAACACAAAGTACATGAGGAACAGTTATGGGGAATATCATACACCTATTGCAACCTAATGTGTAATACAGTCATGTTACCTTTATTATCAACTCACATAATATTTTTAGGGGTACACTCACACTAAACCCTTGATGACCCTTAATAGTTACCCTAAGATGTGATACCATAAACTGACCATAAATTTATCTATCAATATATATGTGACCACACTATGAAGCTTTATCTTTGACTTGTCTAAACTTACAATACCCAATGATCTAATACAACGAGGAACAACAAAGTTCAAGATCAGGCTGGAGTTCTTCGGGAATCCATTAATGCACTGGGTAGAGCACTTTATGAGGTCGTATACTAAAAGACATGAAATGTTACTACTAACAAAACTGACATGGTTAATCACCGTGACTACCTTAATTAATACACAAATGAGGCATAGGAGTAAGTAGTACATGGGAAATAGGAATCATTAAGGAGGAATACTCAAGTACGTGAACCACTCATTTTCTAAAGGGTAGGGAAAATCCGTCGACCCCGAATAGGAATACTCTAGCACTTTGAATGTGATATGGGATTCAAAATACACGAAGTTGAATTACACTCTTAACATTACTTGACGCACAGAATCTATGCCACAACCCTATAAGGATGAAAAGAATTGAACGCTTATGAGATTACCATATTCTAGAAAACTTAACACTTCTTGGTAATTGATCTTATATGAGGAAACTAAAAAATTACGACCATTTTTTTCATTCAAATCAACATGTTCATGATATGTACAAAAATCCGAAGTCATTTAATCTCAACCTTTCACGAGTGAAACTCAATAGCTAGGAAATCTTGATATTGGGACAAAATCATGAATTGGTTAGATGGTTCTAATAGTTAACACGACGCTCCAGGGGGAAGGCAAATAACACTCATATCTAGCCAAGAAGGTGAGATACCAAGGGTAGTAAAACTCTCCACACATGACAATGACATAGTCCATGATTCTAGAAGTTGAGGGTGTGAAGAAAACCAAACACAATGAGACAGTGCACAATAATCCTTGAAGGTTTGCAGATGTTCATGATGAGATCTCTATAGGTTTTGACTTGAAAAAGGAAGTGTCATAGTGATACATAGAAGGACATGTTATTTTCTGGTTGTCGTACATGTGTAAGGAACTAGCACAATGAATTCACTAAAGAAGGAATAAATTTAACACATTGTGGAGACATAATCAGAAAATAATCATTGGTTATAAGCTGGACACACTTCTACTATATTAACTCCCCACTGCAATACATGACCATGCCACGAGCAACCACAATACCAGGACAGAGTGAGCTACTTACTGCGGGATGTTCCTAGTGGGCACAAAAACCATGGCGACACAAGATATCTATGATGGGGATGTGAGGATCTCAATATTTTTTTTCCAGAGAGACTTTATGCACACGGTGACCATTTTGATTGATATGAACTCATATGATAGGCACTGAGATGTGCATATATGTTACTAGACAGTGAAAGGGTCTCATGATGATACTCGTAAGAGAGTAGATTGAATGATCAAGCCATATAAGACACACACAACTAAGTAAAAGAGTGACTCGAGAAGGATCACAAATCTTGGATTCTTTGCATGGAACTTGACACCACATGTACAAACTTTACGATGGTGCATGTATAGGCACAAGTGAGCGAGATGTTGTCAATTTAAATGAGGCGTTTCTAAAAGAAATTCATCGGGAATAGTCCTTTGTTAAGAATTTAGAAAAAGCAAGTAGGAAGTATCAATAGTGCTATAACTCAATTCTGGAACATAATTATACAGCTCAATTCCATAGGAGGTTGTAAACAATAGAACTTTGATAGGGAGACTTTGTAAACAATACGTCTCATTTAAAGAGTAGGTGCATGTGCATGAACTGTTTTGTAATTTAGATTCTTTTTAAGAACATATCTATGCAAGGTCAAAGAAATCATAAGGGTTTAACAAAAAGTTTAAACAATCGCCACATTACCAAATAAAATGGATCACATAGTTGTTTTTTCTTTACATAATTTCCATACCTCTAGGTTGCATTTCGTAGCCCTTCCATAGGGTTCACATATAAAATTATTCACCTATACGCTTCATACAATAATAAGGAAATCACAATTACGAATCAAACACTTTAAATGATCACCACATTATCAAATAAAAAAATCATGCCATTTTCTCGTATATTTGTCCGTCGGCTCTTGGGGCCATAATTATCACATCAGTCTTGGCACTAGGCCACATTCCATAACACAGTCTCTTCTTCCCCACATTTCACATCATTTCCGCATATTTCACATCAACATCATAATCCGTTTCATATTCTCTTATGTCACAAATATTGCCAGGTACAATTTCATTTCGAGTTCTTGACACATTGTCTATACTCTATTTCTCAAAAACATTTGACTTATTTCAACATCTCTATGCAAATAGGACTTCACACAGTTTTATTTAATATATGCTGCTTCAATTTCAATTTAAGGCCTTCACATTTCAATACGTGATTCATACCCCTTGCACCCATTTTAAGTTGTCAATAATAGCACTTTGATCATATTGGAATGCATCTTTCACAAAATCGGGTCACAACACCAATTCATGTAAAGTATCAAACACAACTAGAGTCCAACATCTAGTCTTACCACATTTCCACAGTCACTTACTTCATTTCCAAACATCTTTATACATTACCAACGACTAGATGCAATCAAACAAATACCTTTGGTACACATAACAACATTTTGGAAGAATCAACCATAACAAGTTTTCTCACAAAATTTGGCATCAAAATATCAATTCAAACTTGACTTGAAGTCAAGACATTTTAGCACATAGTTCACATTCTTTACATATCCTCATCTACCAAGAATAATATATTAAACAAATGAAGAAGTACCTCCCACATATATTTTCACAGCAATAATTCGCTTAACATAACAAAACGGGTACTACATAAATTATATTTTAAACCTACAACATTTACGCGGACACCATGGAAGCTTAATTTCTAAGAGACGGGGTTTTAGCCGTACATACTGATGATATACTACATGATCTGGTGGTGCAGTGACATTAGTAGGAATAAGGGTACTCTCCTTAACAACAAGTTCTACCAATCACTCCATGGCTCAACACATTCTTCTAACAAGTCCTTGGATGATCCACTTGGACTTAATGGTGAGATAAATCTCACCTTACATGCTTCAAATTCACAGATTATGGTATCAAAATTACCAATATTGAGGTTAATACTTAGAGAGGAAATTAGCTCCATATCTTGAGCCATATCGCACGATCCGGAATATCAAAGAAATGGGTAAATTCCTAAATGCCCGTGCAGCCCCCAACTTATATGATGTGGTCGACAACACACCGATAAGAAGGGCACTACTAGACACGGCTCCGAGACATCCTAGGACACTTAAAAACCTTAGGCTCTGATACCAAGTTTGTCACGCCCCAAATCGAGGGACATGACCGGCGCCTGACTAGGTAGCCCCAGTCAAGCGGACCTGGGTGCCTTTCATTCCCACGTGTTACCCCTGTGTTGATTATTTCTTATTAACCAAATACCTTACCAATTATAACTGATTTCACAATATACAAACATAACCATGCGAGTGATTCATTAATAAGTTTACAGTTTTTACAACGCCCAACATAATATATACATGAGCCTCGAATCCCACAGTTTACATGTCTACGGAACCTCTAGGATACAAAGGACGATACAATACTTGCCGGTAACAAGGCTCCGGCTATACCTTACACAAAATCAAAATAAAGTCTAAACAAGAGTGGCATGAGCCACGTAGGGCCCCGAAAGGAAAGGGCTCACCAAAACGGGCAGTGGAAGATGAAGGATGCTACTGCCGATGAGCTGAAGTACCTGCTACTGATTCACCTACAATCATAATACGAATGTAGCGTCCCCGGCAAAAGGGACGTCGGTACACTTGAATTGTACTGGTATGTATGGACAAACTTTGTCCCAAGTAAACTCAAGCCATTAAATTACATCAAAACTAATCAAGCCGGCCAACCATGTTTTCCACCTTTTACTCATTTCAGATAAGCCTCAACACAAACACGTTCAAGGTAAACAAATAGAACAACAACCAATCAACCACACAAATTGCAAGTAGTCAAACATAGGGGCAATCAGTGCCCCCAGGTTGCAAACTCTCCTGCTGTCTCCTTTCACAATTTCACATCATTGATTTTTGTATCAATTTTCAATAGCGATTTCGATCGCTTTCCATCCTTATTGCCCCTGACCACCCTTATTACCTCGGCCACCCTTATCACCCCAACCCACACCTTATTTCCTCACGTTGCGGCGCGCAACACGACCCCGCCTTACGGTTTAAAACACAACAATTTCAAACAGCAGATAAGGTACTACACACAATTTCAACAAGTTCAAATAAGCAACTTGCACATTGTTCCATGTTCTCAATTACTTATCAAGCCAATATCACAACCAAGTTACAATATTTCCATAATAAAAAATATTCACACAAGTATGTTCAACAATTTTCCACAATTCAAGTGCTTCGTCTCTTTCCACAATAAACCAATTCTCAAGTGTTTCGTTTCTTTTCCACAAGGTGCCATAAAGGCCATCATAACCATTATTCACAATTCTTCACCAATTCCAATTCCCTTGTTATCTTTCAATTCATATTTCATACCACACCACATGTAGTTTAACATCAATTAGATACCCAACAACAAAATCAACAAATTACACACAATCTCTCAAATTAACACATGCCAAACGAATTGCACACATAAGGGTGATTTCACAAGAATCAAAGTTAGCCATACATACCTCGATTGAGCTTTCCTTAAGTTACTACAACACTCCAAAAACTCTAGCAATTCCAATCTACTATGAAACATAACAAAATTAAACACATATTAGAAAGATATTCATGAAACTAGCTCATTTGAACAATTTATCAAACACTAGTTGAGCATCTTGATTTCGAATCCCCTTTTTAAGACTTCCTTCAATCCCTAACCCAATCTTTAGTTATTTAAGTTAAACAATCTTTCCATAAACCTAAGTTGTACATGCATGTATACACAATACTAATAAACCCAAGAATCATACCTCAATAACTCATCTTATACACCAAACTCGAAATTAAAACCCTAGGGTATAGAATCTTACCACTTAGATGAAGAACTTGCTATTGGGTTCTTGATTCTTGAAGATCGATGCAAGATTTGGATGATTTAGATGTTGGGTTCCTCCTTCTCTCTCTAAAATGCTCTCACCTCTCTCTAAAATCACTAAGAAATGACCCCAAAATAAACCCCAAAGCCTATATATTGAAATGGGGTCGGGCTATAAAAATAGAAGAATTAACTGGGCTTCTCGGGTTCAATTTGCGGTAGAAATGCGACCGCAAAGTTAACAATGCGACAAGAATGCGGTCGCACATTTGACACAAGACAGTATTTTCCAGCCTTTGGTAATTTGATCATAACTTTGTGTAGGAATGTCCAAATGACGAACGGTTTGAAGCGTTGGAAACTAGACTCAATGGGATTTCATTTGATATGCTATACACCACATAAAACCTTATACATAATTATATATGATCATTTGAAGTGGAGCTATATGCGAATTCATTTGGAATTTTGGCCTATTTCGAAAATTTTCCCATTTGGCTTACACTTGGGCTTCCATTTGGACCTCATACCACTTACCATAAGACTCATACTCATATTTATCAAGTCTAATTGATGTCCATCATGTTCATAGCACATAAAATATAATAATTAGCCTACGTGGCACCATAGAATCCTATATTCCTTAGCGAAATTTTCTAGGGCCTTACAATAGTGGGCAGATGTCCACCCCAGAACCTCCATCCACCATAACCCTTTTCACGTAGTATCCTTCACTTTTGACAGTTAAGTGTAAAGCCTTATTATGTGCACTGCCTTCTGGAGGGAAGTCATTTATGTTAAATGAAATCTAGTTGATAGCGAAAAATCTCTCTACCATTCTTTCCAATTGCTCCACAGATGTCCCAGCCGTTACATATGCCTCATTAAAGGTCTTGATCATCACTTTCTAGTGTTCAGAGGATTTCATCAATAGAGATAGCAAAGAGACTTGTTCAGGGGACTTTCGAAGCTGGTCAACCACTTCATAATCCGCCATTTTCATCTTTTGAAAAAATGCTTCCACTTGCTCAGCACTCACAGGCTTTTTGGACGAGAAGCGTTTCCTGGTAGCGTCGTTCACTTATTCCAAATTGAAGTACTTTTCGGTTGGGTTATTTTCTTGAACTTCACCCGATATTTCCTTACCCTTATAGGTCACCAACGATTTATTGTAATTCCGAGGCACAATGGTAGGATTTGTAATGGTCCTTTGCGGTGCACGGCTAATGACCATGGGCTCACTTAGCTTGGGCGGCCTAATTGGACCCTGCATCATATAAGATCTATTGGGCACGTACATTTGAGTTGTCTTGTTCAGCTCAAACCTCCTGGGAGGACTCAATGTTACTTGGATTTCCTTGCGGCCTTGAGGGATATATAAAAAAACATCTTTGGGGGGCATTGCCCCAGTTTCAACTTCACTTTTCTTCTCTGGTACTGGAGGGGTGGTTTTGTTCTTTTTCTCCTCTTTTTCTTGCTTCGGGACAACTTTTGGATCTTTTCTACGTCAGCAATGGCTATGATGGATTTTAATGCTGGATCAAACTCTTTATCCTCACAGATCATCCCAATTACAGGCCCATTATTGTGGGCTGACAATGGATTGTTAGTCACATTTGGGACCTCCTCATCCCTTAGCACTATTTTCCCTTGCTCTATTAAATTCTCCACTACTTGCTTCAGAGTCCAACAGTCATTTGTTGCATGGCCTTCTGCCCCTGAATGATAAGCGCATCTGGCATGGCTCTAAAGGTAGGCGATGATGGGTTATGTATTGTTTGGGGGACTAGCTGCAATAGACCCATTTGGACTAGTTTTGGGAATAGATTAGCGTAGGATTCCCCGATTGAGGTAAAATTTTGTCTTCTGGGCGGCTCCTGGGGGGAAAGTTATTTTGCGGAGGTTGGAGGTTATAGTGGGGTTGGTAAGGTAGCTGGTTTCTAGGAAATAGAGCTTCTGGTTGGCTTGTTATTGTGGCCGGACATACGGTTGAGCATTGATGACCGTGTACGGCTAAGGGGTATAGGCCACATCTTGGTAGGGGGTAATAGCACCGCGAGGTCCTTTCTGAGAACAAGGAACTGGGCGTACAGTCTTTTCTTGTACCCAACGCTGGCATGGATGTCTCTTCCTTTTTGTTTCCCTTTGCCACTCCTGCAGACCCACCCTAAATAGCTTGGGAGGTAGCTCTGATAGCGGATTGTCTTAAGATCCAACCCTGTTTCAACCCATTTTCAACCATTTCGCCGATCCTGATGGCTTCAGCAAATGGTTTACCCATTGCGGACACCATATTTTCAAAGTAGTCGGCTTATTGGGCTTGGAGGAAAACTATGACCATTTCAATCTCATCCATGGGTGGCTTTACCCTAGAGTCCTGCTAATTCCATTTAATTGCGTACTCTCAGAAGCTTTCGTAGGATTTCTTTTTCAAGTTTGTCAATGAGTTCCTATTCGGAGCAATATCAATGTTATACTGGAACTGCCTGACGATATCTCTAGCAAGATCATCCCAGATGTGCTAGCGGGATATATCGTGGTCTATGTACCACTCATGATGCGATGCCAACCAGACTTTCTCCGAAATAGGCCACGAGGAGTTCATCCTTTCCACTAACTCCTCGTAGCTGGTTGCAATATCTCTTGAGATGAGCAATAGGATCACCGTGTCCATCGTACTTCTAAAATTTTGGGGTTTTGAATCCCAATGGTAGATGCACATGCGAGAACATGCATAAGCCGGTATAGGACACACTTTTCTGTCCACACAAACCTTGTATGCTTTTGAGACTTTGTTCCATGCTTCTCATTCTCTATGCAATTTCTTCTTGTTCAAGGTTTTTGGGAGTCTTCTCTTGTCCCATGGTGAACTCGAATTGAGGTGGCTGAGGATAAGTATAAGTGGGGAACCGAGGAGGCTCTATTTGGAAGGTGGGTGTTTGGAATGTAAAGGCTGAAGGATCAAAGCTAGGCCTAGTCAGGGTAGGTTGCGAAGTAGCTGAACATGCGGGAACAGTGAAAATATTTGAAGCCGCTCCTGAGTCGAACACCTAGGGGCGAACCTCAGAAGGTGTTCCAATAAAATGGGCCGAGATGGTCGGATATCCTAGTGGGGTATTGGGGTGACTAATCGGGACATTGGAGTTTCCACCCGTCCTAGGGAAAAGCTCGGGAAATCCAGGAATTGTGCTCGGTAGCTCTCTTCTATTTGACCAAGCGTCCCATATTTCCATCATGCGGAGATGCAGTAACTTATTTTCCTCGGCAATCACTGATTCCAAGGTCAGGATGCCTGAGATCGGGCTCTCTTCCATAATAGGAATTGTTGGTAGAGTGATTTTTGAAGACATTTCAACACTACCTTTCGATCTCGTGAAGTATGGATGTGACGCCAGACTACCACAAAACTAACTACTTTTACTATAGAACCTGGACTTGACAGTAGAAAACCAATTGGTTAGTGTGAAATAAATAACACATAGGTAATCACATGTTTCAGTGTAATGCACCTATAAATTTAAATGTGTTTCTACATGTTTCGCCACGGTTGCATGTTTCATCCCGATTTTTTTCTTTTTGCCCAATTTTCCATTATGGCCTCATTCGTTATTCTTTAGATTATTTACAAAATAGGACTGGATTCGTTGAGGATTGCATACGTATCACGACACCGCATAAATCAGATCATAATGTAGTTCAAATAAGTTGATGCGAAAAATAAAATAACAATTTTTGGTTTTTTTTTTCATTAATACCGAATTACAAAACCTTAAAACATACAATTGTAAGACTCTAAGGCCGGACGTGCCTTTTCTGGGAATTTAAAAAACAAACTCAAAACATACACTTCTAAAAATGAAAAGTATAGACTCGAAAAATGAAAAATACAATTAAGAAAATATCAACGCCTCCAATCCTGCCCTTAGAACACCTTCTGGCCTTGTAGCGGGCATACTTGCTATGTCATCCCGAAGTTGATTGAGTTCTTCCATTATCTCCCGGATGTAGATCATTGCAGTAGCAAAAAACATGGATCTTGTCATGTCTTTGAATGAACTGCACTTCATGGCGATGTTGTTAGCAATCCTTTTGACCCTTTCCGTTATAATGCCCTCTTCTTGCAGCAAACACCTAATCTGTTGGGATCTAGCCTGCAAAACCTGGGTGGCGTTGTGGTTTTGCTCTTGCAATGATGCATATCCTCTTCCAAACGGGCCATCATGGCGTAACAATGTTCCTTTTTGGCTTTGAAATCCTTGGGTTGTTTAGCCATTTAAATTTCTAGGTTTTCAATTGCCTTTGTCCAACCTGCGACTCCTCTCTTATATCGTTCTTGCATTTGTCGAACGAAAGCTGCACACCCTTCGGTAATTTTAGCCAACATTGTTCGTGTTTTTGCCAATTAAGACTCAGTTTTCTGAAGGTCATCTTCACAATCATACACTTTTTGAGTAAGTTTGTATATGAGCCTTTCGTCTTTCCTGCTTCGGCCCAGATTCTTGGATGCAATTTTCAACTATTGAACTTGGGCCCTAAGAGCTTCATCTTCTCGAATCAATCTTCTCCTTTCACCCTCGGCCTCTTGCGCCTGTAAATCATTGTTGAAAGCATCATTTCTAAACTGTTCTCGTAAACCATGGATGGTGGCCTGGTATCCCTTTTCCTTTCCCCCTAGGTTAACCTCTCGTGAATTTTGTCATCAAAGGCTTAAACATGGGGCCTTTTAACAGGCCTTACTGGTTCGGGCTCATGATTTGGCTCCGTATAAAATCTCACTTTGAACCAAGCAGCATAATTGGGATCTACTTCACCCTTTGCTGGGTCTGGTACCAGGGTGTTACTTTTTAGATACGGACAACAATTCCAATCTATTTGAGCTATATCCTCGGGTATCGTTGCTTCTGGGTGCAGTTCAATGACTTGAGTGCTTAAGTCTGCTTCTTAGGGTAGTATCTGGTATCTTCCCAGTTGCCTCATAACTCTTTCCAGTGCATATGGTTGTATACTCCTCGCCCCCATAATCAAGTAACCATTGAAAGAGGTCATGTATATGACTTCCGTCATCGGAACCCATCCTATGGTCCACTCGATTTGATCCGCTTTCAATTTTCTCAAATAGGCAACCCAAGCTTCAAACCCTTCCGTCGATTTGTAATCTTCCACTATTTCCTCGTACCTTTTGATGAAATGTTTCCCATCCGAAGCATGCCTCATAAACTTAGGATGACGGCGAAGGTGCTCGATTATCCACATCTGAAGAAGAATACTACAACCTTCAAAAAATTGTTCTCCAAATCTACACAATGTAAATGCTCGGTAAATGTCTGCCAGCAAACAAGTGTGTGGTATTTTTTATCAACAAGGACCTGTGCGATCCTGGACATACGAAGGACTATAGTACCCCCAGAATTCAGAAACACCATGATTCCCAGAAATGCCACGATAAAAGCAAATCGACGATGAATTTCCCATGGTTTGTTGTCTTGTTTGTTATTCAAACTTGTCTTACATGTTTCAAACCCAGTCGAGTGTCCAAAGCTGAAATACAAGAAATAGAATGCACAACTGCCTTTGCTTGCACGTTCGTTGCTCATTTGTTTACTATTTTTCAGGAGGTCAATGAATTTGTGCACCAAGGGAGCCCTGGGGAATATGAGGTGCTACTTTCTTAACTCTTGGCCAAAGTTAATGTACCCAACAATTTCTTCTAGAGTGGAAGTTACATCAAAGTCCAAAAAATGGAACACATTGTGAATAGGATCCCAGAAGGTTACCAAAGCCCTAATCAAATCATCTCGTGGCTTGACGTGCATGTTGTCTATCAAAGGACCCAATTGCTTTTTCACTCAATCTTGACCATCTTCATCTAAATCACCCCACCACATGCGAAGCTGTATCTGAGCCATTTCTATGACATTTTGCGGTGATTCCTGGACGGTATTCATTAGTACTTGTGAAGGATTAAGATTAGGATTGACTCTTGTGGACTCTTTTTGCAAAATAATTTTTTTTTACAAAAATTAATAGGAAAACAAAAATGACCCCCTTTGCTTTCTATGTTAGTAAAATGGTCATTATTTCAAATGTTGCCCTTTCATAATTCCAAATGAATTTTGAGGCCTGGGGTAAGTGTTTTAAAAAAAGTACACCTTCTAAATAAACTTTCCCGTTTCTCTCAAAAATGGACTTTGACAATTGGTGTAATCTAAGGCTATTTTAGTAAGAAACAACTTAAAACACACTGACGCTGGGTCGGCTTTATTGCTTTGACCAAAGTCATGAGATACCCTTTATTCATGTGGGTTGCCTACGTATCCCACATCTGGTGAGAATCTGACATGCGTAGTTTTGGGCAGTTTTAACATAAAAATATGTGATATTTGACTCCTTTTCTTGAAATACAATTTTATTTTGTTCTTCTTTTTAAAAAATCCAGATAGGGTTTTGGTCTAGACTTGGGGTACCCGAGCAGACAACTGGGGCCGAGGACGAGGCGACGTACCGGGAGCATTAAAGTATGCTCGACCTTGTTGCTTTCCCAACCTCTCTCTATTTTGTATAATTTCTATAGAAAAAGCGGGCTACACGAACGTATGCACCATTTTCAGAAGACTCAGATGGGGTGGCGTAAGAAGGCAATTATATACAATTCAACAATATAAAAGCGGTAAACAGATAACATTTTAGCAAAACAATTCACAAAAATAAAATAATATCAACAATAAATAAGCCAAGTAAAAATCACGAAACAAGCTCAAATTCTTAAACCCTGAACGAAAGTTCTGGGTTGTATCCCCAGCAGAGTCACCAGAGCTGTCACACGTCCTTTTATACCCCGCCCTGAGAGGAAAGTATATAATGGAGTTTTTCCAATTAAAGTGACATTATTCAAAATGGGATTATTCGTTTATTTCAGAGTCGCCACTTAGAATAAATTACGGTGTTCCAAATTACCGGTTTATTTAGATCCCAATTCGAGGAAGTTTTATTTTTTAAAGAGTCGACGAATCAGAAATTCTAAGTAAGGAATTCTGTTAACCCGGGAGAAGGTGTTAGGCAATCTCGAGTTCCGTGTTTCTAGCACGGTCGCATAGTGATTATTATTCAGCTTAATTGTTCGACTACTTATTTTTAAAACCTATGTGCAATTTTCTTTTTACCACTTTTAATTAAGGAAATTATTCATATTTAAGGAATTGAGTTCGCGCGTATGCTCTTTCCTTTTAGCGCGTCAAAATCATGCTACGTGGACGTGTTCACATTTAATAACGCTTTATTTATTTTGTTATGAAAATTTTAGCCAAAGTTGTGCGTACGCATACTCTGGTTTTATTTTGAAATTCGTAATCATGCTACACGAACGTATACGCAACCACACTTAGTATTTTAGGTGGCCCCTAAAGGATATTCTATGAAATATTAGTCATTTGTATCTAATCCATAAGAAATTAATACAAGGGCCATGTGTTATGAGTTTTAAAACATGACACACCCCAAATGGTTTTAGAAGAAGCTTAATTAATTAAGGCCACCTAGGATATTCCTATTTGGGACTAGTTTAAACTTAACAAAGGCCAACTGATTATTGAAGGTTTTTATTTGTTTTGGGACAAAAATAATGGCCCAGCAATAGCTTTTAAAACAAATCAGATTTGAAGCTGCAGCTGGGCTTGCGATTTGGCCCAATAAATCAAAATATTCAGCGTATTATTGCTGCAACTTAAATGGGCATCCCACATTGGGATCAAAATTAGGCGGGCCTAATGACTATGTTTTCTAATTTGGGACTATCTACCTTTAAAACTATCAAAGATTGAACAACAGGTTTCTGCTTAATCAAAATACAATCACAACTTTAGAAATCAAATTGCCACTCCATTTGAAAATTGAATACAGGATTTGCAAGACAAGATAACACATACTTCAATCATGATTTATAGACATAAAAGAAAATGTCTGAACTTGGGTTCAGGACCCAAGCCCAATGGCCCAGATTCAGACTCATTTCGCGGGCCAAACTTGATCGGGCCCCTTTTACCCTTTATGGATTGGGGCTCTCACTTTAGCCCATTGAGCTGTGGTGTTTTATGAACAAAAAAGTACAGTAGTGCCCAGATGCACTCTTCATGCAATTGTCCAAGCATCAATAAACAAAATTAAACAACTAAATTATTACAATCCTTAACAGTGAAAACTTCTTAAATATTAGTACATTAATGAACTATTAATATATAAATGTTGTGCTAAATAACTTAATCTAATACAAGTTTTGAATAACTAATATCCCGAAGAATCTGCGCTCTTTTGGACATGGTTCGTCCATTAGAGTTTAGTCTTTTCATGTGTTTAAATAACAACCTCCAAATGTCAGCTTTGGAAACTACGGATTCGGCCAGTTAACAACCAAATCTGCATGTACTAAGCCTCAAATTAACTAACAAATTTCACAACCATTCACATGTTCAAACAACAATCAATACATATAGATTTTTAGCACATACTCAAATATACATATATGAATTTAGGCCTTAACACATGCTGATTTAACCCATCAATGACCAAATCTACAAGTTAGGGCCTACTTTGAGCCAAACCAACATTATACTAAATCACTTATAAGCAAGAAAAGCATGGATAACAGCTGAAAGATGCTAAGGTAAAACAAAGATTTTGAGCTCGGACAAGTCGAGAATTCAACATGCTAAAGACCACATCATAAAAAATAAACAAATGCTCATGTTAATACACTTGCTCTGGTACTATCTAAAGTCAAAGAGTAATCAAACAATATCCAAAGAACACTCATTCATTGCACATCCCTTCGCAGATTTTGGCATTTTGATTGCTCATGTACAATGAGGTTACACGGGAGATCTAAGCAATACCTGGAATAGTAAGACATCAGCAAGAGAATAGAAAGAAGGAATAATCTAAGAGGCCAAGAAGGAATAGCAAAGGGGAGCAGAAAATAGCAGCAGTAAATATATCAGAGCAAACCCAGAGAATCAAAACTTCAAACCCCCAAAGTGACAAGTTGAACACATAGAAACCAGCTAATGAACCAAAAAAACCTTCTATCTTTAAGCCATGTTTCAAAACATGTGAGGAATAAGAGATTTTTGGAGTTTTCAAAGCTGTTAGAATATGAGATTTTCAGAGAAAATAGAGCTTTTTCAGTAAAATACTGGTGGAAAAATTTCTATGAAAATCTGTGTGTGTTTTTAAGATTTTTTTGCAGAGAAAAATAATAGTCCTTTTTTTGTGTGTGAGCAAAGGATTTATATATATAGGGCACCCAAAATGGTATCCAAAAGGAATATCCTACCTTAAATTCTGAATTCCCCCAATAGTACAGTCCTTTGTTACCGATATCCGTCCTTTTCCTTATCCAAAATAAGTATTTTCTAAGGAAAGGGATAGGTGTGGTGTATTCTAAAACTTTTTGATCTTCAGCCTAAGTAAGAACCCTTTTTTACCCTTTAGGAATCTGCTTATGGCCAAGTTAAAACAAACCCCTTCTTACCCTGATAAATGGTCAAGAATTGACCATGGTTTAAAAAAAAATTCTATCTTATTCAGCTATAACCAAACAACTATTTAATTAACCAAATTAAACCAACCTATATTAATCTTGAATTACCTATTAAAATCAGAGTTAAAAGCTACCAACAACAAATAACTATTAAACATGAATCTAAGAAAATTAATAAGCTTGAAAGGACAGAAAACAATCGAAGACTGAAAACAGAACAATCCTTAAGCACTGATTGTCAACCATTAAAAGAAGCTAGGCCCAAAATAATTTTATAACAAAGAAATAAAACAATAAAGAAAAGAAAAACTCACATTATGCAAGGTTGAACAAATTTGGATTTTTGTTCGAGCCCTAAAATGAAGTGAACGTTTGTTCTTCACCAAGAACAAACGAGCACTATATTTCGTGCCTTGAATCATACCCTGAACTAAGAAAATTGGAAAACGTCGAGCAAATCAGGCTTTTAGAGTTTTGCCATTTCTATGATTTGAAATTCGAGAAGTTCTAGGGATATTTGAAGGAGACTAAGTAGGGTTTTGTACCGAGGGAGAGACGAGGGTTATGGGGTGTTGTTTTGAGGTGGTTTGGAGGCGGCGCTGCCGTGGACGGCGAAGGCGGTGCCTAGGGTTTGGTTTATTCCAGGAGATTGGTTGGGATTCAAGGGAAATAGATTTAGGGGTTGGAATGGAGAGGGTGAGAGGAGTTTAGGGCATAAAAATGGTGGCGATTGGACCACCGGAACCGCCGTGAGACGATTTTCGGTAGGTGGTTTACGGCGGAGACGGCGAGGGAAAACTGGGCGACTAGGGTTTTTGGTCTCAAAGGGATGGGAGATGAACTGAGGGGTTTGGTTTGGATGGGGGGGGGGTAGGAATTTTTAGACACTATTATACTGCAGTACAAATCAGTTTTGAGCCGTTGGATGATGAAAATCCAACGACTGTGATGAACAGAGGCCAAAACGGGGTCATTTTGAGGGTATGAGTCCTGGATTGGGTTGGAAGGTTTTTGGGATGGGTTGAAGGGGGTTTGGACGGGTTTAAGGTACAAATGTTTGGGGTTGGGGAATTTTATTCCGAAATGGCCCAAATATAAATTCCTTTTTACTTCTTCTTTTCTTTTCTTTTCAAATTAGAACAAAAATCAAAATTAAAGCTAAACTAGCCTACCCAATTATATTAGGCTTTAATTAATAATCAACACAATTAATTAATTACCAATTTAAATGAAAACTAATCAAAATTCAAAGCTTAAACAAAGCAAATAAGTCGATTTTTTGTGATGTTTTTGTATTTTTATAAAACCCTAATTTCTAATTAATATAAATTTGTAAAGTTAACTCCTAAATGTAAATGCAATGCGTATTTTTTTGTATTTTTTTATGAATTATGTTAAATTAAAGTGCATGCAGAAATGTAAATAAACATGGCAATTATGTAATTAAATTCTAAAAATCAAATAATTTAAAGAAAAACCCTAATTTTAAGAATCCCGTAGGAGTAAATGATGCGAGGCAAAAATTGCATGCTCACAAATACTAGTAAGAATACCGATGTTTAGCAAAACCTAACATCTAGCCCAACCATGGATCCGGTATCACGAATATGAGCCTCTACAGAATAGAATAATACCCTACTACATAATTTGTCCAAGTCTGAAAGAGCGAAAAATAAAAGACAAGGATAAGAGGAAGAGTCAACGGCTGTGAACGGCATGCAGCTACCTCAACTCTCCCGAATAAGCAAGCTTGCTGATCACTGAAATGTCTACTCAGCCCGTCAAGAAGGACCTACATCTGCACACATGGTGCATGGAGTAAAGTAAGTACTTCCAACTCAGTGGTAATAAAAATAAATAACAGCTGAGAGTGTAAAATCCCAAAAAGGGCACATATAATGCTATCTCAAGCAGTAAACCAAATAAATAGTATAAATCCATGAAAACATAGCAAGACATTCTCTTTGAAAGGAATCAAATACACAAGTAGGATCAACCATTGTTACCTGACCAAAGCGTGTTTCGGTGTCATTGTTACCACTAGTCAGTCACTGTTACCTAACTGGTCAGTCACTGTTACCTGACCGAAACACGTGTGACAATGTCATTATTACCAATGTCCCTTTCAAAGGGGTACCCTACACTTACGGTGGGTGTGCAGACTCCAGAGGGGCTCCTACAGCCCAAGCGCTATCAAAAGGCGTGAAAGCCTGAATAATATCAATACGAGGCTTGAAAGCCTCCTCACATCACTCCTCATTCCTTCACATATGGATTTTGGCCTCGATCAGTCCAAAATAGTCAAAAGCCCCTCGAGCATTAGTAAAACAATAATTCTCAGCTCAAAGAATAGTTAAAATATCAGTTAAAACTCCAAGTTTGAATAAAATATAGCCGAGTTCATGAAACAGTGTAAATCACATGGAATGAGTTCAAAATATATTTCAGATAGTGAGAGGAGATTGGTGATAGTTCATAAAGATTTGAAACAATATGCAACAAGCCCCAAGTATGGCAATGAGCCCAAGTCATAATGATAACAACAAATCACTTACAAATACACGGTAAAAAAACCAACAACTGGGATGGACCAAGTCAAGATCCCCAATGGTGCTCTAGCCCATGCTCAGGTCCAGCGTGCAAGTCACCTAAATACAGCACTAAGATGTGCAAATCCGGGGTTTTAAACCCTCAGAATATCATTCACAAGTATTACTCACCTCTAGCTGGCCGATAATTGTCACGACCCCAAAACCCGGTCGTGATGGCGCCCAACACCTTGCTAGGCCAGCCCGACCAAATACACTCTTATCCCGAGCTTAGAGCTCAAAATCACTTATTTTAAGTCATTATCAGAGAAAGAAAGCCAAATTAAAGTGATAGATATAATAATATCCCAAAACCTTCTAAAACAATGTAACTTCCTAAAGATATGTCTCGAGCCAAGAGCCTCAATAGAAACATCAGTCAATACTGTAAATAACATTACAAGTCTAAGAGTACGCGGAATAAACAATAACAGAGTAGTAAGGGGAAAAGGTCGGGTCCTGCGGACACCAAGCAACTACCTCGACGATCCCAACTGGGTCTAAACCAGCACCAAGCTCAACTAAGCCTCCAGGTACCTGAATCTGCACACATGGTGCATGGAGTTGAGTGAGTACTTCCAACTCAGCGATAATAAAAGTAAATAATGCTAAAGAAAAGAAAACCACACAAAGCATTATCTCATGCTATAAACTTACCAAATTATCCATTAATTTGAAATACACTTTTAGGGTAATCCTTTATAACATATATGAGAAGATTATCTAGAAATCTCTTTTTAACTTCTCTTTCTTTCATTATAACATATCAATACCGGGGTACAACCTCAAACAGTGCATGTCTACACTCAACTCAGCCCCTTTGGGCTCAGCACTCCTTAACAATTTCCACCAAGGTATCTGGTCAATAAGGCAGATAACATATGTATAACAGTAATGTATGAGTGCTAAATGTTATGCCACGTAGTACAAGTAAACCAATGTATGTATGCTATGCAATGCATATGATGCTGTGGCGTACAGCCCGATCCATGCAAAGACGCCCGTGCTCACTGTGGGGGTTTAGACTCCGGAGGGGCTCCTATAGCCCAATCGCAATATCAATATCACTCCTGTTGCGGAGTGCAGTCCGTTCCACGCATAGTCATGATTGCATATAAGTCCCTTGTTATTAAAGCCTCATTTAAGTTTTCAAATCTTATAAAAATGCCGAGTAGCAAAATACCATTTTAAAATCTTCAACAGGGATGTAAATATGAACAGTATTGCCAAAATAGTGATACCAATCCCTGAAGGATTCAAATATTCGGCACGAAGCCCAAAACATGATAATCAGTTCAGTTCATGATAGTTAATATCTTTATAAGGGTGTCAATTCAATTTCAACCAATTAGGTAGTATAATTTATTAAGCAGGACGGACCAAGTCACAATCCCCAACGGTGCTCTACCCCACGCTCGTTATTCGGCGTGCAAGTCACCTTAATACAGCACTAAGATGTGCAAATCCGGGGATTACTAACCCTCAGGACATCATTTATAAGTATTACCCACCCCGATCCAACGAAAACTTAAGCCCCCAACACCTTAGCTCCTCAAACTGGCATCCACGCACGTCAAAACTAGCCAAAATCAGTACAAATATATCAAAATAGGCTAATGGAACAACACTCAATCGAAAACAATCAAAATACATGAAAAATCTCGAAACTAGCAAAAACCGAGCACTGGGCCTGCTTCTCAAAAAAATATGAAACTCACATTTTCGGGATCCTCGTTTCTCCACGAGTCCGTACATACCAAGAACTCCCAATTTGGACCCCAAATGGTCCTTCAAATCTCTATTTTAACCTTTTTGCCCAAAGCCCTAATTTTCTTGATTTCTTACCCAAATTCAGAGAATTAATGGAAGATTCTTTTGATAAAATCATGTATTTAACTCATAAAACTTACCTTCAATTGATCCCCAATGAATTCCTCCTTAACTCTCTTTAAAAACCTTAAAAAACGAGCAGCCATGGGTGAAAATAGACCCAACTTCGCGAACAAACTGGTTTAAAAGCGACTGACCTGGAATAATTTTCCTTCTATGCGATCGCGGCATTGGGAACGCGATCGCGATGAGCAATTTCCCAGGCTCCCGGAAAATGTGAAATGCGAATGCGTGTGCCACCCTGTGAATGCGAAGAGTAACGGAATCCTTGTACTTGATCGCGCAAGAATGCATGCGATCATGAAGCTTCACTTCAGACCTTATGCGATCGCAATTGCCCGCACGCGAATGCACTGAACAAATTTCGTACCTCCAAAATTCCTCCTATGCGATCGCGGCCTCACCCCCGCGATCGCGAAGGCCAATATTTCTGCAACAGAATGGCTGAAAACTTGAAACTTTCAAGGGCCAAAATTGGTCTGATTGACCACCCGAAACTCACCCGAGGCCCCCGGGACCTCAACCAAAAGCACCAACCTACTCTAAAACATGATACAAACTCGTTCCAATCATAAAAACATATCCTTAAACACGAACATCATCGAATTAAGGCGGATTCAAGCCTAAGTTCCAACTTTAACTTCCGAAACCAACATTCAATCAAAAACTCGACCAAACGAAATCCAAATGACCTAAAAATTTGCAGACATATCCAAAATCACCTAACGAAGCTATTGAAACTGTCGGAATTCCATTCCGACTCTCGGATCAAAATCTCACCTATCGACCGTATTTCGCCAAAATTCCAACTTAGCCAATTCAAGCCTATTTCTACATCGGAACTCCAAGTTCAATTCCGATCACTCCCCTAAGTCACAAATCACCTCCTGAAGCTAACCGAATCTCTGGAATTCAATTATGAGCCCTCTAACTATATATTCAACTTTAGGTTGACTTTTCATAAACAAGCTTCACTATAAAAGGCTATATGCCTTATTTTCAACCAGAATTAATTTGAATTCACTCGATAGACTATAACACAGGTATAGAAACATGAAACAACTTAATGAGGGGAAAACAGTGCGGTAAATCATGTGATGATGGACTGGGTCGTCACATTCTCCCCAACTTAAACAAACGCTCGTCCTCGAGCGTACCAGAGTTCTACTAGAAGCAACCCAATAATTGAATGGCCTTACCAAGCATATACTCGGGGTGATACCACTTCACCCTATCTATCATAAGTCTGATAACACAGTATGGCTGAATTTCCACAGTCTATCTGAACCGTAGACCACATTGCACTTTTCGAAATCCTATACCAAATCCTAATCCCATGCCTATACTCGGGATACACCCGAACACACTACAATAACCCATACTTGCCACTTCGGGTGAGATCATATGATGTATCAAACAACCCAGTCACTCGAGAAGATGGCCTCTAATCACAACAAATTGCCACAATAACCAAATACTAACAGAAAACCTCTCTCATTAGCTAAAGTCTTATTTCAACACATTCATATACAGCCCACGGCAACCGAACACGCGATCTATCGAATCCATCTCTCAGGTCAACCATTCATGAATCCATTTCCCTTTTAACTAATACCATAACAGATTTCAGAGCCAAAACTCGATATTACCTTTCTAACCAACTAAAATCATATATGCTCGCACTCATTAATGACTCCATCGATCATTTCGATTATCACACACCACACTGGTGATATGACACCTCAATACTGCCCTAAGCCGCGACGAGCACAACACATGATCCAATAAGAAACGTCTGAACATACTCAAATCATGACAACTGACTCCAACAAAAGAGTTGTAATTCAATTCCTCTGTACCATCATAACATAGAACAGAGATCCCGTCTCACATCATAGAGTACTTAAATCCTCCTCAAGAGGTCATAACATCACGTGGCCTTGCCACGATTCATGATTCTACCCAAACACTATTACTCATGAAGCACCTCAAGTCACCATGCTCAAAACGGTCAGCCACGCACAGATATAGGTCTGAACTCAAGCAATCAATCTCACCCACGGTAAAACAATTAATATATGATATCAAATCCTGAAAGGACACAACCGATGTGCTATTCACCGAGCGATACCCAATACGGACTTTTCCTCAGAAGCCATGAAGTATTGTATACAAGGTAACATATAACTAAGTCTATTTTCATATTACACTGTTGCGTCGTGCAAATCACTCCAATATAATACCCGTGACGGCGCGCCACCCGATCTAGATACCATACCTGTGGCGGCGTGCCACCCGATCCAAATAACCATACCCGTGGCCGCGTGCCACCCGATCCACATAAAACCCTTGCAAAAGAAATGCACATCGAGTCAAGGTGCTTATTACAATAAACATGTATAGCCTCAAGCTCGGCCACAAGAAACGCATCCGACAAAGTTCCTCAATACCGAAACTGAATTAATGGTAGATACCTCTACACAGACATCCGCCACGAAGGCCCAACTGACAAGGCAATACCTACCAGTTGTCTGCTTGTGACGACCCAAAGGGTCATCACCTGTTTTTCTCACTTGTTCCGCACTTTCGAGGCCTTGAAAACCTCATTTTATGTTGCCTTGATTTACGTGCATAATCCGGGCATGTAGCCGGAAATATTTTGTGCTAGAATATGTGAATTCCATGAGAAAATTGAAGAAAAGTGATATTAATAATGATATAGTTGACTTCAGCCAATAGTTTTTGGTAAACGGACTCAGACCCGAGATCGTACGGTCCCGGAAGGTCCGTAGGAAAATAAGGGACTCGGGCATGCATCCGGAGTCGAATTCTGAGGCCTAGAGCCCAAGATATGAATTTTTCTGTTAAATTATTTTTGCTGAAATTATTAAATGAAAATGGATTAAAGGACCATGGTATCGGGCTCGTATTTTGGTTCTGACGCCCGGTACAAGTCTTAAATATTATATAAATGCTTTCTACAAAGTTTGGTGACAATTGGATGTCGTTTGATGTGTTTTGAAGCGTGAGTTCAAAATTTGAAAGTTAATGAAGTTAAAGGAAGATAATCATGAACTTAAAGCTTGATTTGATGAAAACAATGTTATATGGGCGATTTGATCGCACCAGCAAGTTTGTAATATGTTTTTGAAGTTGTGTGCATGTTTGGTTTGGAGCCCGAGGGCTCGAATAAAGATTTGATAGGCCGTTGGAGCAAATTCTAAAAAATAAGATAGCTGGTATTTTCACCCAGCTGGTATCTTCGCAATTGTGAAGAAATACTCGCAATTGCGAAGTGTGCCAGGATCATGCTATGTTCGCAAAAGCGAACAAAATGTCGCAAATGCGAAAATGCCCTCAGATGGCCTGTGTTCGCAAATGCGAACAAAGGGTCGCAAATGCAATCCTGGGCAGGGAAGCCTCACCTTCGCAAATGCGAAGAAAATCTCGCAAATGCGAGACCGGTAGACCTTGGGCTAGAGTTCGCAAATGCGAACTTTTTCTCGCAAATGCGAGAGCAACAGTCCCCAAACCTGCTATGTTCACAATTGCGAACAAACGTTCGCAATTCCCATAACCGCAGCTGTGCAATCTGATACTTAAACGAATTTTACACCTCTTTTCTTCATTCTTTCAAAACCCAACACACCACACATGATTCTCCAAGAGCAAAATCACTCCAAAACACTTGTAAGTCACTTTTTACTTAATTCTTTCAATTCCTAACATCATTAAACATGTTTTTCAAGATAAATCAAAGGTTTTCATGGTATAAATTCTTGTTTTTGGGTAGAACCTAGGTTTTTCATGAATTTGGGAATTGGACCTCGATTTGAGGTTCTATTTGAAACAAATCATATATTTGAACTCGTGAGGGAATGGGTAACCGGATTTTGGTCCGAACCCCGAGTTCCGACCACGTGGGACAATGGGGTTTTGGGAAATTTTGGGATAAACTTTGAGAAACCCATTTTTAAGCATCCAAACCAAGTTATATAGTATTTATTAATGTAATTGAATCAATTGTGATTAGATTCGAGCATGTTAAAGGCTGAAATTCGAGGTAAAGCTATAATTGAAGGATAATTGGACTCCAAGGCTTAGAGGTAAGTGTTTGATCTATTCTAGCTTGAGGGAATAGGATTTATGTGCTATTTGCTATGTGATCGAGTGCGGTGTATGGGCTGTGGTGACGAGCATCCATACACTAGCGTCTAGCATGACCGTGAGTCTTTTGTTGCTATCTATTATGGGATGTTTTTAAGATATAATCTTGAACCCTTGCCGGGTTGTGAAGTTGATCATTGTTTCCCTTGCCGGGACTTTACTGTGATGATTATTGTGTCCCTTGCCGAGACGATTAATAATTATTGTTTTCATTCTTTTGCCCTTAACTGTGATTGTTATTTGGGTGAGGAAGTGTGATAATGCACGAAGGGTGATGTCGTGCCTTGTTTTATTGATTATGCACGAAGGGTAATGATGTGCCTTGTTTTATTAATTATGCACGAAGGATCATGCCGTGCTTTGTGATATTGATTATGCACGAAGGAACATTCTGTGCCGTTGTTATTTGAACCATGCACGAAGGATCATGCCGTGCCATGGATGTGAGGATGAGAGTAAAAGCACGAAGGGTGATGCGGTGCAACTATTTGATATTCCTTGTTTTGATATTAACTGTTCCATTATACTCTGATTATTCATTACTGATTTAATAGATGTTGCTGATTGTTGTGTTTTCCCCTATTATGATACTTCTTGTTTAATTTGTTACTTGGTATTCCTGTTATCTTGTGGTGTACATATATAGAACTGCACAGGTTTATGTGACTGTCTGCTCCTAGGCTTGTCAGTACTTCGCCGGGATAGGCCCTGCACTTACCAGCACATGGGGTCCGATTGTGCTGATACTGCACTTTCTGTGCATTTTTGCACAGGTCCAGGTTACGAACAGGAGCAGCAGCAGCAGTAGAGTATTCGTGGGAGTTGAGCATTTCGAAACCGAGGTAGCTTGCAGACGTTCGCAGGCTCAGCGTCTCTTCTATTTACTTATGCTATTTGCTATGGTCTCATTTTTCCGAGACAGATAGATATTTATTATTTCCTTTCAGACCATTATGTGTAGCATTCTTTAGTAGTTCGTGAGTTGGTGACTCCACATCTTAGGTAGAGGATTTTATCAGTATCCTACGCTATTATTATTCATCTTTATTTAGAAAGACTTCCGCAATAATTAAACAGAGTAACTAATTCTCTTGTTATTGAGTATGAGTATAAAAATGATGATATGAACAGGATAATGTCGAATGAATTGGCTTGCCTAGCTACCACGAGTAGGCGCCATCACGATCCCGATGACGGGGGAAAATCCGAGTCGTGACACCGCTGGCCCTGGGGTACAACTATTCTGCTGGAACATAATCTGATGCACTCTGCTACGCAATTTGTGGAATTTTCCCGACATAGTCCATATCACCTTAGTCTAGACAACCCGACTTATGACAACCAGTCTGCAAACAAATATCCTAGCCCAAATTCATCATATCAAGCAAAGAGAGAGCCACTAGTGCTTCCAATTTCCAACAACCGATAAACGGTGCCGATACACATGATATACAACCACTGCATAGGTGGATTTACGAGAACTCCTAGTCTCCAACACATATATAGCACATGAATCACTATGCCTAATTCCACACTCCATCATACGAGTACATAACACACATCCAGCTTCCATACATACCACAAAAGGCATTCAGAAATTTCACTATGCCATCAACAACTCGATCATTACAGTCGACCCAACAAGAGAATATCGCAATACCATACCACACTAAGATACATGGAAACTTCTATCCCTCTCATACGCCGTAAACATCGACGCACTCAACTAGTCACGGACCTTCATGATCCCATATAGAAGAAAATCATTACACATTCCAAGCTTCGCATACCAACAGAAGATAAACTCATGTTCAGACCACGGTAAAACACATCACGAACTCTTTCTCCCAATTCCATTGCACTAACTAAACCGCCAGGACTGAATCCTTATACCCACATCAAGCTATGCAACTGCCAGCATTCAAGATCTTTGTTGCACCATACCTGCAAGACCCATTACTTCAAACACATACAAGGAATTACTCGTATCTTTATCATACTGTCTCGGTTTATTATTAAACTATTCCATTTAACCAATTTCCTTTCTGATTCATCTTTAATTTATTATTATCCCTTACTGTAACGCCACAATACCTCAACTCATGTTACCACACAAGACTCATACATAAAACCACACGGTCTAGGACCCATAAGCCACTGAACACTTTCTCAGACATTTCCCAGAAGTACCACATTCTACAATACTCTATTTTGAAGAACTTCCTGCAATTCGAAATTCATTATCATTACCTTCCAATACGGATACGTTGAATCCCATAATTAACATAACATACCACAAGTGTTGATTTCTTCTAACGAAACCACAGTCTTTAGCCACACACACACAATCTTAAACACATGACTGTTACAAGCAAAATCTTGAACACCGCAAAACCATTCTCGGGCATTGTTCACTCTTATTGAATAGAACCACTCGTGCTTTGTTAGAACTCTGACACCGTAGAACATGATTACATACAAATACACTATCTTTCCTTTCTATACACCGAGAATTCTCTTTCAACAGTAGTTCAAAACATCCTATTATTTCTTCCTATCAACAAAGCACCATATACCGTTCATCAAAACTTTTCTAACATACCTGAAGACAGAACCAACATAGCATACAACACTGCAATTAATTAATTAACAGCAACCTCCCCAACTTGGCTCGAAGCCATATATCAAAAAACCTTTAACCACTCATAGAATTCTTACTCAAATGACGCCGCAATGTTATAATGAGATTAAACTCGAGTCATTTACAAGCCTTGACAAAGACTCAAATCATCAGAGACCTTAACTCTTCTGCAATTCTTGCATTTATACACACACCACAGTTAAGCCGACTCTTTAGGTGACAGAAATCTTTTCTAAGTCCAAAATTTTTCAAAAATTTCGGCAGAGTTTCCTTTGTAATTGGGCCTATCCACCTGCCAGAGAATCACCAAAACCATCCTAATAATATGTCCACAACTTGACAAAGAACCACAATGTGTATCGGCAACATTAATCTCAATATTACATGTATTATACTATCAAAATTGATACATGGACATGCGTTTCACCTATTTGAATCATCACACATAGAAAATACCTTTCAATCCTCCATTATTCGGCTATTCAGCCGAGTAAGAACATATTATTTCTTTAATATTTTTGTATACCTTCCATTGCAATACACATTACACAGTACCAACATACCCATTACATAGCTATCTAGTTGACATTCCCACAATTAGGGACAATACTGAACCTATAAGTTCATTACACCAGCTCGCAAAATCAACACCTCGGTGCTCAATCCATAAGCAAGGATTCGGCCTCAACCCCTCCCGACAGGCCCAACATGCACTCATGGAGATTACATCTCGCCCCTCGATCGGGGAATCACAAGCCATCAAGGCACATATACTACTGAGCGCTCGGGTGCGCATACAGACATGTGGAAGGAGTTTCAAGAATTATATCTCAAGCTGAATCAAGTACGCACGATAAGAATTCCAAGAATGTAAAGTGTTTCCTAAAAGGTCTGCAGCCTCCCGAGGATAAATACAGACGTCTCCGTACCGATCCCCGAGACACTACTAACCGGCTCAAGACTCATGAGGCCTAGTAACCTAGGCTCTGATACCAACTTGTCACGACCCCAAAACCCGGTCGTGATGGCGCCCAGCACCTTGCTAGGCTAGCCTGACCAAATACATTCTCATCCCGAGCTTAGAGCTCAAAATCACTTATTTTAAGTCATTATCAGAGAAAGAAAGCCAAATTAAAGTGATACATATAATAATATCCCAAAACCTTCTAAAACAATGTAACTTCCCAAAGAACTGGGGTCACGAGCCAAGAGCCTCTATCGGAACATCAGTCAATACAGTAAATAATTTTACAAGTCTAAGAGTTCGCGGAATAAACAATAATAGAGTAGTAAGGGGAAAAGGTCGGGTCATGCGGACGCTAAGTAGCTACCTTGACGATCCCAACTAGGTCTAAACAACCACCAAGCTCAACTAAGCCTCCAGGTACCTACATCTGCACACATGGTGCAGGGAGTCGAGTGAGTACTTCCAACTCAGCGGTAATAAAAGTAAATAATACTAAGGAAAAGAAAACCACACAAAACACTATCTCATGCTATAAACTTACCAAATTATCCATTAATTTGAAATACTCTTTCAGGGTAATCCTTTATAACATATATGAGAAAATTATCTAGAAATCTCTTTTAACTTCTCTTTCTTTCATTATAACATATCAATACCTGGGTATAACCTCAAACAGTGTAAGTCTCCACTCAAATCAGCCCCTTGGGCTCAGAACTCCTTAACAATTCCCACCAGGGGATCTGGTCAATAAGGCAAATAATGTATGTATGCCAGTAATGTATGAGTGCTAAATGTTATGCCACAGAGTACAAGTAAACCAATGTATGTATGCCATGTAATGCATATGACACTGTGGCGTACAACCTGATCCATGCAAAGGCGCTCGCGCTCACTGTGGGGGTTCAGACTTTGGAGGGGCTCCTACAGCCCAAGCGCAATATCAATATCACTCCTGCTGCGGTGTGCAACCCGATCCATGCATAGTCATGAATGCATATAAGTCCCCTGGGCAACTGTATCATAACAACTCACAGCTAAAATGTTATTAAAGCCTCATTTAAGTTTTCAAATCCTATAAAAATGCTGAGTAGAAAAATACCATTTTAAAACCTTAAACTGAGATGTAAATATGCACAGTACTGCCAAAATAGTGATACCAATCCCTGAAGGATTCAAATATTCATCATGAAGCCCAGAACATGATAATCAGTTCAGTTCATGATAATTAATAAATTTATACGGGTGTCAATTCAATTTCAAGCAATTAGGTAATATTATTTATTAAGCGGGACGGACCAAGTCACAATCCCCAATGGTGATCTACCCCACGCCCGTTATCCGGCATGCAAGTTACCTCAATACAACACTAGGATGTGCAAATCCGGGGTTTACTAACCCTCAAGACATCATTTACAAGTATTACCCACCTTGATCAGGCGAAAACTCAAGCCCACGGCACCTTAGCTCCTCGAACCGGCATCCACGCACGTCAAAACTAGCCCAAATCTGTACAAATATATCAAAATAGGATAATGGAACAACACCCTATCAAAAACAATCAAAATACATGAAAAATCTCGAAACTAGCAAAACCGGAGCCCCGGGCCTGCTTCTCGAAAAATTATTAAACCCACATTTTCAGAATCCTCGTCTCTCCACGGGTCCGTACATACTAAGAACTCCCTATTCGGACCACAAATGATCCTTCAAATCTCTATTTTTAGATTTTTGCTCAAAGCCCTAATTTTCTTGATTTCTTGCCCAAATTTAGAGAATTAATGGAAGATTCTTTGATAAAATCATGTATTTAACTCATCAAACTTACCTTTAATTGATCCCCAACGAATTCCTCTTTAACTCTCTTTAAAAACCTTCAAAAATAAGCAGCCATGGGTGAAAATAGACCCAACTTCGCGAACAAACTGGTTTAAAAGCGACTAACCTGGTATAATTTTCCTTCTATGGGATCGTGGCCTTGGGAAAGCGATCGCAATGAGAAATTTCCCTGGCTCCCAGAAAATGTGAAATGCGACCGCGTGATCCACCCTGCGAACACGAAGAGTAACAGAATCCTTGTACGTGATCGCGCAAGAATGCATGCGATCGTGAAGCTTCACCTTCAGACCTTATGGGATCGCAATTGCCCGCACGCGAACGCACTGAACAAATTTCGTGCCTCCAAAATTCCTCCTATGCGATCACGGTCTCACCCCCGCGATCGCGGAGGCCAAAATTTCTGCAATAGAAGGGCTGAAAACTTGCAACTTTCAAGAGCCAAAATTGATCCGATTGACAACCCGAAACTCACCCAAGGCCCCTGTGTCCTCAACCCAAAGCAACAACCTACTCCAAAACACGATACGAACTCATTCCAATCATCAAAACATATCCTTAAATACAAACATCATCGAATTAAGGCGGATTCAAGCCTAAGTTTCAACTATAACTTCTGAAACAAACATTCAATCAAAAACCCGACCAAACGATGTCCGAATGAACTAAAACTTTGCAGATATATCAAAAACACCTAACAAAGCTACTGCAATTGTCGGAATTCCATTCCGACTCCCGGATCAAAATCTCACCTATCGACCGGATTTCACCAAAATTCCAACTTTGCCAATTCAAGCCTATTTCTACACCGAAACTCCAAATTCAATTCCGATCGCTCCCCTAAGTCACAAATCACCTCCCGAAGCTAACCGAATCACCAGAATTCAATTCCGAGCCCTCTAACCATATAGTCAACTTTAGGTTGACTTTTGATAAACAAGCTTCACTTTAAAAGGCTATATGCCTTATTTTCAACCAAAATTAATCCGAATTCACTCGATCGACTCTAACAAAAGTATAGCAACATGAATCAACTTAATGAGGGAAAAACAAGGCGGTAACTCACGTGACGACGGACCGGGTCATCATAATAATCTAGCTTGCCAAGCCTTTCCCTCTCGAATCTATCTCCTCGCATGCAAAATCTGATCAAAACCGTCCTGGATACGTTAAAATATGCTAATGGAAAATACCCCAATTGAAAGAACTCGAAAAACACCCAAACATACGAAGTTGGCAAAACCCGAACCCTAGTATCACTTCACGAAAAATTACAAAATTCCCATTTTCGAAATCCCCATCTCGCCTCGATTCCGTACGTATAAAGTTTATCAAAATCGGAGTTCAATTGCCTTTTCAAATTCCAATTTTTCATTCCCACAAACCAAGCCCTAACTTCTTCAATTTTTACTCAATTTTCAGAGATTTGAAGGATGAATCTTCAATAAAATCACGTATTTAACTCATAAAACTTACCTCCAATCTAATCCTAGTCGAAACCCTCTTAATCCCTCATCAAAATCTCCCAAGTATGCTTAACAATGGTGAAATATGAGCCTAGCTCGCGGAGGAAACGTTTATAAACCCTTCTTTCCACCCAGGTATTTCCTTCATCCTGTTCGCAAACTTAGCCACACGAATCCGATGCCCAAAAATCCACTCTCTACACGAACGCGTACCACTCATTGTGAACGCGATGCTTTACCTGATCTGGGCTCCCAAGCCCTTTTACGTGAATGCGACACCTTTGTCACGAACGCGATGGCCCACTTCCCTAGCCTACATAAATGCGGCTCTCTTCACGTGATCGCAATCCTCCAAGACTCATAACTTCGCGAACGCGGCCTCCCCTTCACGAACGCGAAGGCAAAATTCCAAGATCTCTCAAAATACCCTACGCATTTGCATCACTCCTCACGTGAACGCGATGCACAAGGTTCTACAACACTCAACAACAGAAATTTTATCTCTTCAAACAAAAAAGGAGTCCATTTGAACACCCAAAATCACCCCGAGGCTCCCGGGACCCCGACAAAAAACACCAATCTACTCCAAAACATCATACGAACTTGTTCCAATCATCAAAACACGTCCATTAACACAAAATCATCAAATCACAACGGATTCAAGCCTAAGTTTAAAACTTCTGAATCTCACATTCGATCAAAAACACGACAAAAGGGTGTCCGAATGACCTGAAAATTTGCAGAAATAGCCAAACACATTCTGACGTAGCTACTGCAACTCTCGGAATTCCATTCCGACTCTCGGATCAAAATCTCACCTACCAACCGGAATTCACCAAAATTCCAACTTCACCAGTTCAAGCCTATTTCTACACCGGACCTCCAAATTCTATTCGGATCGCACTCCTAAGTCACAAATAATCCCCCAAAGCTAACCGAACCTACAGAATTCACATTCGAGCCCTCTAACCATATAGTCAACTTCCAATTGACTTTTCTAAAACAAGCCTTCTTCTAAGAGGCTAAGTGCCTCATTTCCTACTACAACCAAACCAACTCTATTTCATCAACTCAAACACTGATATTAAATCATAGAGGAACATATTATAAGGGAAACAGGGCGGTAACTCACGTGATGACGGACTGGGTCATCACATCGTCCCCAAATAAATTAAATATTCATCCTCGAGCGGGTCAAAAAACATACCTGGAGTCTCAAATAGGTGGAGATATCTACTCTGCATCTCCTATTCGGTCTCCCAAGCAGGCTCCTCCATGGGCCGACCTCTCTACTGCACCTTCACTGAAGTAATATCCTTGGACCTCAACTTTCGAATGTGTCGACCTAGAATACCCACCGGCTCCACGTCATATGATAAATCATCATCCAGCTGAACCGTGCATGCTGAAATCCAACATATGAGATGGGTCCCCAACATACTTACGGAGCATAGACACATGGAATACCGGATGCACACTAGACAAGCTGGGTGGTAAAGAAAGCTTATATGCCACCTCTCCAATCCTCCCGAGTATGTCAAAAGGGCCAATGAACCTCGGACTCAGCTTTCCTTTCTTTCCGAACCGCATAACACCCTTCATGGGCAAAACCTTCAACAAGACCTTCTCGTCTACCATGTATGACCCATCACGAACCTTCCAGTCCGCATAACTCTTCTGGCGCGATTATGCAGTGCGAAGCCTCTCCTGGATCAACTTCACTCTCTCCAAAGCATCCTGAACCATCTCAGTCCCTAATAATATAGCCTTGCCAGGCTCGAACCATCCAACTGGAGATCTATACTGCCTACCATACAATTCCTCAAACGCGGCCATCTGAATATTTGACTAATAACTGTTGTTGTAGGAAAACTCTGCAAGCAAAACAAACTCATCCCATGAACCCCCAAAATCAATAATGCAGGAACGCAACATAACCTTCAAGATCGGAATAATGTGCTCAAACTATTCGTTCGTTTGAGGATGGAATGCTGTGCTCAACTCTATCTGCGTACCCAGCTCCCGCCGAAATGCCCTCCAGAACTGAGAAGTGAACTGAGTAACTTTATCAGAGATAATAGACACTGGGACCCCATGTAACCTGACAATCACTCGAAGAAAGATCCCTGCCAACCGCTCCGATGAGTACGCAGTACATACTGGAATGAAGTGCGCGGACTTGGTCAGCTGATCTACAATCAGCAAAATAGAATCAAACTTCCTCAACGTCTGAGGGAGACCACTCACGAAATCGATAGTAATCGGCTCCCATTTCCACTCAGGAATAACAATACGCTAAAGAATACCGCCCGGTCTCTTATGTTCATACTTGACCTGCTAACTGTTGAGACATCGAGCTACATAACTGTGACGACCCAGAGGGTCATCACCTATTTTTCTTATCTGTTTCGCGCTTTTGAGTCCTTGAAAACCTTAATTTATATTGCCTCAATTTACGTGTGTAGTCCGGGCACGTAGTCGGAAAAATATTTGTGTTAGAATATGTGAATTCTATGGAATATTTGAAGAATTTTGATATTAATATTGATATAGTTGACTTCGGTCAACATTTTTGGTAAACAGGACCCGAACCCGAGATCGGACGGTCTTGGAAGGTCCGTAGGAAAATATGGTACTCGGGCATGTGTCCGGAGTCAAATTCTAAGGCCTAGAGCCCGAGATATGAATTTTTCTGTTAAATTATTTTTCTAAAATTATTAAGGAAAATAGAAATGAAAATTGATTGAAAGACCATGGTATCGGGCTCGTATTTTGGTTCCGACGCGCGGTACAAGTCTTATATATTATTTAAGTACTTCCTGCAAAGTTTGACGGAAATTGAACGTCGTTTGACATGTTTTGGACCATGAGTTCCTAATTTGAATGTTTATGAAGTTTAAAAGTAGAAATCATGAACTTGAGGCTTAATTCTATGAAAACGATGTTATATTGGTGATTTGATCGCGCGAGCAAGTTCGAGGTATGTTTTTGAGGTTGTGTGCATGTTTGGTTAGGAGCGTGAGGGATCCGGTGAAGATTTGATAGGCCGGGAGAGAAAATTTTGAAAATTAACACAGCTGGTATTTTTTCCTAGCTGATATCTTCGCAATTGCGTAGAATCACTCACA
The DNA here is from genome assembly GCA_032618575.1 of Nicotiana noctiflora. Lineage (NCBI taxonomy): Eukaryota > Viridiplantae > Streptophyta > Magnoliopsida > Solanales > Solanaceae > Nicotiana > Nicotiana noctiflora. Next base: position 371,214 of record JASVEL010004444.1, on the reverse strand, counting down.
ATTGCGAGAAGTCCCAAAATAGCCTGAGCTCGCAAATGCGAGCAAAATCTTCGCAAAAGCGAGGGGCCCCAAAATTTCCCTGGGTTCGCTATTGCGAACAAAATACTCTCAAATGCGAGGTTGCCCTAAAATGCCCCAGGTTCGTAAATGCGATCAAATGCTCGCAATTGCGAGGTTGCCCAGATTTGGCCTATGTTCGCAAATGCGAATACGTCATTCGCAAATGCAAAGTCCGCAATCCATGAAATGTTGCATTTGCAATTGCGAACATATGTTCGCTATTCCCATAACCGTAGCTGTGCAATTTTTATACTTAAACGATTTTAAACCCATTTTCACCATTCTTTCAAAACCCAAATCCACATAGGCGATTTTTCAAGAGCAATATCACTCCAAATCACTTGTAAGTCAATTTTCACTCAACTCTTTCAATTCCTAACATCATTAAACATGTTTTCCATGTGAAATCAAAGGTTTTTATGGTTGAAATTGTTGTTTTTGGGTAGAATCTAGGTTTTTCATAAATTGGGGAGTTGGACCTCGATTTGAGGTCCGATTTCGGAAAAAATCATATAATTGAATTCGAGGGAATGGGTAACCGGATTTTGGTCCGAACCCCGAGTTTCGACCATGTGGCCCGGGGGCATTTTGGGAAATTTTGAGTATAACTTTAAGAAAACCATTTTTATGCATCCAAACCAATTTATATAGTGTTTATTAAAGTAATTGAACCAATTGTGATTAGATTCGAGCGCGTTGAAGGTTGAGTTACGAGGTAAATCGATAGTTGAAGGTTAATTAGGCTTCAAGGCTTTGAGGTAAGTGTTTGATCTATCCTAGTGATTCACTCCCAAACAACGGTCGTAGTCAATATAATCCGGTCAATTAAGTCCAGAGTCGATCCCACAGGGAATTAACCTATCAACTGCAACTTTCAAAACCCAATAACACTTCTGAAGCAACTTCCCAAACTTTTGAATATATTTTTGTGGTTGGTTTATACTAACTAAATTTTTCAAGAATTTAAAGACTTAAAAGAAAGAATTGAATGTTGTAAAGAATGAAGAGAAAGACTAAGGTATTGATTTCCCCTATTGATGAAATCCCTTCTGTTTATGCTCATACAAATTGTCAATATTATTCTATCAATCATGAACTCTATTTTTACCATAATTCTCTCCCGAGCAACTACAATAATTTACTAGTGTACTCTCCCGAGCAACCCTAGCTAGCTTTAATTTGAACGGTTCACTTTAGATTGAACCCAAGGTTTCGTTATTCCTAACCCCACCTTTACGCCTACAATTATACATTTCTCCAATAATCTAGGTGTGGTGTTGTTCAACAATTTACCTAAATATGCACTCTTTTCCAAGTTATGCACACTAAATAGGAACAGCTAATTGGGGATCCTACTAATTAACTACAACAAGAACGAAGTTGAACAAATAGAAATCTAGCTAACAATTTGTAATCACATGACCCATAAGTTCATCACTCAATAGGTTCCATCAAAACCTTAGATAAAGAATTAGCTACTCATAATTAAAGAAACGAGATAAATAATTGAATTCATAATCAAAGATTCAATGTAAATGAAAGAAAGATGTTGAGAGAGTTCTCTCTTACTAGTTTTCTTGCAAAAGTAATGAATAGTACAATTCTTGCCTCTCTTGGGCGAATCCTATCACTATATATAGGGTTTAGGTTGCATAAATTGCATCTTGAAAGGTTTGTCCCTTAAAAATTCCGGCTTCGCCCGCGGTCCATCCGCGAACGCGGATGGACCGCAGAAAAATCACTTCTCTAAATCTTCCGAGATTCTGCGAGACCTTTCTACCGCGGTCCGTCTGCATTCGTGGTTGGACCGACGCAGAACAGTGCCGCGGATTCTTCACCCTATTTTCTTCGGCACAAACTTCAATTTTGCTCTACACTTGGCCTTTTCACCATCTTATGACTCCAAAACTGCTCTTTTAGTCTTCAATGGCTCATGTGTACCTATAACACACCAAAAACACTAATAAAAACATTTTGTCATCATAAACAATATCAAAACAACAATAAAGTGTGATTATTTAGGGCATAAATATAGTCAAATTAACGTATTACCCTACACTTAAACCTTTGCTCGTCCTCGAGCAACCTTAATCACACTTTAGGCCAATTTTATTAATGCCTCCCCCAAAATATGTCACAAAAGCTATCTTTCATGATTAACCTAAGACATGTACAATCCTGACCTAACCGTAAACTCAAATGCTAGCACATTATTGCTTACTCTAATTATTATCACAGACTTGCAAATTTACCTTTTTCTTTCCTGAGTTACATGCCCTCACACAATTTATTGAGAGAAGTTCCCACACGTAAACAATTTAGAACATGGAACTTATAGATATAGGAAAAATTCACTCACTCTCAACAAAGAACATTCATATGCATACAGATACGCCATAGGCTTGCCCCTAGTGTAAAACTCCACTAATCGAATTATTCAATCACAGATCAAGAGGTCTTTAAGGGTTGTAATGTTGGATAAGGGACAGTTAGGATTTCTTTGGTTATAGTGGCTAACCTCCCTAAGCACTTTCTTTCTTTTTCACAACTTCCTTTTAGGCTTTTTCCTTATGTCTCCCCTAAAATCCTTCACATTTATTTACTTTAAATCCCTAATTTTCTTTGGTTGGTGTAACTGGCCTTTTTATTTTACATATATACATTGATATATTTGTTTTTTTTATCAAAGCTTGTAGCATTTACAGTATTTTGCCAGTTCACCATTTTCTACCATTCATTCTTAATTTTCCCTTTTTAAACTTCCCTTCACCCAACACTTAGACTTTTGCATATTCGTTACAACACAAGTTCTTCTAGGAGGTAAAGTAGAACAATATATGATTTCGATTTTTATGAACATTCAAGGGTTATCAAAGAATAGGCTTTAAGCTCAAAGGGGTTAACTAGGATATTATGTACAAGTGCATTCATAGCTTATTGATTTATGGGGTTACACAAAGAAATGCCTTTATCATCTCTATAACCAAACAACTTCTATTTCGCTTTGCAAACATACAGGGCAAGTTCTAGGTATCATGTAAAACATATAATGTAAGTAAAATCTCACACACACTTAGCATGCAACTCATATAGAATGAGGTTCATCTACAGAGTCCTATCATTGTTCAAGCAAGCTGTATTGTGCAATTTAAGACATATCCTAGATTCTACAGTCAAGCTTAGATAATACATTCTCAGGTTCATTTTAGTTTTGCTAATGTGCATACTTGAGGTTACATGTTAACCTTTGCCCTCTAATCCTAAAAAAAATCTACCTAACCCTGTTCAAGAAAAACCCTTGGAAAAGAACCGTGATCAAAAGAAAAACCCAGGGGTAGGTGATACACTACCTAGAAAAAGAAAAGAAAAGAAAGAAAAATTTCTACGTGAACTACTTCCCTCAAGAGTATTTGTCCAAATAGTCCGTCATCAGGAAGAATCCTCTACTCATATTTTTGGATTTTTCAAATTTTAGATTTTTTTGTGTTTTTATTCCGACTTAGACCCTTAAGAAACCTGTCGCCAAGTGCTCATCATCGGGCCAAGCCAGCTAATATAATTTACAACTACAACTACTATGTACAACATATACAAGATAAGTTTCCCACCCCACACTTAAAATCATGTCATGTCCTCATGGCATAATAATACATGTATAGCTCAGAAGGGCGAGAAAACTTACCTGTAACTCACTTAGAGTCGGAGAAGGTGGCGGGGTCGACATTGCAAGCACGACCCAGAGTTCGAAACCATGCCATGAACCTGTTCTCAATCCTAGCTTTCCTTTGGGATATCGCGTCCATGCGCGCGTGTAAACCATCAACTGAGGTGCGTAAATTCGCAACCTCCTCCTCTATAGACCTAAGCATAGATCTAGTGGACACGGACCTAGATATGCCAGCTCCATAATGAGCGTGCCTAGAAGGGTCGGCGGAGTCAGTGGAATGCCGGGACTTGACAATTGGCACAGGGTCATCCTTATCGTCTATATCAATCGGGTCGGTGCCTCTACCTACCCGGATGTAAGAGGCCTTGAATGGAGCTTTTTGAAGAAGCTCACCATCCCTAGGTAGTACCGTAGTCCGGTGGGAGTGGCACATAGAAGTGATAAGAGACGGGAAGTAGAATCCCTTGGATTTGAGGGGTCCCCTCAGCACCATCTCGCCACCTATCACGCGGGCAGTGACAACGTCCCACTGGGTAACAAAGCACCATGTCAGCAATGCCCTATTAAAGTTTACATATGTTGTGTTGGTTAAGGGCAGAAAGCAGTTACAAATAACCGAGAACCAGCACCTGGCAGTGTCGGTGAAGCTGCTAGAATGCATAGTACTTTGGTCTCTTATCCAGATGGGATGACCATTGACACACAAGGTCTCAATCAAGGTGTCATAAGTGACACCGGGCCTATCGTGGTAATAGTCCACATCACCAGAAAAAGCGGGCAGTCTAAGAGCCTGCCTAATAGTAGGTACTTTAGCCCAAACATACTTACCTGTGTCGAAGACTGTCTTGGCCATTCCGTAGGGTGCATTTGTGTAGAACTCCCTAACTAGAATTTTGTTGACGAGGGTCCGTTCATCGAACAGGAACTCCATCTCTCGGTGTCGGATCTCTTCGTACATATCGGGCTTTTCAGCCCGAAGAGCCATCCTCTCCATTGCGATCTCTTGTAGCCAAGATTTAGTAGCCTTGGCATGAAAGTCCTCTTCAGCTTCCTTGCCCATGAACAGGGACTCATCATAGGTTGGTTTCCTAGACGAGCTTGCCGTATTCCTGGATCTTTTAGGAGCCATAATCCTGCACAAAAAGAAGCAACCAAAAATTTCCATCACGTTAGTACATCGGTTGGCTACTCAGACATCACCATCCGTGGACAACTATATTTCCTTTAGTGCTATCATACCATAACTCCTATTTTTGACCATATTTCTAACAATTTCACCAAGATACCTAGTGCACCCCACACTTATTTCTTGTGGCATTCCAATATCACCTAATTATGTATACACCATCTCCAATTATATACAACAACAAACAACCCAAAACTTAGGCATTATCTCCCCTAAAAATACAACACCCAAATACTACAACATATTTTTGCCAACCATGGCCAAAACAACATCAAATAATTCAACTACCAAATTGGGTCTCCAAAACCATCATAAATATCACAATTCAACATAATGGAGACCCAACAATGTCAACTACACCAAAATCCCACAACTTAATATACAACATTCATACTAAAATAAAAATAAAAATTATATCTACATATTCTACTAAGTCTAGCATGGTATTACACAAATACTACAATTAAAGTGTGGTAAACTAACATTTTCTAAACTAATTAATCTACAAAAAAATTAAACAGGTAAACTAAAAAGAAAAAGAAAAAAATAGAGGGAACACTTACTTGTAGAAGGAGGGAAGATGGGGGAGATGAAGGTGAAGAAGTTGGGGGAATTGGTGGAGGAATATGAAGAGAAAATTGGAGAAGAAAGAGTAGAGAGAAGGAGGAGAAAAAGAAGAATGTAGAGTGAGAAAGGGGGGAAGGGGGGCGGATGTGAGTGTTGTCGGCTGGGTTATGAGGGAAGGGGAAGGGATGTTTAATGTTAGGTTATTTTTATTAGGGGGGGGGGGTGGAATTTTTGAAATTTTTTAAGATTTTCCGTGCTGCCCAGGTCCGACCACGGTCTACCGCGGTCAACTGCAGTCAATCGCGGTCAACCGCGGTCGGTCTGCATTCGCGAACAGTTTCTCTGACTCTTTCGCCTAGAAGCAGCAGTTTTTTTATGTATAGACTAACTATAACGATTTACACTTACAACAATTTCGTGGGTTGCCCCCCACGTAGCGCCTGATTTAACGTCACGACACGACTCAACTTAGCGCATTTCAAGGCTCTCTAGACCTTTGGGGTTCCTCTAACCGTAGTTCCACCTTCTCATCAATGTCATCCATGCCAACATATAGTTTTAACTGTTGTCCATTTACTTTGAATGTGTGAGAGCCATCAATAGTTTGTATTTCCACAGTGCCCGATTGTAATGCCTCAATCACCCGGAAGGGGTCTGACTACCTTGATTTTAGTTTGCCCGGGAATAATCGTAACCTTGAATTATATAAAAGTACTTTGTCCCCAATTTTGAAATTACGCTCTATGATATTCTTGTCATGAAGCCGTTTCATCTTCTCTTAGTATATTCTTGTGCTTTTGAAGGCCAGATACTGGAATTCTTCCATCTCATGCAACCCGGTGACTCTAGATTTTCCTGCTTCATCCCAGCTGAGATTTAACTAATTTAGTGCCCACCATGCTTTGTGCTCTAGTTCTACAGGTAGATGACAAGCTTTCCCAACCACCAATTTGTATGGTGACATGACGATTGGTGTCTTGAACGCTGTCCTATATGCCCAAAATGCATGATCGAGCTTCCTGGATCAGTCGGTCCTCGTGGCTATCACTATTTTTGTAAATACACTCTTTATCTCCCTGTTGGAGACCTAAACTTGCCCGCTTTTCTGCGGGTGATATGGAGTAGCCACCCGGTGTTTCACGTCATATTTGGCCAATAATTTCTCGAATGCTCGGTTGCAAAAATGAGTTGCTACATCACTAATAATTGCCCTTGGAGTCCCAAAATGGGTGAAAATGTTCTTCTTCAGAAATCCAACCACCACCTTAGCATCATTGGTGGGTAATGCTACCACTTTCACCCATTTGGATACATAGTCTACATCAACAAGGAAGTACTTATTGCCGTAGGAGCTGATGAAGGGACCTATGAAGTCTACTCCCCAGACGTCAAACACTTCCACTTGTTGAATTGGGTTCATCGGCATATCATGACTCCGGGAAATGTTCCCGGTGCGTTGACATTCGTTGCAACCTTTCACCCACGTGTGCATCTTTAAACACCGTTGGCCAGTAGAAACCGACCTAAAGTATCTTGGAAGCTGTTCGCACTCTTCCAAAGTGGCCACCATATGTGGAAGCATGACATGCCTGCAAAATAGAAGATTGTTCGATCTCGGGGATGCATCTACGGATCATATTATCGAGGCATATCCTAAACAGATAGGGTTCATCCCAATAATAAAGCTGGCTTTCACGAAAATATCTTTTCCTCTGGACTGATGATACGACATGAGGATCAATACCACTGGCTAGGTAATTTGCATAATCTGCATACCATGGCACTTCAAGGAGAGTGGTAGTGAGCAACTGCTCGTCTGGAAAGGTTTCCAGAATTTCTCCACTCACTTTGACAATTGCAGCTCCTTCAAGTAGTGATAAATGATCAGCGACTTGATTTTCGGTGCCCTTCCGGTCATGGATTTCAAGGTCGAACTCGTGTAGAAGCAGCACCCAACAAATTAGGCGTGGCTTAGAGTCCTTCTTATCAATTAAATACCTTAATGCTGCATGATCAGTGTATACTATTACCTTGGATCCTATGAGATAGGACCTGAATTTTTCAAACGCGAACACTACCGCCGACATCTCATTATCCGTCACTGTGTACTTCAGCTGTGCTCCACTCAATGTTCTACTAGCATAGTAGATTGGATACATCAGCTTGTCTTTCCTTTGGCCAAGCACTGCCCCTACTGCGTAATCACTTGCATCGCACATCAGCTCAAAAGTTTGCTCCCGGTTGGGGGCAATAATGATGGGTGCTGTGACCAACCACTTCTTCAGCTCCTCAATGCAATCCTGCACTCATCAGAAAATAAAAAGGGGTGATCTTTTTCAAGCAACTTTCAGAGAGGGTTTGAGATTTTGGAGAAGTCTTTAATGAACCTCCGGTAAAAATCGGCATGTCCAAGAAAGCTTCTAATGGCCTTGATAGATGTTGGTGGAGGCAACTTTGCAATGACATCCACTTTAGCTCGGTCTACCTCAATACCTTTGCTTGAAACCCGGTGCGCCAAAACTATACCTTCTGGCACCATAAAATGTCACTTCTCCAAGTTTAGCACCAAGTTTGTCACCATGCACCGCTTCAGCACTCTTGTTAGATTGACAAGGCATTCATCGAATGAATTCCCTACCGCTGAGAAATCATCCATGAACACCTCGATAATATCATCCACCATGTCGGTGAATATATCCATCATGCACTTTTGGAATATGGCAGGTGCATTGCATAGTCCGAATGGCATCCTCCTAAAGGCAAAAATGCCATATGGGCATGTGAAGGAGGTCTTCTCTCTATCCTCGGGGGCTATGGAGATTTGATTGTACTTTGAGTACCCATCTAGGAAGCAAGAGTGTGACCTCCCTGCCAACCTGTCAAGCATCTGATCAATGAAGGGAAGTGTGAAATGGTCCTTGCGTGTGGCTAGATTCAACTTCCTGTAGTCCATGCATATTCTCTACTCGGTGACTGTTCTTGTTGAGATCAATTCGTTGTTCTCGTTTTTCACCACCATTATGCCACCTTTCTTTGGCACACATTGAACTAGGCTAACCCACCTACTATCAGATATTGGGAAAATAATTCCCGCGTCTAGCTACTTTATTACCTCTTTCTTCACCACCTCCTTCATGTTTGGGTTCAACCTTCTTTGATGTTCCCTTGAAGGTTTGTGCCCCTCTTCCAGGAGAATCTTGTGCATGCAGTATGCGGGGCTGATCTCCTTTATGTCTGCCATGGTCCACCCAATGGCAGTTTTGCATTCTTTAAGTACCTGTATAAGCTTTTGAGCCTACACATCTAGCAAGCCAGATGAGATAATAACAGGTAAAGTGGAGTTATGGCCTAGAAATTCATACCTGAGATGAGTTGGTAGTGGTTTAAGCTCCAACTTTGGTGGCTCTTTAATGGATGGTTTTGCTGGAGGGGTGTCTCTCTTCTCTAAGTGTAGAGGTTCAAACTCCAACTCTCTATCCCAAAACCCCTTACCTTCCAAAGATAGTACCCACTCTGCCAGACTTTCACCGTTTACCTCTTCTAAGTTCATCAGGCATGCCTGAAGTGGATCTTCAGCTGTCAATCTACATCATCTGTCTCCACTATCACATCTACTACATCAATGAGAGAGCAATTCGCGAACTCACTAGGACGCCTCATGGATTTTTGCACATTGAATATGATCTCCTTATCATTCAACCTCATCTTGAGTTCCCTAGTCTCCCAATCAATCAATGCTCTCCATGTGCCTAGGCATGGTCATCCTAAGATTATAGGAATTTCCCCATCCACCTTGCAGTAAAGAATAACAAAATCGGCGGGAAACACAAACTTCCCCACCTGGATGAGCACATCATCCAATATACTGAATGGACGCTTAACCGTCCTGTCAGCAAGCTGTAATAACATGGAAGTAGGCCTGGCTTTCCTGATGCCCAACCTCTTATAAATCACCAAGGGTATAAGATTTATACTCGCCCCCAAATCACACAATGCCTTTGCAAAGTCAAAGTTTCCTATACAACATGGAATGGTGAAGCTACCTGGGTCAGATAGCTTCTTAGCTATGGGTCTAGAGACTACTGCACTACATGTATGTGTAAGAGTCACGGTGGCCAAGTCTTGGAAATCAAATTTCCATGACATCAAATATTTCATCATCTTAGCATACCCAAGCATTTCTTTCAAAGCTTCAATTAAGGGAATATTTACCTGGATTTGCTTGAGCATATCAAAGAACCTTTTATATTGCTACTCTTTCTGGTACTTGGCCAACCTTTGGGGGAATGGGCTGGAGGCCTTTTCTTCCCAATCACTGGGACTTTTCTTTCTCTATCACCTGCTCCACAACCGGCTGCTCTACCGGTTCAGTTACTTTCTCCGTTACCTAATGCACATTATTATTTTCAGCTACTGCCTGGACTGTAACTTCTGTCAACCCGGTGGACTCCTCCAGTTCAATGGGTACTGGAGTGAGTGTCTCAGCCTGCAAATTTCTTCTTTCTCTTTCCTTCTCCGCATCAAGATCTCTTCCCCTTCTCAAATTAACTACCATCAGCTGCTTTGGGATTTGATCCTTTGGGTTTATTTGTGTATCTGCAGGCAATGTCCCTTGAGGATGATTGTTAAGTGACATAGCAATCTGGCCCACCTGTACTTCAATATTCTTGATAGCTGCGTTATGTGCATCTATCCTTTCATTGGTTTTGGCATTACCTGCGGCATCATAGATTTCAGCTCTGCGAACCCATCGTCATGTCTACCCCCATGCTGTGGTGGAGGTGTATGATACCCCTGTTGCTGATTTATGAAATTCTAAGGTCTAGGATATGGAGCCATGTTGTTTCGTGGCCTCATACCTGCTGCATTATACTGTGGCTGAGGAGGCATGTACTGCTGTGGAGCCTGCTGACCCCAACTCTGGTTACCCTGTCGCTGTCCTCCAAAATTAGCCACATAGTTTATGTCTTCATGCTGGTGATGATGTTCTTGGTCTGTAGCCCATGGATTACCTCTGGGTTGGCTAATGCAAGATGTGCATAAACCACCATTGGTAGTGTCTACAATGTGAACCTGCTGCTTGACCCCCGATTCTTCCACCTTCTTCATTAGGATGCTCATTTGTGTCAGTAAAGTTGCCATGTTCTCCTCCACAGTGTTGGAAGGATTCAGAGGTACAGAGTGTACCACTGGAGTAATAGGAGCATTCTTGGTCGTCTACCCGTAGTTTTAAGCCATCTTGTCAAGCAAATTTTGGCCTTCTCTCCAGGTCTTTCTTAGAAAAGCACCACCTGTTGAGGCATCTACTATATTCTTCATACTATTGGAAAGCCCCATGTAGAACCTTTGACCCAACATCTGCTCAGGAACCCAATGGTGAGGACACATAACAAGCATACCTTTGAATCTGCCCCAAGTTTCATGTAATGTCTCCATTGGTTTCTGCTTGAAGCTCACAATCTCATCAATTTGCTGAGCTGTCTTGTTAGGTGGATGAAACTTGTTGTGGAATTGCTTGACTAACTCATCCCATATTGCAATAGAGTTTATCGAGAGTGAGTTTAGCCATACCTGCGCAGCCCCTATGACTGAGAACGAAAATAGTAATAATCTGATGGCTTCCGGTGTCACGTTTGGTTGCCTCTGTGTCTAGCATATTGAGAGAAAGTTCTTCAGGTGCTGTTGTGGATCTTCAACCTAAGTCCCAGAGAATAATCCCTTGTTTTGCAACAAGTGTAGCATGTTGTTGGTAATATGGACAGACTTAGCTTGAATCACTGGCAAAATAATGGAAGTTGCCAAATTATCAACGGTTGGTTGTGCCCAGTAAAATAATGCACCTTCATGTGCCTCCTGCGCCTCCTGTACGTTCAACCCAGCTTGCTGGTTTGGTTCGTTCATGTCTCCTATGTCGAAATCTAGTTTAATTGGTTGCTGAGATTGCTGAAGTTGTTTGATTTCCCTGTTACGTGCCCGAAAAGTTTGCTCTGGGTCTGAGAGTCCTTCAATTAGTTCTCCAGTCCATGCAGATTTCCTAGGCATGCACCTCAGTACCCAATTCAACAACCGTCAAAAAATTTCAATGTAAAGTGTGTAGAAAGAACCTGCCTACATAAGAATCTTTTAGTTTTGTCAATGGCAATTGATAATTCTGTTAATTCCCCGGCAACGACGCCAAAATTGATTCACGCCCAAACAATGGTCATAGTCAATATAATCTGGTGAATTAAGTCCAGAGTCGATCCCACAGGGAATTAACCTATCAACTGCAACTTCCAAAACCCAATAACACTTCTGAAGCATCTTCCCAAACTTTTGAATATATTTTTGTGGTAGTTTTCTACTAACTAACTTTTGCAAGAATTTAAAGATTTGAAAGAAAGAATTGAATATTGTAAAGAATGAAGATAAATGCTAAGGTATTGATTTCCCCTATTGATGGAATCCCTTCTGTTTATGCTCATACAAATTGTCAATATTATTCTATCAATCATGAACGCTATTTTTACCGTCATTCTCTCCCGATCAACTACAATAATTTACTAGTGTACTCTCCCGAGCTACCCAAGGTTTCGTTATTCCTAACCCCACCATTACGCCTACAATTATTGATTCATCCAATAATCTAGGTGTGGTGTTGTTCAACAATTTACCTAAATATTCACTCTTTTCCAAGTTATGCACACTAAATAGGCACAACTAATTGGGGATCCTTCCAATTAAGTACAACAAGAACGAAGTTGAACAAATAGAAATCTAGCTAACAATTTGTAATCACATGACCCAAAAGTTCATCACTCAATAGGTTCCATCAAAACCATAGATAAAGAATTAGCTACTCATAATTAAAGAAACAAGATAAATAATTGAATTCATAATCAAAGATTCAATGTAAAAGAAAGAAAGATATCGAGAGAGTTCTCTCTTACTAGTTTTCTTGCAAAAGTAATGAATAATACAATTCTTGCCTATTTTGGGCGTATCCCATCACTATATATAGGGTTTAGGTTACATAAATTGCATTTTGACAAGTTTGTCCCTTAAAAATTATGGCTTTACCCGCGGTCCATCCGCGTTCGCGGACGGACCGCGGAAAAATCACTTTTCTGAATCTTCCGAGATTCCGCGAGCCCTTTCTACTGCGGTCCATCCGCGTTCGCGGTTGGTCGGCGGCAGAATAGTGCCGCGGACTCTTTACCCTATTTTTCAGCACAAACCTCAATCTTGCTCTACATTTGGCCTTTTCACCATCTTATGACTCCAAAACTGCTCTTTTAGTCTTCAATGGCTCATGTGTACCTATAACACACCAAAAACACTAATAAAAGCATTTTGTCATCATAAACAATACCAAAACAACAATAAAATGTGATTATTTAGGGCATAAATATAGTCAAATTCACCTATTATCACCTAGCTTGAGGGAATAGGATTGAGTGTAATAACTTGCTAATTGCTATGTGATCGAGTGCGGTGTATAGGCGTAATGACTAGCATCTATACACCAGAGTCTATCATGACCGTAAGTCATTTGTTGATACATGTTGTGAGCTAACGTGAAATTTTCCTAAGTTATATTCTTGAGCCCTTGCCGGGTTGTGAAGGTTGATTATTATTTCTTTTGCCAGGACTTGGTTATGTTGTTGATGTTGTTCCCTTGTCGGGATATTGTTATGACCGTTGTTACTCTCTTTCCGGGACGGTATATGTTACTTGTTTCATTCTTTTGCCCGTTGACTGTGACTGTTATTTGGGTGAGGAAGAGTGATAATGAACAAAGGGTGATTCCATGCCACTTTTGAATTATGTTCACACGAAGGATCATTCCGTGCCTTGTTTTATTATTTATGCATGAAGGAACATTCTGTGCCGTTGCTACTTGAATTATGCATGAAGGATCATTTTGTGCCATGTTTATTATTTATGCACGAAGGAACATTCAGTGCCGTTGTTGCTTAAATCATGCACGAAGGATCATGTCGTGCCATGAATGTGTGTATGAGAGTAAAAGCACGAAGGGTGATGTCGTGCACTTTTATTTGCTTGTTTGGTGAGGATGAGAGTAAAAGCATGAAGGGTGATGCCGTGCAACCATTCAAGTTCTTGTTTTGTGATAACTGCTTTTTCTACACTCTGTTTTACCTTACTGATTAATTATGTGTTTCCGATTGTGCTCCCCCAACATGTTCCCTCCTTTGTTGTTTGTGTTGCTCAATATCTCTGTTATTTTGTGGTACATACATATATAGAACTACACAGGTTTATGTGAGTGTCTGGTCCTAGGCTTGTCACTATTTCGCCGGGATAGGTCAGGCACTTACCAGCACATGGGGTCGGATTGTGCTGATACTACACTTCTGTGCATTTTTGCACTGGTCCAGGTTTTGAGCAGGAGCATCAGTAGTAGTACACTAGCGGGATTATCATACTTCCAAGACTAAGGTAGCTTGCAGGCATCCGCAGGCCCGGCGTCTCCTCTTTTTGATTTTATTATTGTTGTGGCCTTATTATTTCGAGACAGATGGTTATTATTTATTTCTTTCAGACCATTATGTGTAGTTATTCCTTAGTAGTTCGTGAGTTTGTGACACCATATCTTGGTTAGAGGATTCATTGTTGAGTAATTCACACTATTATTCAGTTTTTATTAAAAAGACTTCCGATATTAAAGTTATTGTTAATATTCTTGTTATTAAATAGGAGAACAGGATGGTTGTGTAAATGTAAAGGTGGTGAGTAAATTGGCTTGCCTAGCTACCACGAGCAGGCGCCATCACGATCCCGATAGTGGGAGAATCCGAGTCGTGACAAGATGGTATCAGATATCTTGGTTACATAGATCTCACAACTCACGAACAAGCTTAGTAGAGTGAGGGGTAGGTACGGAGACGTCTGTACTTGTCCTCCAGAGTCTATTGAGTTAGGAAAATTCTCTTATTTGTTCCTTCTTGTCGTGCAATTTGTTCCTGAAGTACTGATTGAATTTTTACTTTGTCCTTTCGTAGATGGTGAGAACACGCGCTTCTTCATCCGCTGATCAGGAGTCTGAGCCCCAGGCAGCTCCTGCGAGGAGCAGGGGCCGAGGTCATGTTGGAGGCCGTGGTAGGGGAAAATCTTAGCCCTAGGCAGCAGTTCCATAGGTGGAGCCTCATGTTGAAATTGGTTAGGAGGTTTCAGCCCAGCAGCTCCGGTGGTCCCAGCTTAGGTCCTAGCAGAGGTCTTATTTACCCCGGATCTTTAGGAGGCTATGGTCCGAATAGCGGGTTTTATGGACAATGTCGCCAGAGCAGGCTTGCTGTCATTTTCACTAGCCACTTCTCAAGCTGGAGGAGTGGTTCAGACTCTTGTTGCACGTACTCCGGAGCCAGTAGCTCCCCAGGCTTAAGCACCAGTAGTTCAGCCAGCAGTGGCCACTCACGCAAGCATTACAGCTCAAGCCGGAGATGGAGTGGCCATGACTTCTGATGCTCTATGGAGACTTGATCGGTTCTCCAAGCTTTTTACCACCACTTTCGGTGGTGCCCCATCAGAGGATCCCCAAGACTTCTTATTCAGTTGCCATGAGATTCTCGGGACTATGGGAATAGTGGAATCCAACGAGGTTGGTTTTTGCACTTTCAGTCTTGCAGGATACGCCAAGACTTGGTGGAGAGATTTCTGTTTGACTCGACTAGCAGGGTCCCCAGCTTTAACATGGGACCAGTTTGCAGAGTTATTTTTGGAGAAGCTTCTCCTTGTTACCCAGCGGGAGGCACTTCGTAGGCAGTTTGAGCGCCTCCAGCAGGTTTCTATGACTGTTACCCAGTATGAGACGAGGTTTGTGGATTTGGCACGTCATGCAGTTGTGATACTCCCCTCAGATCGGGAGAGGGTCCGTAGGTTTATAGATGGGCTAAATAAGCTAATCTGACTTTAGATGGCTATTGGAGTTGGGAGTGACATATCTTTTCAAGAGGCAGCTAATGCAGTTCGTAGGGTTGAGATGGCTCTTGCTCGGGGAGGTAGTCATGCTTCAGACAAGAGGCCTCGTCATTCTAGCAGATTTAATGGTGCCTCATCT
Organism: Nicotiana noctiflora; assembly: GCA_032618575.1. Classification (NCBI taxonomy): domain Eukaryota; kingdom Viridiplantae; phylum Streptophyta; class Magnoliopsida; order Solanales; family Solanaceae; genus Nicotiana; species Nicotiana noctiflora. The sequence continues at coordinate 355,674 of JASVEL010004444.1, read as the reverse complement.
GGAGGCAAGGATTCTTATGATAAGGCCCATTCTTCTAGGCATTTTCAGTCAGCTCTCCAGGTTTCGCAGGGTGGTTCAGTTGATCGTGGGTTTCATGAGCAGTATTTAGATCAGCATCCCATCGGGGCTCAGCCTCTTCAGAGTGTTCGTGGGGGCCATTTAAGTCGTCAAGGTCAGCATTCCCAGCAGCCAAAGTATTGTTACGGTTGTGGTGACCCAGGTCATCTTGTCAGGTTTTTCCCTCAAGCAGCGGGCAACACTTAGCAGCGGGGTCCTCGCCGTATGATTCAGGCCCCAGCTAAACCACAACCTGCCCAGCCAGCTAGGGGTAGGGGTAGGGATCGTAGAGGTGGAGGTCGAGACCATAGAGGTGGAGACCGTCCTGCCAGAGGTAGAGGTCAGCCGGTGGATGACTGTCTTAGAGACATAGTTTAGAGGGGTGGTGCCGATCCCCAATTTTATGCTTTACCAGCTAGGCTAGAGGTAGAGGCGTCAGATGTTGTGAATACCGGTACCATTCTAGTTTGTGATAGAGGTGCTTCAGTATTATTTGACCCTGGGTCTAAATTTTCATATATGCCTTCCTACTTTGCACCATGCCTGGCCGTGCCTAGCTATGCCCTGGACATTCTAGTCTATGTGTCTACACTAGTGGGCGACTCTATAGTAGTCGACGGGGTGCATCAATTGTGCGTGGTTATATTTGAGGGTCTTGAGACCCATGTCGATTTATTGCTATTAGACATGGTGGACTTCGATGTTATACTGGGGATGTATTGGTTGTCCCAATATCTTGCTATCTTAGATTGTCATGCCAAAACAGTGACCTTGGCCTTGCAAGAATCACCCCGACTAGAGTGGAGAGAGACCCCAAGCCACTCCGTCCGCAACGTTATTTCATATGTTAAGGCTCGACGCATGGTCGAGAAGGGGTGTCTAACTTATTGGGCTTATGTTCTGATAACTAGGAATTTTGCATGATTTTGAACCCCGCTTTACCTTAGCATTGTGGAATAAATGTGTTTAAGTGGCTCTAAACTACTTACATGTGCGCTAATTTGCAGGTTTGCGCGAATAGAGGATGAATACCTTCAAAGCGGCTCAAAAAGGAGTGAAACCGACAAAGTGCCAACAAAAAGAGAATTGACTTCAAGGAAGCCTGTGCGGACCACACTGTTTTGGTGTGCGGCCGCACATGCTAGTTCAGAGACCCAGGAGAATCAAGCAAAAGTTGCGCGGAACGCACTGATTTGGTGTGCGGCCGCACAGGTGAACTTCAGAGAGACCTCAAATGCAGATCAGCCCCACGCGGACCGCGAGACAAAACAGTACGATCCGCGTTACTGTGCTCACGCAGCCGTAGGACATATCAGTGCGGTCCGCGTGTATAAAGGATCAGAGGCCATGCAACAAGAGGATTTGTACAGTGCGGCCGCATGACAAAATGATGCGGTCCGCGTCACTATTCCCACGCGGCCGCAGGCCAAAAGTGTGCGGTTCGCGTGCTTGTTACAGAAGAGACCTTCAACAGCCCAGTTACCCTACGCGGCCGCACGACAAAAGTGTGCGGTCCGCGTGAGCCCTGCAGGGGCATTTTTGTCCGGAAATTTCAGGGTAGTATAAATAGCTTCTTTTTTTATAGGTCAGATTTTATGATACACTGTAGCGGCAGAGCTCGTGAGCAACCTTATTACGCCTATTTAGGCAATTTTGTACTAGTTTAACCTTGAATTTCATTTCCCATTAAATATTATGTCATTTTTAGCTTTAATTTCTTCTTATTCTTCTTCAATTTCCATGTCTAGCTAAACCCATAGCTAGGGTTGTAGCCTAGCCCTAGTGTGGGTAATTGATGGGTTAGGAGATTAAATGCATGGATGATTGTGGGTAATTGGTTTTGGGTTGAATGAATGTATTTAATTTGGATTTTGTGGTTGCAAACATGAAGTCTACATTTGTGGGTTTGGTCTCTACTTAAGAAAGAGGGTCTAAAACCTCTCATTCAATCCCAACAAGAACTTAGGATGGACCCATGAGAATGGTAGTCCTATGTAAAGGGTATAAACTTCGAGAGAGTAATTACCCTTCTTGAGCCTAGAGTTGCTTGGGCAAATTGGCCTACCCAATTCGTCTCGAGAGAGCCAATTGGGCAAAATTGTTCTCTCTACCGAGAGGTGTGAGAATGAAAGTATAGAGCAACGGCTATCCTAATATCCCATGTATTATCCCCGCATTGAAATTCCATACCCGTTAGTTATTCCACCTAGGCGTGAGCTACTTCCCTAGTCTCCTTTATCCCATTAGAAAAATCATACTTAGAAATAGTCTTTAGCATAATTAGACAATTCAATAGTAGAAAACAAAATAGTTGATACTTTGAAAGCACCAAAGATGTTAGAAGCCAATCTAGAAGTCAAGACTCAACTCTAGTGCAACATGATTATCACTCCAAAATTCTAACTCCCTGTGGAAATTGACCCCGTCACTATACAGGTAAGAGTTTGAGTGCCCACTCATACCTTCGGGTTGAGTTTTCCACGATCACTTTTTGGCGCCGTTGCCGGGGAGTTAAACGGTGTTGATTAATTGCGTTGCTAGTGTTGTGTTTTGCTTCTTCTTTCCTTCTTTTACCAATTTTCTTGATTCAATTTTAATAGGTACAAATGGCGGAAAATGCTAATCTTCCCCTTGGCGATACCATGGCGGGGGAGGAGGTAGAGGATCTTGAGCAAGATGATTTTCCGGTACAAAATGTACCATGAAGGGCTAGAAATGCTAATGCTAATCAACATGACCAAATTCCAGACCCTCCACCGCCACCGCCAAGGGTTGCACCAAGAGCTATGACAAATCAAGGATATGCTAGTGCCGTTGTTCCTCCCCGAATCCGGGTGGGGAACTTCCAAATTACAAATGTGATGTTGATACTATTGGAGCAAAGAGGGTATTTCACGGGCGCCTCAAATCAAAATGCCTACAAGCACTTGAAGGGGTTCGTGGATACTTGTTGGGGAAGCAAGCAAACCAATGTGTCCGAAGATGCTTTGCGGTTGCGACTTTTCCCTTTCTCATTGAGGGGTAAGGCGCTAGATTGGTTGGAGAGATTGCCGAATCATTCTATCACTACATGGGACGAATTGGCGGATAAGTTCATTGCCAAGTTATTTTCCCCAACTCATATGGTGGCATTGAGAGATGAGATTCTAGCCTTCAAGCAAGAACCAACGGAGCCATTGCATGAAATTTGGGAGAGATATCGGACCATGGTGAAAGAGTGCCCGAACAATGATATGACCGATGCTATGGTTCAACAAACGTTTTATAGGGGGATCAACACAGCGAACCAATGAATCGTGAACCAACTAGCGGGAGGCAATTTCATGAAATTATCTTTGGAGGAAGCATGTGAAGTAATGGATCAAATGGCCGACACTTCTTCGGCATGGCAAAGTAGGGCGAATGTACCTCAAGGAGACCCGAATGTTATTCATGTACATAAAGAGTTGCATGACCATGGACAAGCCATTGCCGAGATCACTACTACCATGAATCAATTGGCAAAACCTCAACTACAACAAGTGCAAAATCCGCGCCAATTGAATTCTATGGAGAATGTGTCGATGTTGAAAAGAAGGAATAGAGGGCAACAAGCGCAACAAAGCCAATATGATCAAAATGAGAACAACAATGATGGTGGGTTTTCTAATGATGGTTTTGACGATCAAGATGAAGATTGTCAATATGTGAACAATTTTCAAGGCAATAGAGGAAACCAAAACAACCAACAATGGCGTTCCCAAGGCAATTGGGGAAACAATCAAGGAAGAAGCAATTGGAATAATAACAACAATAGGAATGATGGTGGAGAGTGGAACAATCAAGGCAATAATTGGAACAATCAAGGAAATAGTGGTGGCAATTGGAGTGGAAACAACAACAATTGGGGGAACAATAACAATCAAGGAGGGTGGAACAATGGTGGTAACAACAACAATCGGGGGCAAGGTTTTCAAAGAGCTCCCATGTACCAATAACCCAACAATCCAGCCCCTTTCCATTCACAAGGATCAAGTTCTTCGGGCAATGATATTGGCCGCATTGAAAGCATGTTCGAGCAAATGATGAAGAAGAATCAAGATTCGAATGCCCAATTAGCTTCTCATAATACTTCAATCCGGAACTTGGAGGTGGAAATCGGCCAACTCTCTCAATCTTTGAACTGCCGACCTAAAGGTGCACTACCAAGTGACACGGTGGTGAACCCGAAGGGAGGGAACAATCATGTGATGGCCGTGACAACTAGGAGTGGAAGAGGCGGTGTTGTAAATGCCTCAAATGAGAATCGAGTTGTGGATGCGGAAGCTTGTTTGAATGATGATGACATGCAAGTGAATGATGACCATGTGGTTGATGAACCTTTAGCAACAAATGATGTGAGGATTGAAATTGAGGATGAGGCCGGGATTGAGTCCCAAGATACCGTGAACCCATCTAGGGAACACATTATTGATATTCCCAAGCCATCTATTCCTAAGGCCAAGGCACCCTTGCCAAGGCCTCCTCCACCGTATCCTCAAAGATTGGCAAAGCAAAAAGGAGATAATCAATTCAAGAAGTTCATAGAGATGATGAAGAGCTTGACCATTAATGTGCCATTGGTAGAGGCACTTGAACAAATGCCCAGGTATGCGAAGTTTATGAAGGATTTGGTGACGAAGAAGAGGTCAATGGATTGTGAAATGATAACCATGACTCACCAAGTGAGTGCCATAGTTCATTCCATGGTTCCCAAGTTAGAAGATCCCGGAGCCTTTACTATTCCTTGTACTATAGGGTGCGCCAATTTTGCCAAAGCACTTTGTGATTTGGGTGCTAGTATTAATATCATGCCATACTCTGTCTTTAAAACCTTGGGTATTGGTCAACCTCGTCCAACATCAACGAGGTTGCAAATGGCGGACCGTTCTATGAAAAGGCCTTTAGGTATCATTGATGATGTGCTAGTGAGAGTTGACAAGTTTATTTTACCAGCCGACTTTGTCATACTTGATTGTGAAGTAGATTTTGAGGTGCCTATTATTCTTGGTAGGCCATTCTTGGCTACCGGGAAAGCTCTTGTGGATGTTGAAGCCGGTGAATTGACATTTAGAGTCGGTGATGAGAAGGTGGTCTTCCATGTGTGCAAATCCATGCGCCAACCAAATAGCACCGAAGTGTGCTCGTTTGTGGACATTATCACGGCGGTGATAGTGGATGACACAAGCGCCATGATCAATGTCGAGGATCCTCTTGAGGCGGTACTTCTAAACATGGAGACCAACGAAGGTGCTGAATGTGTGGAATGTGTGAATGCCTTACATGGTATGGGCTCGTAATCTTATGAGCCAAGGAAGTTATCATTGGAACTTGAGAACCGAAAGACCCCTCCTACAAAGCCATCGATTGAAGAGCCGCCGGTGTTGGAGTTGAAACCACTTCCACCTCACCTTAGGTATGAGTACTTGTGTCCCAATTTCACTTTGCCAGTCATTCTTTCTTCTTGCTTGACTAACTTGTAGGTTGACGCCACTTTGGCGGTTCTACAAAAGAGGAAGTGAGCGATTGGTTGGACTTTGGAGGACATTCGGGGAATAAGCCCCGCGTTTTGCATGCATAAAATTATATTGGAGGAGAATGCTCGCCCATCATTGGAGCATCAAAGAAGATTGAATGAGGCTATGCAAGAGGTCGTCAAGAAAGATATCATAAAATGGTTGGATGCCGGTGTGGTGTACCCAATCTCGGATAGTTCTTGGACTTCCCCGGTCCAATGTGTTCCCAAGAAATGTGGCATGACCGTGATCACCAATGCAAAGAATGATCTAATCCCTACTCGTACTGTTACGGGTTGGAGAGTTTGTATGGATTATAGAAAGCTTAACAAGGTGACAAGAAAGGATCATTTTCCATTGCCGTTCTTGGACCAAATGTTGGATCGCTTGGCGGGTAGAGCTTATTATTGTTTCTTGGATGGTTATTCGGGGTATAATCAAATCCTCATTGCCCCGGAAGATCAAGAGAAGACTACCTTTACATGTCCCTATGGCATATTCGCCTTATCTCGAAAGCCATTCGGATTGTGTAATGCCCCAGCCACGTCTCAGAGGTGCATGATGGCAATTTTCACCGACATGGTGGAAGATATTTTTGAAATGTTTATGGATGATTTCAGTGTAGTTGGAGATTCCTTTGATGATTGCTTGGCAAATTTGGACCGTGTATTGGCTAGGTGTGAAGATACCAACTTGGTGCTTAATTGGGAAAAGTGCCACTTTATGGTGAAAGAAGGGATTGTCTTGGGGCACAAGGTTTCAAAAGATGGTATTGAGGTCGACAAGGCAAAGATTGAAGTCATTTCAAGGCTCCCTCCACCCAACTCTGTCAAGGGTGTAAGGAGTTTCTTGGGCACGCCGGTATCTATCGGCGGTTCATCAAAGATTTTTCCAAGATTGTGAACCTGTTGTGTAGACTTTTGGAGAAAGATGCAAAGTTTGTGTTTGATGAGAAATGCATGGAGTCTTTTGAGTTGTTACAGCATAAATTGACAACTACCCCCATAATCACCGCACCCAATTGCACTTTGCCTTTTGAACTAATGTGTGATGCTAGTGATGTGGCGGTAAGTGCGGTACTTGGTAAACGACTCAACAAGATGTTCCACCCAGTGTACTATTCAAGTAAAACAATGAATGAGGCCTAGCGGAATTATACCGTCACGGAGAAAGAGTTGTTAGCCATTGTGTTTGCCATGGAGAAATTTCATCCCTATCTCATGGGGGTGAAGGTGATAATCCACACCGATCATGCCGCCCTCTGGTACTTAATGACAAAGAAGGGTTCCAAAGCGAGATTGATAAGATGGGTGCTTCTTCTCCAAGAATTTGATCTAGAGATTGTGGACCAAAAAGGGAGTGAAAATCAAGTGGCGGACCACTTGTCTCGTCTAGAGGAGGAGGGAGGCCTTCCAACGGCCTTGAAATCAATGATTCTTTTCCGGATGAGCAACTTCTTGCGGTGTCAATGAATGATATGCCATGGTTCGCCGATGTAGCTAATTACCTTGTGTCCGGTGTGATTCCATGTGAGCTCTCTTCCAACCAAAGAAAAAAGCTAAAGAGGGAGAGTTTGGACTTTTATTGGAATGATCCGTACTTGTTCAAAATTTGCACGGATGGAGTGATTAGAAGATGTGTCCCGGAGAGCGAACAAATGAGTATCTTGGAAGCTTGCCGTTCCTCTTCCTATGGTGGTTACCATGGGGGAGTAAGGATGGCCTCCAAAGTTCTGAGTTGTGGATTCTATTGGCCGACAATTTTCAAGGATTCTAGTAATCTAGTGAAGAGATGTGATGCATGTCAATGAGCTGGTGAAATTTCAAAGAGAGATGAGATGCCCCTAAACACCATTCTTGAAGTTGACATTTTTTATGTGTGGGGCTTTGACTTCATGGGACCGTTCGTGAGTTCTTGTGGAAACACATATATTTTAGTAGAAGTGGACTATGTTTCGAAGTGGGTAGAAGCCGTGGCTCTTCCTAACAACGAAGCACGGAGTGTTGTGAACTTCTTGAAGAAATACATCTTTACAAGATTTGGGACCCCCCGTGCCATCATTAGTGACGGGGGATCCCATTTTTGTAACAAAGCTTTCGATTCATTGTTGACCAAGTATGGTGTTAATCACAATGTCACTACTCCTTACCATCCCCAAGCAAGCGGTCAAGTTGAAGTTTCAAATCGGGAAATCAAAAGCATCTTGTCTAAGACGGTCAATGCAAATAGGACCGATTGGTCCAAGAAACTAGATGATGCGTTGTGGGCTTATAGGACGGCTTACAAAACGCCAATTGGTATGTCTCCTTACCGATTGGTGTTTGGTAAGGCTTGTCATCTTCCGGTAGAGCTTGAACATAAAACAAAGTGGGCCTTGAAAAAGCTTAACTTGGAATGGGATGTAGCGGCTAATCTCCGGGTTGATCATTTGAATGAGCTTGACGAGTTTAGATTTCATGCATACTCCAGCTCGTCCATATTCAAGGACAAGATGAAGTACCTTCATGAAAAATATGCTCGAAGCAAGGAGTGCAAGATTGGTGACATGGTTCTTCTCTTTAATTCCCGGTTGAGATTGTTTTCGGGAAAACTCAAGTCAAAGTGGAGTGGCCCTTTTGAGGTAGTAGGTGTGACCCCATTTGGAGCTCTAGACTTAAAGAACAAGAATGGTGAAATCTTTCGAGTAAATGGGCATCGGGTGAAGCATTACTTGGGGAAACCGGATGACAGCCAGGTGGTGGCACTGTTGCACTTGAAGTGATGGTATGGTAATTTGCGTCGTGCCGCGACGTTAAATCAGGCGCTTCTTGGGAGGCAACCCATGTGTTTTTATTTTTCTTTGTTTTCTTCATCAGTAGGATAGGATTTTTGAGCTAACAGTGTGTGAAGTCTTGCAAGAAGTGTGTTGAAATAATGCAGGAAAAAACAGAGTATTTAGCTCTCTGAAGTTTGGGCCACGCGGCTGCACTACAAAACAGTGCGGTCCGTATGGGTTGAGAAAATTGAAGTGCTGAGCCAAAGAACAACCACGCGGTCCACGTACCAAAAGTGTGCGGTCCGTATGGGATGGACAAGAAAAAAGGGCAAAATGGCAAGTCTCTGAAGGTTGGCCACGCGGCCGCACCACAAATCAGTGCGGTCCGCGTGGATGTTGGTCAAATTGAGCAAGTATCTGAAGTTTGCCACGCGGCCGCGAGACAAAACAGTACGGTCCGCGTGGAAACTTAACTGATTGGGAGGTTTCTGAAGATTAGGCACGCGGCCGCACACCAAAACAGTGCGGTCCGCGTGACCTACCAGGTAAAATGTGCACAAGGTAAAATGCTGTGCGGTCCGCATGCCAAAAGCGTGCAGCCGCGCTGGTAGGTGAGTTTTGGGTCCCACACCCTTTTCTATAAATAGGGACCTCTGGCCTTCATTAAACCTTTTGGCCAATTTTCATTCTAAGACCAAATTTCACTATTCACTTCTACCATCTGTGCTCAATTACAACATTCACCCATCCTTGGTAGCATTTCATCTTTGAATCATTATATTCTTTATTTTAATTCATGATTTATGTTAGAATAACTTCTTAATTTCCTTATTTTATTCTTGTAATTGATAATTTTAGGATCAATTAGAAAACTAGGGCTAATCTTAACTGTGAAAATAACTGAGTAGGGACACCTAGGATATAGGATATTGAACAAAGTGGACCCAATTGAACAAAAAGGTTCCCTACCAGTTCTGAAATTTTGCCCTACGCGGCCGCACACTTTTGGTGTGCGGTCCGCGTGAATATCTGAGGACAAGTGACACGTACGCGGCCGCGGTCCAAATCAGTGCGGACTGCGTGCCTGAGGTTCAGAGAATGCTCTAAGTGTCAATGTCCTCTGTGCGGACCGCGTGCATTTCTGTGTGGTCCGCGTTGACCTCATGCGGCCACACCACAAATCAGTGCGGCCCGCTTGGGTCAATTTAAAAGAGTCTGTTTGTGGGGTGCTTGACCTGTACGGACCGCGTGGCAAAAGTGTGCGGTCCGAATCGACCTCACGTGGCCGCGTGACAAGATATTGCGGTTCGCGTGAGTCATATTCAGAGGATACCACTAGGTGTTGTTAAGCCAGTGCGGACCGCGTGTCAAAAGTATGTAGTCCGCATGGTTCCTGATCTTCACTGTGCTTGTTTCAATTATGATATTCTGTCATTGTATACTGCTCAATCGCTTTGACTAACCAATCTAGATTGTATTTTTGCAGGCAATGAAGAAAATGTTAGAACAACGTGGGGGTAAACAACCCGGGAGGGGTGGACCCTCCCGAGGGGGCAGAGGAAAATGAATATTCAAACTCACCCCGGAGGCCCGGGAAAATATAAAGAAAACCCGAAAGATCATTCGGGAAGCTGATAGAGCGGCCTCTCATTCCACGGGGAGTGACTACGTGCCTTCAAGAAGTATCACGTCGGAGTCTGCCCCCTCCCACATAGAAGTTTCTGTGCTTCTCATGTCATCCTCATCCCAGAGGGAGATCAACCCACAGAGGCTACTTCCAAGGCCACTTCCATGGCCACCTCCAAACCAGTCAATGTAGTCTCAGTTTCGTCTGATGAGTCTCGAGCTGACAAGCCAAACAGTGATGACGTGTACTCCACTTCTCCTACAACTACATTATCACGGGAGAGTGGAGGCCAGGGTGAAGGAGGTGAGCCACATGTTGGAGGGATAGAGCGGACCAGGGACCCCAATGTGTGGGCGAACAAATTTGTTAGTCAACAAGCATGGCACAGGTTTCGAGAGTGGTGGCCAAAGAGGAAGTTGATCCCAGAGCGGAGGTTTATAGATGTGGACTTGCTTTCGCACAACCCTCATGTGCAAGCACAGTTTCATACGAGAGAGGGTTGGGGTTTCTTCAGAGAACGGATCGAGAATGCTATTAAACATATGGTGAAGGAGTTCTACGTCAATATTCACCATCTAGTTCGGGACTCCACTGCCACCAAAGTTAGGGACCAGATTTTGTTGTTCGATGGGAAGTCACTGAATGAGTTTCTGGGGTTTGCTGAGGAAGATGAGTCTCAGTATCTTGAGAAGGTAGCCCAGAAGGAGGAGGCACGACCATGGTTAGCAGAGGTGCTAGCGGCTCCCGAAACTGTCTGGTGTGGCTTAAAGCACAAGAGAAGATCAATAGGAACACCCTTAGCTTCGAGGCGAAATGGTGGTTGACTTTTGTTTGCAACCGGTTGGATCCTACTACTCATGACCATTCTGTGCCAGTTGATAGAGCAGTGTTGGTAGTGTCGATCATGGCAGGTTTCCCACTAAATGTGGGAAATATCATGTACCGAGTCATCTCAAAGGTAGCCAATAAGACGAAGACGAACTACCCCTTCCCCAACACATTGACAATGTACTTCCATTAGATGAAAGTGAAAAAGAAGAAATTTGATGTTTTGGTGCCTCCGGTGGGGGCGTACTCGTGGTATGATCAAAAGGGTCCGGACAACCCTAAGACGGCCAAAAAGGGCCAAGCCACCACCTCCACCACAGTTGGCCAGTCTGAGGAGCCAGTTGTCACCACTAATGAGCAGGCTACTCCGCTACCTCCAGGTCCATCTACAACACCCTCCTCTTCCAAAGTTGATCCGAAGATTCCAGTCTCCAAGACGCACAGGTTCACGACCAACCAGCTATCTTATACTTTGACTAGTCTGAACAACTGGATGTCAGCTGCGACATCCAAGTTGACTACCTTGACGATAGTGGTTCAGTCCCACAGTGTACCTGTGACGGTGGAGGTCCCAGCTTCTATTGAGGAGACACTGAAGAAAATCCTGGACAACCAGGAAAAGATGATGAAGAAGCAGGATTCTTTGGAGAAGGCGGTTGATTCACATAGCAAGGCACTCAAAAGCCTTGCTAGGGAGCACCGAAAGCTGAGGAAGACCAAGGCATCGATAGAGTCAGTGGTTGAAATTAAGGAGTAGGTGGACAAACTGGTAGCTGACCAGTTTCCCCTTGATCTCCTCTTTGGTGAGCCATCCACAGAGCCACAGCCAGAGCAGCCAACGGAGGAGCTTAGGCCACGCAAGAAGAGGAAGCTCCCCAACACTGAGGGAGTGGTCATCAGAGTAGCTCCTGAGCAGCCCGAGCAGCTTGAGGGATCTCCCAGTGCACCCACAGCAGGACCTGTAGCAGCAGATAAGGCTCCTCCAGAGCAGGCACCTGTCCTAGTAGCACCACAGCAGGTTGGGGACCAGTCTGAGGTCCCCACCACCACATCGGATGAGGGAGCCAGTCAGAGCCACCATGTTGATCAGGCTTGAGGGGCCATCTATATCCTTTATCTTTGATCTTTATTTGATAGTTAGCATTGGGGACAATGCTAGCTTTTATTCGTGGAGGTGTGCCCTACTTTTTTATTTTTGGGTTGTATATATTTGACTACCTTTAGTACATTCGTAGATGTAGTATTTGTATATATTTTAACGCTTTCATCTACTTTAGTTTCATTTTTTTCGAACACTCTTTTGATTGTAAATATGGATCCATCTTTGTTCATAGTTCATTTGTTCTTTTTCATCTTTTGATCATTCTCGTAGAAGCATTAGTTTTTTGTTTTAAAGCTTTCAATAAACCCTTGGTTTTCTTAATGCCACAGTTCTTTCCAAGGGTAAAGTGTTGTGTGACCCGGGTGGCTCTTCCCTATGATAGATAGCGTGACAACTTTCTTAAGGGTTGAGTCAGTTTTTTTCCTTTTATTCTTGTTTTTCAAACCTTTTTGTTGGTTAAGGGTGCCTCGGGAAAACTTCACTTGGGCCTAGCACATTTGTCTCCGATCTTATGGTCAAAGACATCAAGTTGTGTCTAGATTGGTGAATGTTGTGGCGTTGAGAGTCTTGTGTTGATCGAACAACCATCGATTGGTCATATGGACCAAAGTGTGCTCGAATCTATTCCGAGGTTGTTGTGGGCCTTCGACTCTATGTCTTGGTGATCTCTGAGTGTAAGTGTGGTGAGAAAGTGGAATTGTGAGCCCAAGCACCGTACCGATGGTCTAGAACTTGCCCCGAATGTTTGTTGAGGCGAAATCCTAGGTGAAACTTGACTTGAGAAGTGAATGTAGGCCACATTTGATCCAAATGAACATAGCATGAATCATTCCTTCCAACCTACCAATAAATGAATCACTAGTCACCCATTTTGAGCCTAAAGCCTTATTTCTTCATAAACCAAAGTGCAAGCCTATACCCAATTTAGACCTTCTCTTGGCACCCAAAGACCTTCCCTTAAAGTGATTACAAAAGCATAAGTTTGGGGGAGGAAAGACAAGATACAAAAAAGGAAGGCACCAAAAGGGCAAAAAGTCACAAATGCAATAAGAAAAAGAAAAGGCATGAAGAAAAAAGGAAACAAAGAGACAAACAAGCGAGAAGTTGAAAAAGACCCAAAATGGGAGACCAAAAAGTGTTGACAAGTGAAAAAGGAAGAAGGATAAATGATAATGAATGGATCAAAGAGATAGTGCCAAATTGCAAAATGGAAGAGTGCCATGGTGCCTCTCTTTCACCCCTTAAAAGAGGAAATGCCAAAAAGAGTCAAGAAGGCGTTCTATGAATGAATCAAAAGAATTGCTTTAGGGAAGGTTGAAACACTACGAACCAAAGTCTTACCCTACCCAAAAAGCTTTCACAATGACTCCCAAAATGTCCTATATGATCTCAAGTCAAGAAGAGCCTACATTAGTGGATACTTACATAAAGGGCAAGCCTATGGTATCTAGTGTCGGGCTTTGGGTCTCTTCCTTGAGAACACGAGTGTGAAATTCTCTACATTGATATTGAGTGCAAATACCCTAAAAGGTGAGATGCACTTCGGGAGAGCCGATGGTGTATGAGTTTGGGGTCCACAATAACCAAAAGTGCTTGAGAAAGACTCCTTGATGGATCGAGTCAACCCTCGAAGCTCTTGTGTCACACTTGAACCAATATTCTTAAAAGTTTTCAAAAAAAGGTGTCAATGATACATTTTCATTAGGGGCAATTGTTAGTCCCAATTGATGTTTGTGAGGTTACCCCCGGACAAGTTGGGGTTAATTGGTGTCTTTTCTCTTAAGGATTCGGTCTTAGTTTTGATTTGCTTGAGGACAAGCAAAGGTTTAAGTTTGGGGGAGTTGATAACTAGAAATTTTGCATGATTTTGAACCCCGCTTTACCTTAGCTTTGTGCAATAAATGTGTTAAAGTGGCTCTGAACTACTTACAAGTGCGCTAATTTGCAGGTTTGCGCGAATAGAGGATGAATACCATCGAAGCGGCTCAAAAAGGAGAGACACCGGCAAAGTGCCAACAAAAAGAGAATTGACTTCAAGGAAGCCTGTGCGGACCGTACTGTTTTGGTGTGCGGCCGCACAGGCTAGTTCAGAGACCCAGGAGAATCAAGCAAAAGCTGCGCGGACCGCACTGATTTGGTGTGCAGCCGCGCAGTTGAACTTCAGAGAGACCTCAAATGTAGATCAGACCCACGAGGACCGCGAGACAAAACAGTGCGGTCCGCGTGAGCCCCGTAGGGGCATTTTTGTCCGAAAATTTTAGGGTAGTATAAATAGCTTCTTTTTCTTTTTTAGGTCAGATTTAATGATACACTGTAGTGGCAAAGCTCGTGAGCAACCTTATTACGTCTATTTTAGGCAATTTTGTACTAGTTTAACCTTGAATTTCATTTCCCATTAATTATTATGTCATTTTTAGCATTAATTTCTTCTTCTTCTTCAATTTCCATGTCTAGCTAAACCCATAGCTAGGGTTGTAGACTAAACCTAGTATGGGTAATTGATGGGTTAGGATATTAAATGCATGGATGATTGTGGGTAATTGGTTTTGGGTTGAATGAATGTATTTAATTTGGATTTTGTGGTTGCAAACATGAAGTCTACATTTGTGGGTTTGGTCTCTACTTGAGAAAGAGGGTCTAAAACCTCTCATTCAATTCCAACAAAAACTTAGGATGGACCCATGAGAATGGTAGTCCTAAGTAACGGGTATGAACCTCGAGAGAGTAATTACCCTACTTGAGCCTAGAGTTGCTTGGGCAAATTGGACTACCCAATTGGTCTCGAGTGAGCCAATTGGGCAAAATTGTTCTCTCTACCGAGAGGTGTGAGAATGAAAGTATAGAGCAACGGCTATCCTAATATCCCATGTATCATCCCCGCATTGAAATTCCATACACGTTAGTTATTCCACCTAGGCGTGAGCTACTTCTCTAGTCCCTTTTATCCCATTAGAAAAATCATACTTAGAAATAGTCTTTAGCATAATTAGACAATTCAATAGTAGAAAACAAAATAGTTGATACGTTGAAAACACCAAAGATGTTAGAGGCCAATCTAGAAGTCAAGACTCAACTCTAGTGCAACACGATTATCACTCCAAAATTCTAACTCCCTGTGGAAATTGACCCCGTCACTATACGGGTAAGAGTTTGAGTGCCCACTCATACCTTCGGGTTGAGTTTTCCACGATCATGTTCATGACCCCAGCGCGGAGATTCCTTCTATTGATTCAGTTCCTATTGTACGGGATTATCTCGAGGTTTTCCTTTCAAACTTGTCGGGTATGCCACCTGACAGGGATATTCATTTCTGTATTGATCTAGTACCGAGCACTCAGCCCATCTCTATTCCACTGTATCGCATAGCCCCGCTAGAGTTAAAGGAGTTAAAATATCAGTTGTAAGACCTTCTAAAAAAGGACTTTATCAGGCCCAGTGTTTCTCCCTGGGGTGCACCGGTGTTATTTCTAAAGAAAAAGGGTGGTTCGATGCGGATTTGTATTGATTACCGGTAATTAAACAAAGTGACGATAAAGAATAAGTATCCACTGCCGAGGATTGATAATTTGTTTGACCAGCTCCAAGGAGTGAGGATGTTCTCAAAAATAGACTTGAGGTCGGGCTACCATCAGCTGAAGATTAGGGCAGCTAGCATTCCTAAGACAGCCTTTCGCACTCAATATGGGCACTATGAATTCTTAGTCATGTCTTTTGGGTTGACCAATTCCCTAGCGACATTTATGGAGTTGATGAACTGAGTGTTCCAGCATTATCTAGATCTATTCGTGATAGTCTTTATAGATGATATCCTAGTATACTCCCGCAGCCAGGAAGAGCACGAGCAGCACCTCAGAGTGGTTCTTCAAACTCTGAAGGATAATCAGCTATATGCCAAGTTTTCAAAATGCAAGTTTTGGTTGAGTTCGGTTGCATTTCTGGGTCATATCGTATCAGTAAAGGGTATTTAGGTAGACCCAAAGAAGACTGAGGTAGTCAAGAATTGGCCTCGACCAGCTTTAGTGACCGAGATTCGGAGTTTCTTGGGATTTGCAGGTTACTACTGTCAGTTCGTAGAGGGGTTCTCTTCTATTGCAGCCCCGATGACTAGGTTGACCCATAAGGGTGCCTAGTTTAAGTGGTCAGATGAGTGTGAGGCGAGCTTTTAGAAGCTCAAGACAGCTCTGACTACAACACCAGTGTTGATTTTGCCCACTGGTTCTGGGCCTTACACAGTTTACTGTGATGAATCCCGAACTAGGCTTGGAGCGGTATTGATGCACGATGGTAAAGTTATTGCATAAGCTTTGAGGCTGTTGAAAATCCATTAGTAGAATTATCCGGTTCAGGACCTTGAGTTGGCAGCAGTTGTTCATAACTTAAAAATTTGGAGGCATTATCTATATGATGTGGCATGTGAGGTATACACGGATCACAATAGTCTTCAGTATTTATTCAAGCAAAAAGAGTTAAATGTGCGATAGAGGAGATGGTTAGAGTTGCTAAAAGATTATGATGTTACTATCTTATATCACCTAGGTAAGGCCAATGTGGTGGCTGATATGTTGAGTAGGAAGTCTGCCAGCATGGGTAGTCTCGCTTATATTCTGGTTAGCCCGAGACCGCTTGCTCTAGATGTTCAAGCCTTAGCCAATCAGTTCGTGAGACTAGATATTTTTTAGCCTAACAGGGTGTTGGCCTGCACGGTCGCTCATTCTTCTCTATTGGAGCGTATCCGTATCAGGACTTGCGGCAACATTATTGGTGGCGTAGGATGAAGAAATTGTTGCCTATGACGCTCGATGTCTAAACTATCAGCAGGTTAAATATGAGCACCAAATGCCTGGTGGTGTGTTCCAGAGAATTGAAATTCCGGAGTGGAAATGGGAGCGGATTACAATGGACTCTGTTACTGGACTTCCTTTGACTGGGAGAAAATTTGATGCTATTTGGGTCATTGTTGATAGGCTGACCAAGTCAGCACATTTCATTCCAGTAGCAGTCTACTATTCATATCAGAAGTTAGTAGAGATTTACATCTATGAGATTGTTCACCTTCATGGGGTGCTGGTGTCTGTTATCTCAGATCAGGGTACGCAGTTTACCTCGCATTTCTGGAGAGCGGTCCAGCAGGAGTTAGGCACCCAGGTTCAGTTGAGTATAATATTTCATCCTCAGACGGACTGTCAATCCGAGAGGACTATTCAAATCTTAGAGGACATGCTCCGAGCTTATGTCATTGATTTTGGGGGCTCATGGGACCAGTTTCTACCATTAGTAGAGTTTGCCTACAACAACAGCTACCAGTCTAGCATTCAGATGGCTCCATATGAGGTGTTGTATGGTAGGCGATGTCGGTCTCCAATCGGATGGTTTGAGCCGAGAGAGGCTCGGTTGCTAGGTACAGACCTAGTTCAGGAGGCCTTAGATAAGGTCAAGACTATGCAGGAGAGGTTGTATTCAGCTCAGTCCAGACAGAAGAGTTATTCAGACCGTAAGGTCCGAGATGTGGATTTCATGGTTGGTGAGCGGGTATTGCTTCGGGTGTCGCCTATGAAGGGCGTGATGAGATTCAGAAAGAAGGGCAAGCTCAGCCCTAGGTATATTGGTCCATTTGAGATTTTGGATCGAGTGGGAGAGGTGGCTTATAGACTTGCACTGCAACCTATCTTATCAGCCGTGCATCCGGTTTTTCATGTATCTATGCTTCGGAGATATCACGGCGATCCTACACATGTGTTAGACTTCATTATTGTCCAATTGGACAAGGGTCTATCTTACGAGGAGGAGCCAGTGGCTATTCTAGACCGGCAGGTTCAACAGTTGAGGTCGAAGAGTTTCCCTTCCGTGCATGTCCGGTTGAGAGGTCAGCCTCCTGAGGCATCGACCTGGGAGTCCGAGTCTGATATGCAGAGCCGTTACCCACATTTGTTCCCCGACTCAGGTACTTTCTTTTCTTGTCCGTTCGAGGATGAATAGTTGTTGTAGATGTGGAGGATGTGACGAGCCAAAGGATCATCACATATTTTCCTCATCTATTCCACATTTCCGAGGCCTTGAAAACCTTATTTTATATTGCCTCGATTTACGTGCGCAGTCCGGGCACGTAGCCGAAAAAAACATTTGTGTTAGAATATGTGAATTCAATGGAAAATTTGAAGAATTTTGATATTAATATTGATATAGTTGACTTCGGTCAACATTTTTGGTAAACGGACCCGGACCCGAGATTGGACAGTCCTGGAAGGTCATATGAAAATATGGGACTCGGGCATGTATCCGGAGTTGAATTCCGAGGCCTAGAGCCCGAGATATGAATCTTTCTGTTAAATTGTTTTTTTGAAATTATTAAGAAAAATAGAAATGAAAATTAATTAAAAGACCATGGTATCGGGCTCATATTTTGGTTCTGACGCCCGGTACAAGTCTTATATATTATTTAAGTACTTCCTGCAAAGACTGATGGAAATTGAACATCGTTTGACGTGTTTTGAACCATGAGTTCCAAATTTGAAAGTTTATGAAGTTTAAAAGAAGAAATCATGAACTTGAGGCTTAATTCTATGAAAACGATGTTATATTGGCGATTTGATCGCGCGAATAAGTTCGTGGTATGTTTTTTAGGTAGTGTGCATGTTTGGTTTGGTGCCCGAGTGCTCGGGTGAATATTTGATAGGCCGTGAGAGCAAATTTTAAAAATGAACACAGCTGGTATTTGTTTCCCAGCTGATATCTTTGCAATTGCGAAGAATCACTCGCAATTGGGAGAAGTCCCAAAATAGCCTGAGCTCGCAAATGCAAACAAAATCTTTGCAAATGTGAGGGGACCCAGAATTTCCCTTGGTTCGCAATTGCGAACAAAATACTCGCAAATGTGAGGTTGCCCTGAAATGCCCCAGGTTCACAAATGCGAACAAATGCTCGCAATTGCGAGGTTGCCCAGATTTGGCCTATGTTCGCAAATGTGAATAGGTCATTCGCAAATGCAAAGTCCACAGTCCGGGAACTGTTGTGTTCGCAATTGCGAACATATGTTCGCAATTCCCATAACCGCAATTGTGCAATTTTTATACTTAAACGATTTTAAACCCCTTTTTCACCATTCTTTCAAAACCCAAAACCCCATAAGCGATTTTTCAAGAGAAATATCACTCCAAATCACTTGTAAGTCGATTTTCACTCAACTCTTCTAATTCCTAACATCATTAAACATGTTTTCCATGAGATATCAATGGTTCTTATGGTTGAAATTGTTATTTTTGGGTAGAACCTAGTTTTTTCATGAATTGGGGAGTTGGACCTCAATTTGAGGTCCGATTTCGAAATAAATCATATAATTGAATCGTGAGGGAATGGGTAACCGGATTCTGGTCCGAACCCCGAGTTTTGACACGTGGGCCCGAAGGAATTTTGGGAAATTTTGAGTAAAACTTTGAGAAAACCATTTTTATGCATCCAAACCAATTTATATAGTGTTTATTAATGTAATTCAACCAATTATGATTAGATTCGAGCGAGTTGAAGGTTGAGTTATGAGGTAAAGCGATAGTTGAAGGTTAATTGGGCTTCAAGGCTTTGAGGTAAATGTTTGATCTATCCTAGCATGAGGGAATAGGATTGAGTGTAATAACTTACTAATTGCTATGTGATCGAGTGCGGTGTATAGGCATGGTGACGAGCATCTATACACCGTAGTCTAACATGACCGTGAGTCATTTGTTGATACATGTTGTGAGCTAACGTGGAATTTTCCTAAGTCATATTCTTAAGCCCTTGCCGGGTTGTGAAGGTTGATTATTATTTCCCTTGCCATGACATGGTTATGTTGTGGATGTTGTTCCATTGTCAGGATATTGTTATGACTATTATTACTCCCTTGCCGGGACGGTATATGTTACTTATTTCATTCTTTTGCGCGTTGACTGTGACTGTTATTTGGGCTAGGAAGAGTGATAATGCACGAAGGGTGATGCCGTGCCATTTTTGAAGTATGTTCGCACGAAGTATAATTCCGTGCCTTGTTTTATTATTTATGCACGAAGGAACATTCTGTGCCATTGTTACTTGAATTATGCACGAAGGATCATTCCATGCCATGTTTATTATTTATGCACGAAGGAACATTCCGTGCCATTGTTGCTTAAATCATGCACGAAGGATCATGTCGTGCCATGAATGTGAGGATGAGAGTAAAAGAACGAAGGATGACACCGTGCACTTTTATTTGCTTGTTTTGTGAGGAAGAGAGTAAAAGCACGAACGGTGATGCCGTGCAACCATTCAATTTCTTGTTTTGTGATAACTATTTTTGCTACACTCTGTTTTTACCTTACTAATTAATTATGTGTTTCCGATTGTGCTCCCCCAGCATGTTCCCTCCTTTGTTGTTTGTGTTGCTCAATATATCTGTTATTTTGTGATACATACATATATAGAACTGCACAAGTTATGTGAGTGTCTGGTCCTAGGCTTGTCACGACATGGGGTCGGATTGTGCTGATACTACACATCTGTGCGTTTTTGCACAGGTCCAGGTTTTGAGCAGGAGCAGCAGCAGTAGTACGCTAGTAGGATTATCGTACTTTCGAGACTGAGGTTGCTTGCAGGCATCCGCAGGCCCGACTTCTCCTTTTTTGCTTTTATTATTGTTGTGGTCTCATTGTTTCGAGACAGACGGCTATTATTTATTTCTTTTAGACCATTATGTGTAGTTATTCCTTAGTAGTTCGTGAGTTTGTGACTCCACATCTTGGGTAGAGGATTCATTGTCGAGTAATTCACACTATTATTCAGTTTTTATTAAAAATACTTCTGCAATTAAAGTTATTGTTAATATTCTTGTTATTAAATAGGAGAACAGGATAGTTGTGTAAATGTAAAGGTGGTGAGTAAATTGGCTTGCCTAGCTACCACGAATAGGCACCATCGTGATCCCAATGGTGGAGGAATCTGGGTCGTGAAAATAACTCGTGTCACACCTCCTTTTGGCGCTACCGCACCCCGTGAAGGGCGCGAGAAAGGTAGTTTTTCCAATTAAAGGACAATCAAAATGGAATTTTTTATTAAGATTTAGAGTCGCCACTTGGGAGGTTTATGGTGTCCCAAGTCACCAGTTGAATCCCGAATCGAGGAAAGGTTTGACTCTATTTAACGGTCCGCGAATCAGAAATTCGGATAAGGAATTTTGTTAACCCGAGAGAATGTGTTAGGCATTCTCGAGTTCCATGGTTCTAGCATGGTTGCTCAATTATCATATTTGGCTTATTTTATCTGATTTTTGTAACATGCTTTAACTTAGGCAAATTTTAACTTTTAACCGCTTTTAATGTTGTTATTCATTATTTTATTAAAAGAATTGCAAAATCATGAAAATGCATCCCAAACCACGTCACAATCAATGTACCCGTGATTATCGACACATTCCAACTTTATTGAGATTTGGATTTGGGTCACATAAATGTGCACCCGAACTTAAGAGTATAATATTATAAAAAGCGTGCCTAAAGAGTCTCACGCGTTACTATTTTGAGAATGCCGTGAAATTTGCTAAGACGGCATGTCCCGAAACCTAAGTAATCATTACCATCTATCGAGGGCCCCTTAATTTGCAATTTATTTTGGCAAGACACGCCTCATTTATTTTTCAGGATATCCTAAAGTCTACATTTTTACTAAATTTGTCTCTAAATTAAAGAGAAACAAAAGTCCTAATTGAATTACATGTTTGACAAGTTCGGGCCTCTTATTAGTTATTAGGTTATAATAGATGTGAAACAACAAAAGGCACCCGAACTTATTAAGTGGCGGGCTATTTTGTGCCTTGTTCTATAATCGAATTACTAAAGCTGAAATTATAACATGCGTACAAGATTGACAAATATCGAAAACAAACCATCCATTCGCCAAATTGATTTTAACTGACATTTCTAAAATTGATTTAAATTAATGGAATCAACGACAATGTTATTAGCATGGATTCGAACGTTGGCCTATAGGCTGCCTAACGGAATTAAATACTGCATGTTTTAAAGTCTGCCTTAACTATAAAAACAACAGAGATGAGATCTAAGTAATTATTTTGCTAACTATTGTTCATTCGAACAATTACATATCTTACTACATCATAAGTATGGCTGACAACTACTGATTACTAACCTTTTAAGCAAATATAGTTTCAATGAAATATCATCTGCTCAATACACTTATGTTGAGTTATAAACCAAAACTACACAAATCCACTAACATTTTATAGAAATTACATGTACAACACCAAATATATATATATATATATATATATATATATATATATATATATATATATATATATATATATATATCCTTCACATTTTTTCATTCCATGCTCAGCTTCACTGTTACATCAGTGTGGAATACAAGTGTGTACCTGGATATTGGCCACAAGAAGAAAAGAAAAGAGGATCAGCAGGTGAAGTATGCAACAACACATCAACACAAACAGCAACAGTAGTAGCCACTAACAACTAGTAATCGGAAAACCCAGTAGTAGACTTGAAAATCAAGTAGAAAATCCAGTAACCACCCAATAAAGTAATAACAAAGGACCAACAATTAACTCAAGAAGCCACTTGAAAATCCAAGAAAAACAACAGGAGACCAAGATCACACTCAGGAATACAATGGAACAGTATTCTGATTTCTGTTTCTTTCACACCATGAAAGACTAAACTCTAAGTGTCGAAATCCAGCCTAACTCTCACTCTATATCCTTGACTTATGAAGATAAAAGCTAGCCGATTTTAACTCTATATCTCTGGACCTTCTCTCTAAAAAAAATCAGCCCCCCTTTTATGTCAAAACTGACCCTATTTATTACCAAGAACAGACCTCTCAGGTCTGCCTTGAACTATTCAAGCTACTCACTACCCATTCCCTTTTGATTCCCATGCCTTAAAGCCTCTCTTGATGCAAACTATTTCGTTGCCCACACTTGTTCCCTATTGTTTCAATCAACATTCAAGGGTGCATTAGAGTATTCATTTTAAACCCATGCCTTTGTGTTATTCTCCCCACTGATATTAAACTAGGGTTATATATTAACCACTTGACATACCCCCTTAAATTAACTCTAATTCGACTCTGATAAATCCTAAAACTACCCCGTAACCCCTGGAAATTATTGTCCTGCCCTAAGTTTCATTAATCAGTATTTAGAACCCTCTGAATTACAACTAACACTGATCACTAACTATCAGATTATACAACTATAACCAATTTCTAATCAAGTTCAGGCAGTAGATTCCAAGTAGAAGGTCAAGATTAAAATCAGGAAAGTATCAATCAAAGGGAATGAGTTGATCATATTGGGAACCAATCCTGAT
This sequence comes from Nicotiana noctiflora, assembly GCA_032618575.1. Taxonomy (NCBI): domain Eukaryota; kingdom Viridiplantae; phylum Streptophyta; class Magnoliopsida; order Solanales; family Solanaceae; genus Nicotiana; species Nicotiana noctiflora. Next base: position 332,417 of record JASVEL010004444.1, on the reverse strand, counting down.
CAACTCAAACCCAATGAAGTTATCAAAATTGAACATCCACAGGTTCACCTCAATACAAATTTAACACAAAAAAGGAAACAAGCTGATAATCATATAGGAATGAACAAAAATGGCCTATTATCATGCTTCTTCAGTTTTTCAAACAAATTTAATTGACGACACTTACTTAATCGATTGCATACACACAATTGATAACAAACAAACAGAGTCGAACAGAACAACAGGGTAATTCATGCCTTGGACAAAACAGGGGACTTATAAAACCAACTATTCGACGACATTATCAAATCAACTATATAGTTTATAACCTACTCGACCATGACCAGAAGCAGAATCGACCAAATAAAAGGTCTGGTAGGAGATGGACAGAACAATTGATATGAAATTGAAAAATCAATTAAAACTAAACTAAACACAGAAACATATATTAATAAAACAGAAATAGAACATAGGGAAAGGAAAATACCTCAGAGAAACTCAAAAAGAGACAAACTCGAATTGAACTCGAACTCGAACCTTTTGAGGCAAAATGGACCTTAATCAGGGTGTTCTCAGTTGAGAATACCCGGATAAAGGTCCATTAGACCTCAATTATCCGTCGAATTCAGTCGGAAATCTAACTTTGGATTTTCTAGGGTTCATACGGTCAATTTGGAGTTCGGAGTTTTCTGGTTAAATTCGAACAAAACTAAGCTTGGTTTGGTTGTAAGAACGGTTAGGGGAATATATGCTATCAATTTGGGGTCAATTGGTGTAAGTTGGTTTTGGGCTCGAATCTTCGATTGAAGATTCGAGGAGCTCCGGTTTGATTCGAGACAAGCCATGCTCGGGGTTGGACTGAGGAGGTATCGGAGGTGTTGTGGTGTTAAAATGGTGGTCATTGGCCTACCGGAACCGCCGTGAGGCAATTTTTGGCAGGCGGAAGAAGGCGGTGGATGGCGGCGTTATGTCGTCTCTAAGAGAGACAGATGAGGGGTGAAATGAATTAGGGTTTAGGAAATCCAACTTTTGCCTTTGGTACATTAGAAATTGATGGATTATTGTGAGCCGTTGGATTGATTGAGATCGATAGTTGGGATCTTTCGTTAGGGGAAAACGGCGTCGTTCGATTTAGTTGGGGGACCGGGTTGAGACGGGTAACAGATCGGTTTGTTTAAACGGGTAGGGTAGATGAGATCTCAATAGTTGGATTAAAGGAGATGGTTGGCTGAGATTTCAAGCGATGAAACGACGTAGTTTTGTCATCAAACTACATCGTTTCTCTCACCTCTAAAGATAAACATATTGGATCGGGTATAGGGCTTGATAATTGGGCTTAATTTCTTTGCATTTTTAGCTAAATTTCACCTTCCTTAACTAACCACAATTAAATTAAGCACACTTTAAACAAATGAAATTATACATCTATTAATTAACACTCAAACAATTAACACAAATTACACATTTAAATAAAATCACACAATGACAAGGAACAAAAATGCACATTTTTGAAATTTTCTTTTTAACCATTTTATGGCCAATTAATTCTTACTAACGCACAATTAATTCCTAAATTTCTGCAATACGTATTTTTTGTATTTTTAATCAATTTAACAAATAAGCACACACAGAGACAAATGCTAATGCTAAAGAAAGATAACAGAAAATCCACAAAATCAAAGGCAACACAAGACTATTTTATTTTATATTTTTGGGAGTAATTGTCGTGAGAGCAAAAATCACGTGCTCAAAGCTGCCCCTCTTTGCTTTAAAACACAAAGCGTTTTTCATACAAAGATAAAGTGCACAGATACAAGCAATTTTTTCTCGTTGGAATACTCTGTGTGAAGCATTTTTTGAGAAAAGCTTGACCGAGCCTCTACTTCGGAAGGCCTCCTACATATCCTGGGCTAAACACAAATCAGGTCAATGTAGTTCGGGAAGTTTTGGTAGCTGGGACTACCGTGGGATTGTGATTTCACTGTTATTGCTACTGCATATTGTTGCCATGGCTTTGCAGATCTCCTCATTACACCGTGCTAAAAACGGAAAACAAGAGCTAAGCTAGCCTAGGGATCATGAGATCTCATTTATATTCAAATTTTTCTTGTCGCTTTGCATTTTTGTCATCTTGTGTTTCTTTCACTGCTTTTCTTCCGAGAACTTGGGGCGGGCACTGGTCTTTGCCTCTCTTGAATGCTCGTTTTCATCATTTTGGCCAATCTGCTAGAGATAGAGCTTTTCTGTCAAGTCTGTTATGCTGGAGGTGAAACAAAGTTTGAGGGCTGCTCCTTTCTAGTTTTATCTTGTCTTTCTTTTGACTCATGCGCTTGATTTTGCACCGGGGACTCTTCTTGTGACCTTCCGCTTCAGGGTTGGTTACTGGTTTCAAGACCTTCCATGTAAAGCCTTCTACCGGCCATTGTTGCCTTCCTTCACACTTCTGAATTTGGACTTGTGCAGGGGATTTTTCGTGTAACATTCTGCCTTCATGGTGGGTTAGTGGTTTCAAGACCTTCGATGTAAATACTAAAAAATATTCTTCTTGTTATACAGGTGGGCGCATGTTATCATAGAGATATAAAGTTATTCCACTTATTATACAGGTGGGCGCCTATATCTAAAGATGTGCAAAAGTATTATGCTTGTTATACAGGTGGGCACCTAGTTATCTAAAACATAAAAAGTATTCCGCTTGTTATACAGGTGGGCGCCTATTTATCTAAAGACATGAAAATATTCCGCTCGTTATACAGGTGGGCGCCTATTTATCTAAAGACATGAAAATATTCTGCTTGTTATACAGGTGCCCGCCTATTAATCTAAAACATGAAAATATTCCGCTTATTATACAGGTGGGTGCCTATTTATCTAAAGACATGAAAATATTCCGCTTGTTATACAGGTGGATGCCTATTTATCAAAAACATGAAAGTATTTTGCTTGTTATACAAGTGGGCGCCTATTTATCTAAAAACATCAAAATATTCTGCTTGTTATACAGGTGGGCGCCTATTTATCTAAAGACATGAAAATATTCCACTTGTTATAGAGGTGGGTGCCTATTTATCTAAAGACATGAAATATTCTACTTGTTATACAGGTGGGCGCCTATTTATCTAAAACATGAAAGCATTCCACTCATTATACAGGTGGGCACCTATTTATCTAAAGACATGAAAGTATTATGCTTGTTATACAGGTGGGCGCCTATTTATCTAAAACATGAAAGTATTCCACTTGTTATACAGGTGGGCACCTATTTATCAAAAACATGAAAGTATTCTGCTTGTTATACAGGTGGGCACCTATTTATCTAAAGACATGAAAATATTCCGCTTGTTATACAGGTGAGCGCCTATTTATCTAAAACATGAAAATATTCCGCTTGTTATACAGGTGGGCGCCTATTTATCTAAAGACATGAAAATATTCCGCTTGTTATAGAGGTGGGTGCCTATTTATCAAAAACATGAAAGTATTTCGCTTGTTATACAAGTGGGCGCCTATTTATCTAAAAACATGAAAATATTCTGCTTGTTATACAGGTGTGCGCCTATTTATCTAAAGACATGAAAATATTCCACTTGTTATACAGGTGGGTGCCTATTTATTTAAAGACATGAAATATTCTACTTGTTATAGAGGTGGGCGCCTATTTATCTAAAACATGAAAGCATTCCACTTGTTATACAGATGGGCACCTATTTATCTAAAGACATGAAAGTATTATGCTTGTTATACAGGTGGGCGCCTATTTATCTAAAGCATAAAAATATTCCGCTTGTTATATAGTTAGGCCCCTGTTTATCTAAAGACATGAAAATATTCCGCTTGTTATACAGGTGGGCGCCTATTTATCTAAAACATAAAAGTATTCCGCTTGTTATACAGGTGGGCGCCTATTTATCCAAAACACGAAAGTATTCCGCTTTTTATATAGGTGGGCGTCTATTATTCTAAAGACATGAAAATATTATTCCACTTATTATACAGGTGGGCGCCTATTCTTATAAGACATGTCAAGTATTGGATTTGTTCCCTCGTTCATCCGAGGATGGTAGAAACTTTTTTGCCCCAGTTTTGGTGACCTTCTTTGAGACGTGTATTTTCTCCATCGTCAACCTTTATTTTCCTATAAAATCAAAGAAAATCTTGTTAGTTGAAAATATGGGGAGTGGTCTTGCCACTCTTGTTGGGGACGGGTTTTCCCTTTTCCTCGCTCTGTGCTCCCAAAACTGGTTGTGGGTAACTTTACTTGTTGGGGATGACATTTCTGTTGGGGATGTATTTTCCATTCTATTCATTCCCCGCCTTTTGTGCTATCCGACCATCCTGGAACTTGGTTAGTGGTCTAGTGGAGTTTTGTTGGGGATCTTTTTTGATCCATAAATTCCTAGACCGTCGCCCTCCGGCCTTTCTTCTTACTTTCAAAGCCAGTTTATCCTTTGGCTTCTCCTTTTCGCTTCGTACCTTTCTGGCGATTGGTGGTAAACTCTGAAAGATCCTTTCTAAAATTTCTAGAATTTAAACAAAGAACGGGAAAGAAAAATATTTCTGAACAAAATGCTGGAAGGAAAGAAAAAGAGAGAACTTATTTGGATGGTATGACTGGTCCCAACGATCATGTCGTGCGTTCCGAATTAATCGACCCAGTCTATTTATATCAATCAATCTTTCTGATGTCTTAATCTTCCCGGGATAAGCAGGTGCCCAACTTTTTGGCGTATGCCGATCCTCTCTGTCAAATGCTTCATATCGCCTCATAATGCCCTTCGAGGGGTTTTCACTAATGAGACTCTCTCATTTCTCTCGGCTCTCGTCGCCTTATGGTGCCCGTGAAGGTTTTCACCACAAGACTCTCTCATTTTATTTCTTTTAGCTTACGTCGTCTCACGGTGCCTGTGAATTTTCACCTATGAGACTCTCTCATTTTATTTTTCGGTTGTGGATCAGAGTGTTACCGATAGGATTCTCTCCATTGGGCGTCTTTTTGCATATTAATTTCTACGGCTTATGACCTTTGTCTTGTCGAGGATCAATGTACTGTCCTTGACATTTGCCTGCCTGACTGGGTACTTCTCAGATAATGATCGGGAGGTCTTGATGGGTAAGGAAACGGTTGTCCGGAAATTCGAAACAACTTGATGGGTAAGAGATTACAACACTTGGAATTGGGGCCCCCTTTTTTTCCCAAAGTCAACAAAACATAACTTCGGCCCCAGTTTTTCTTCTTTGGGAAATATTTTTTTTATTTCTGTTCTCTTTTTCTATGACACTTCGTCACCTTGCGACCGAGCCGTGAGGCGTCTACGGATCCTTCTAGAGGAATCAGTTCGAACGTAGTTCACTCATTTCTCTCATGATTTTCTTATCATTTTTCTTATTTTCTCTTTTCTTTATTTTTTCATTTTCTTTATTGATTCCAAGAGAGGGGTATGAAAGAATAAGTAAGGCTCAAAAGGGAAAGCAAAGGTTGAAAGTGTTTGGGTGGAATAAAGAATTGCCTCCGTCATTTTATTTTCCAACAAGAACCAAATACAAACAAACGAATAAATAACTGCCATGATCGAAGAAATTACACATAGTATCTCTTGACCGCATCGAAATTGATAGCCATGTCGACACATCTTCCTTCGATATCTATTAGGCATAAAGCGCTGTTGGATAACACTCTGGTCACAATATAAGGCCCTTGCCAATTTGGGGCGAACTTACCTTTTGCTTCGACCTGATGTGGGAGAATCTACTTTAATACTTGCTGCCCTACTTCAAATTTTCTGGGGCGCACCTTCTTGTTGTATGCTCTTGCATTCTTTTTTGATACTATTGGCTATGGCATACTGCCGCCAATCTCTTTTCATCAATTAAGCTCAGCTGCTCCAGCCGAGCTTTAACCCATTCATCATCATCAATTTCGACCTCAACGACGATCCGGAGGGACAAGATTTCGACCTCTGCTTATATTACTGCTTCAGTTCCATATACCAACAAATAAGGAGTTGCACAACTGAAGTACGAAGAGTAGTGCAATAACCCAATAATGCAAAGGGTAGCTTTTCGTGCCACTGTCTGGACCCTTCTACCATTTTTCTCAAAATCTTCTTTATGTTTTTGTTGGCCGCCTCAACTGCACCATTTGCCTTAGGACGGTATGGGGTAGAATTACGATGTGTAATCTTGAATTATTGACATACTTATTTCATCAAATTGCTGTTACGATTAGCGTCCTTGTCTGCGATGATTACCTTTGGGATCCCAAACCTACAGATGATATGGGAATAGATAAAGTCCACCACTGCCTTCTTGGTCACCAACTTGAAGTTCTTGGCCTCTAGCCATTTGGTGAAATAATCAATGGTAACCAGGATGAACCTATGACCATTAGAAGCTGCCGTCTCAATAGGTCCGATGACATCCATGCCCTATGCAATGAACGGCCACGGTGCTGACATTGTATGTAATTCTGTTGGCGGAGAATGAATGAAATCTCCGTGTACCTGACATTGATGGCACTTCCGCACGAAGCTGATACAATCGTGCTCCATGTTGAGCTAATAATATCCTGCTTGTAGAATATTTTTTGCCAATACATACCCTCTCATATGCGGCCCAAAAACTCCAGCGTGGACCTCTATCATTAACGTCGTGGCTTGACTTGCGTCTATACATCTCAACAATCCAAAATCTGGGGTTCTTTTGTACAACATTCCTCCACTGAGGAAACCCCATTTGCCAGTCGACGAATTGCTCTCCTTTGATTTCTGGTTGCCTGTTCTGGGTATATCCCCATTCAGATGTATTCTTTGACATCGTAGAACCATGGTTAACCATCCATTTCTTCCTCTATCATGTAAAATAAGCATGCTGCTCATAATCCTGAATATGCAATGGATCAACATAAACCTTATCTGGGTGGTGCAACATTGGGCTAAGGTAGCAAGTGCATCGGCGACCTCATTGTGAGATCTTGGAATGTATCTGAAGTCCACTGATCAAAATTTCTTGTTCAAATCATGCAAGCACTGACAATATGGTACAAGTTTCAACTCGTGTGTCTCTCATTCACCTTGAATTTGATGCACCAGGAGGTCCGAGTCCCCCAAGACTAAGACATCTTGGACATCCATGTTTGCGGCTAACCGTAATCCCAGAATGCAAGCCTCATATTCAGCCGTGTTGTCGGTAAAATAGATATATAGTAGTCGTAACTGGATAGTGATGTCCTATTTCTGAAATGAGTACCGCTCTTATCCCGGCTCCTTTTGAGTTTGCGGCTCCATCAAAGAAAAGCTTCCGTCTTGGTTCCTCCATCGATTCTATCTCATCCATATGTATCACCTCTTCATTGGGAAAATACGTTCTCAATGGCTCGTACTCTTCATCAACAGGGTTCTCGACCAATTGGTCAGCCAATGCTTGGGCCTTCATGGTCGTCCTTGTCACATAGATGATGTCAAATTCTATGAGTAATATCTTCCATTTGGCTAACCTCCCTGTGGGCATAGGCTTTTGGAAGATGTATTTCAGTTGGTCCAAGCGTGAGATGAGATAAGTGGTATATGATGACAGATAATGTTTTAACTTTTGCGCTACCCATGTCAGGGTGCAGCTCGTCTTCTCCAGTTGAGTGTACTTAACCTCATATACTGTAAATTTCTTACTAAGATAATAGATAGCTTGCTCCTTCCTCCCTGTACTGTCATGTTTCCCCAGTATGCAGCCGAACGAATTCTCCAATACCGTCAGATAGTGAATCAATGGTCTTCCTGGTTCAGGTGGGGCCAACATTGGCGAATTTGACAGATACCCCTTGGTTTGATCGAATACTTCCTGACATTCCGTTGTCCATTCTATCGCAGCATCGTTCTTCAACAGCCGAAATATAGGCTCACAGGTCGTTGTAAGTTGAGCAATTAATCGGCTGATAAAATTTAATCTTCCCAACAGACTCATCACCTTCGTTTTGTTCTTTGGCGGTGGAAAGCCATGGATGGACTTGATCTTTGATGGATCCAATTCAATACCTAGCTGGCTGACGATGAATCCTAGTAGTTTTCCTGATTGAACCCCAAAGGCATATTTGGCTGGGTTGAGTTTAATATCATACCTTCGAAATCTTTGGAAGAACTTCTTTAGTTCTACCACATGGTCTTCCTGATGCCTGGATTTTATGATCACATCATCCATGTACACTTCAATCTCTTTGTACATCATGTCATGAAACACAGTAGTCATCGGTCTCATGTACGTCGCCCCAGCATTCTTTAGTCCAAACGGCATTACCAGGTAGCAGTAGGTTCCCCACAGTGTAATTAAAACCTTTTTTTCTGCATCTTCTGCGTCCATTAAGATCTGATGATACCCTGCATAGCAGTCCACAAAGGATCTGATCTCGTGCCCGGAACAATTATCGATCAAGATATGGATGTTGGGCAATGGGAAATTATCCTTGGGGCTCGCCTTGTTGAGATTGCGGTAGTCAACACATACCCTGATTTTCCCATCTTTTTCAGGCACCGGTATGGCATTGTCCAACTAGTCGGGATACCAAGTGACGTGAATAACTTTCGCCTGCAGCTGCTTGGTCACTTCTTCTTTGCTCTTCACACTCTCTGTCTTAAATTTCCTTAGTTTTTTCGTGACAAGAGGGCATGCCGGGTTAGTAGGTAATTTGTGAACCACTAGATTGGTGCTCAATCTTAGCATGTCGTCATATGACCATGCAACAACATCTTTGAACTCAATGAGGGTTTTGATTAGTTCCTCCCTGATACTTGGCTTAATGTGGATGCTGATTTTGGTTTCCCTGACATCGTTTGTCTCCCCTAGATTGACATCAATGCTGATTTTGGCTTTGGGTTCTCTTCGAACTGGCACAATTCCCAGTTTATTTATTCTAAGGCTTCATCCTGATCGCATTTACTCTTTATCATAATCAACCTCTTGTACAACTAAGTCGGAGTCAGATTGATTTATTAGACTAGGTCGAAGATCTGTTGCGCATGCCATGTCATTAGAACCAGTTAAAAAGAACTGTTCAGAAAGAAAAAGAAGACACAAAAATTAAAACCGGAAAAAGGAAAGGAAACTTTTGTTTTTATTGAAAAGCAAAATGACAAAATTTCAGACTTTACTGAATACAAGAATAATATCAAAATGGGATTACAACTCCGCAACAATCTAGGAAACAAGAAAGAAAATCCAGAGCCTACTACTAAGGCTCCCTTCGAGTAGGAAGAGGATTGGTCGTCCATTTGTTGATTATGGCCTTAGGTCCCACGAACTGTATGTCTGCTTTGCTGGAGCCCTCTCCAGCTTCTATCATATGGACATCAGCGAACATTTGTTCGAAGATCTGATTCAGATCCCCGTCCATCCCAATCAATGGTCCGAGAATTTTTGGGACCGATGACTTCGTGGCACTTGCTTTAACAAAGATCTGGAAAGGCGGGGAACTAGCTTGGGAAGAACCCAAACTATTTTTTTCATTTTCTTGGCTTGCTTTACATCTGCCACAGTCAGTTTGAACCCTAGTCCAAAAGTTTCCAAGTTTTTGGGCACAGACACAGGTTGAACAATACTCTTAAGCTCAGCTCCCAGACCTTTTCCTAGCACAAACCCATTACCCAGCATCTCTGAAACCATCATGATGGTTGCGGGAGCGATTCTAGGGAGTGGGAGGTTCTCTCCTTCAGAAATTGTATCCACTCAAAAGTCGTCGAAGACCTGGTACACCCATGGCCCTTTGTCATCAACAGTCTCTATGAACGGCATAATATCATCTCTCCCATAGCTTGTCCCGTCATCTCCGTGCACCACTACATCCTGCCTGTCCCATTCGAATTTCACTATCTGATGTCATGTAGATGGGAATGCTTTGGCAGAATGGATCCAAGGTCGCCCAAGCAGGAGATTGTATGATACTGCCACATCAACCACCTGAAATTCCATGGTGAACTCTACTGGACGAATGGTCGTTTCCAGTATGATGTCTCACATCGTGTCGGTACCACCTACATCGAAACCTCGGACACATACGTTGTTTTTGTAAATTCACTCATGATCAGTTTTTAGTTTGTTCAAAGTAGCCAGAGTACAGATGTTGTCACTTGAAACATTATCAACCAATACTCGGGTGACCACCGAGTCTTCATATTTTATGGTCAGATACAAGGCTTTGTTGTGCTCTATACCTTATGGCGGTAGCTCATTATCAGAAAAAGTGACCCTGTTCACTTCGAAGATCTTGTGCACTATCTTTTCCAAGTGATTTACAGAGATTTTATCCGGAAAATGAGCCTCATTCAGGATTTTCATCAGTGCCTGGCAATGATCGTTGGAATTAATCATCAAAGACAACAACGAAATTTGAGCTGGGGTTTTTCTTAACTGTTCCAAAATGGAATAGTCTTGCCTCTTCATTTTCTTTAGATACTCCTCATCTTCTTCTTCTATTACCGGCTTCTTCGCCACTACTGGATTAGACTTCCTTAACTCGACGGGAGCAAAGCTGTCACGACCCGGACTTCCCCCAACATCGGAATCGTGATGGCGCCTACTCGTGGTAGCTAGGAAAGCCACTACATTCAACATTATCCTGTTCTCATCATCATTTTATACTCATTTTTATCAACAAGAGCAATAACATTAATTAAATAAGTGCGGACGACTTTCAAAATAGAGATAATATACACTAAAGCAAAACACTAATGAAATCCTCTACCCAAGATGTGGAGTCACCAACTCACGAACTACTACTGAATACTACAAATAAAGGTTTTCCTCGGAACAATGAGACTACAGCAAAATAATATAAATAAGTGGAAGAGACGCCGGGCCTACGGACGCCTGCATGCTACCTCGGTCTCGAAATGCTCAACTCCCACGCAAGACTCTACTATTGCTGCTCCTGATCAAAACCTGGACCTGTGCAAAAATGCACAGAAGTGCAGTATCAGCACAATCCGACCCCATGCGTTGGTAAGTGCCTGGCCTATCCCGGCGAAGTAGTGACAAGCCTAGGACCAGACACTCACCATAAACCTGTGCAGTTCTATATATACGTACACCACAAGATAACGAAAAATAATCAAGTAACAAATTCAACATGAAGTATCATAAGAGGGAAACTCAATAGTTAACAACAATTTTTAAGTCAACAATGGAAAATAGAGAAAAATGGAAACAATTAATATCAAACAAGTAATAGCAAATAGTTGCATGGCATCACCCTTCGTGCTTTTACTCTCATCCTCACCAAATAAGCAAATAAAGTGCACGGCATCACCCTTCGTGCTTTTACTCTCATACTCACATCCATGGCACGGCATGATCCTTCGTGCATGGTTCAATAACAAGGCACGACATTACCCTTCGTGCATATTCAATATCACAAGGCATGGCATGATCCTTCGTGCATAATCAATAACAAAGCACGGCATTATCCTTCGTGCATAATCAATAATATAAGGCACGGCATTAACCTTCGTGCAAGATCAGTAAAATAAGGCACAGCATCACCCTTCGTGCATTATCACTCTTCCTTACCCAAATAACAATCACAGTTAAGGGCAAAGAATGAAAACAATAATCATGAACCGTCCCGGCAAGGGACACAACAATCATCACAACAAGGTCTCGGCGAGGGAATATAATAATCCACTTTACAATAAGTCCCGGCAAGGGAAAACAATATTTCACTTGACAATAAGTCCCGGCAAGGGAAAACAATGTACAACACAACCCGGCAAGGATTCAACAACTCATCTTTAGAACATCTCACAACAAGTATCAACAACGACTAACGGTCATGCTAGACGCCAGTGTATGGATGCTCGTCACCATAGCCCTTACACCGCACTCGATCACATAGCACATAGCACACAATCTTATTCCCTCAAGCTAGGATAGAACAAACACTTACCTATATCCTTGAAGTCCAAATTAACCTTCAACTATAGCTTTACCCCGAATTTTCGCTTTCAGCTTGCTCGAATCTAGTCACAATTGATTTCATTACATTAATAAATACTATATAACTTAGTTTGAATGCTTAAAAATGGTTTTCTTAAAGTTTACCCCAAAATTTCCCAAAATTCCCCTGGCCCCACATGGTCGGAACTCGGGGTTCGGACCAAAATCCGGTTACCCATTCCGCCACGAGTTCAAATATATGATTTGTTTCAAAATCGGACCATAATTCGAGGTCCAATTCCCCAATTCATGAAAACCCTATGTTCTACACAAAAAGAATAATTTCTACCATGAAAACCTTTGATTTCTACTGAAAAACTTGTTTAATGTTGTTAGGAATTGAAAGAATTAAGTAAAAAGTGACATACAAGTGCCTTGGAGTGAATTTGCTCTAGAGGGTTCGTGTGTGGTGTGTTGGGTTTTGAAAGAATGAAGAAAAGAGCTGAAAAATTCATTTAGGTATAAAATTACACAGCTGCAGATTGTTCGCAATTGCGAACTGCAGGTCTGGGGTCTGAGGCTCTCGCAATTGCGAGACAGGTTTCGCATTTGCGAACTGGGCTGGGACACTAGGTCTTCGCATTTGCGACAATATGTTCCCATTTGCGAACCCAGGCGGATTATTGAAGGCCTCGCATTTGCGAGGTTTAGTTCGCATTTGCGAACTCAAGCATTCCTGGACATTCTTCGCAATTGCGATCAAGGCTTCGCATTTGCGAACACATCCTTGGTCTTCCCCCTTCGCAATTACGACATTTCTCTTCGCATTTGCGAAGACACCAGCTGGGTGAAAAACCAGCTGTGTTATTCTTCAGAAATTGAACCAACGGCCTATCAAATCTTTACCCGAGTCCCCCGGGCTCCAAACCAAACATGTACACAACATAAAAACATATTACAAACTTGTTCGTGCGATCACATCGCCAATATAACATCGTTTTCATCAAATCAAGCCTCAAGTTCATGATTATCTCTCTTTTAGTTTCAAAACGTTTATTTGGAACTCAAGGTTGAAAACACATCAAACGACATCCAAATGTCACCAAAATTTGTAGAAAGCACATATATAATATTTAATACTTACACCGGGCATCGGAACCAAAATACGTGCCCGATACCAAGGTCATTTAATTCATTTTCCTTTAATAATTCCAGCAAAAACAATTTAAAAGACAACTCCATAACTTAGGCTCTAGGCCCCAGAATTCGACTACGAACGCATGTCTGAGTCCCATATTTTCCTACGGACCTTCTGGGACCATCCGATCTCGGGTCCGGGTCCGTTTACCAGAAATGTTGACCGAAGTCAACTATATCAATATTAATATCATTTTCTTCAATTTTCTCATAGAATTCACGTATTCTATCACAAAAACTCTCCAGCTACATGCCCGGATCATGCACGTAAATAGAGGCAACATAGAATGAGGTTTTCAAGGCCTCGAAATTGCGGAACAAGTGAGGAAAACAGGTGATGACCCTTTGGGTCGTCACATCCTCCACCTCTAAAACAACTGTTTGTCCTCGAACGGACAAGAGAAGGAAGTACCTATGTCGGGGAAATAATGTGGGTAGCGGCTCCGCATATCAGACTCGGACTCGCAGATAGATGCCTCAGGAGGCTGACCTCTCCACTGAACACGCACAGAAGTATAACTCTTCGACCTCAACTATCGAACCTGCCGGTCTAGAATGGCAACCGGCTCCTCCTCGTAGGATAAATCATTGTCCAATTGGACAATACTGAAGTCTAACACATGTGTAGGATCGCCGTGGTATCTCCGAAGCATAGATACATGAAAAACTGGATGCACGGCTGATAAACTAGGTGGCAGGGCTAGTCTGTAAGCCACCCCTCCCACTCGGTCCGGAATCTCAAATGGACCAATATACCTAGGGCTGAGTTTGCCCTTCTTCCCGAACCTCATCACGCCCTTCATAGGCGACACTCGGAGCAATACCCGCTCACCAACCATGAAACCTACATCTCGAACCTTATGATCCGCATAAGTCTTTTGTCTGGACTGAGCTGAACGCAATCTCTCCTGGATAGTCTTGACCTTTTCCAAGGCCTCCTAAACTAAGTCTGTACCCAACAATCGAGCCTCTCCCGGCTCAAACCATCCGACTGGAGATCGCTATCGCCTACCATACAACGCCTCATACGGAACCATCTGGATGCTAGACTAGTAGCTGTTGTTATAGGCGAACTCCGCTAATGGCAGAAACTGGTCCCACGAGCCTCCAAAATCAATGACACAGGCTCGGAGCATGTCCTCTAGAATCTGAATAGTCCTCTCGGACTTACCGTCCATCTGAGGATGAAAAGTTGTACTCAACTGAACCTGGGTGCCTAACTCGTACTGGACCGCTCTCCAGAACCGCGAGGTAAACTGCATACCCCAATCTGAGATAATAGACATCGGCACCCCATGAAGACGAACAATCTCCCTGATGTAAATCTCTACTAACCTCTCCAATGAGTAGGAGACAGACACTGGAATGAACTGTGCTAACTTGGTCAGCCTATCAACAATGACCTAAATAGCATCAAATTTCCTCCGAGTCAAGGGAAGTCCAGTAATGAAGTCCATAGTGATCTGCTCCCATTTCCACTCGGGAATTTCGATTCTCTGGAACATACCACTAGGCCTCTGGTGGTCATATTTCACCTGCTAACAATTCAGACATTGAGCGACATACGCAACAATGTCTTTCTTCTTCCTGTGCCACCAATAGTGCTGTCATAAATCTTGATACATCTTCGTGGTGCCCCATGTGAATAGAATACCGCGAACTGTGGGCCCTCGCTAAGATCAACTCTCGAATCCCCTCAACATTGGGCACACAAACTCGACCCTGCAATCTCAATACTCTGTCATTATCTAGAGTTACCTTTGTGGCACCTCCCTGCTGTACAGTATCTCTCATGTCACGCAAATGAGGATCATCAAATTGCCTCTCACGGATCCGCTCTAATAGAGATGAACGGGCGACCATGCAGGCTAACACCCTGCTAGGCTCAGAAATGTCTAGTCTCACAAACTGGTTGGCTAAGGCCTGGACATCTAGAGCAAATGGTATCTGACTGACCGGAATGAAAGCGAGACTACCCATGCTGGCAGACTTTCTACTCAATGCATCAGCCACCACATTAGCCTTTCTTGGGTGATATAGGATAGTGACATCATAATCCTTCAACAACTCCAACCATCTCCGCTGTCGTAAATTCAACTCCTTTTGCTTGAACAAGTACTGTAGACTCTTGTGATCCGTGTACACCTCACATGTCACACCATATAGATAATGCCTCCAGATCTTTAAGGCATGAACCAATGCTGCCAACTCAAGATCATGAACTGGATAATTCTTCTCATGCCTCGACACATAAGCAATAACATTACCATCATGCATCAATACCGCTCCAAGCTTTGTACGGGATGCATCACAGTAAACTGTGTAAGGCCCTGCACCCATAGATAGTATGAGCACTAGTGCTGTAGTCAAGGCTATCTGGAGCTTCTGAAAGCTCGCCTCAAACTTATCTGAACACTGGAACTGGGCACCCTTCTGGGTCAACCTAGTCATCAGGGATGCAATAGAAGAAAACCCCTCTACAAAACGACGGTAGTAACCTGCTAACCCCAAGAAACTCTGGATCTCAATCACTGAAGCTGGTCGAGGCCAATTCTGGATCGCCACAATATTCTTTGGGTCTACCTGAATACCTTCCACTGATACAATATGACCCAGAAATGCCACCGAACTCAACCAAAACTCACATTTCAAAAATTTAGCATATAACTAATTATCCTTCAGAGTCTGAAGAACCACTCTGAGGTGCTGCTCGTGCTCTTCCTGGCTACAGGAGTATACCAGGATGTCATCTATAAAGACAATCACGAACAGATCTAAATAAGGCCTGAATACCCGATTCATCAACTCCATGAACGTTGTTCGGGCATTGGTCAACCCGAATGACATGACCAAGAATTCATAATGCCCGTATCTAGTGCGAAAGGCTGTCTTCGGAATGTCAGCCGCCCTGATCTTCAGCTGATGGTAGCCTGACCTCAAATCTATTTTTGAGAACACCCTCGCTCCCTGGAGCTGGTCAAACAAATCATCAATCCTCGGTAGTGGATACTTGTTCTTTATCGTCACTTTGTTTAATTACCGGTAATCAATACACATCCGCATCGAGCCATCCTTCTTCTTCACAAATAACACAGGTGCTCCCCAGGGGGAAACACTGGGCCTAATAAAGCCTTTTTCTAGAAGGTCTTGCAACTAATCTTTCAACTCCTTTAACTCCGGCGGGGCCATACGATAGGGTGAAATAGATATGGGCTAAGTACCCAGCGCTAGATCAATACAGAAATCAATATCCCTGTCGGGTGGCATGCCCGGTAGGTCTGAAGGGAAAGCCTCGGGAAACTCCCGTACAATAGGAACTGAATCAATAGAAGGAACATCTGCGCTGGAATTGCGAACATAAGCCAAATAAGCTAGACACCCCTTTTCGACCATGCGTCGAGCCTTAACATAGGAAATAATAGTGTGAACGGAGTGGCTCGAGGTCCCTTTCCACTCTAATCGGGGTGATTATGGCAAAGCCAAGGTCACTGTCTTGGCATGACAATCTAAGATAGCATGGTTTGGGGACAACCAGTCCATCCCCAATATGACATCGAAATCCACCATGTCTAATAGCAACAGATCAACACGGGTCTCAAGACCCCCAAAAATAACTATGCACAAATGATTCACCTGGTCGACTACAATAGAGTCACCTACTTGTGTAGACATATAAACTAGAATATCCAGAGCATAGCTAGGCACGACAAGATACGGTGCAAAGTAGGAAGACACATATGAATATGTAGACCCAGGGTCAAATAATACTGAAACACCTCTGTCACAAACAAGAATGGTACCTGTAATCACAGCATCTGATGCCTCTGCCTCTGGCATAGCTGGTAAAGCATAAAATTGGGGATCGGCACCTCCCCTCTGAGTTACATCTCATGGACGGTCATCCATTGGCTGACCTCTACCTCTGGCTAGACGGTCTCCACCTCTACGGTCTCCACCTCCACCTCTACGATCTCTACCCCCGCTTCTGGCTGGCTGGGCAGGCTGAGGGTCAGCTGGGGCCTGAATCATGGGATGAGGGCCCCGCTGCTGAGTGTTGCCCGTCGCTCGAGGTCAAAACCTAACAAGATGACCTAGATCACCATAACCGTAGCAACACTTAGGCTGATGGGGCTGCTGGCCCTGACGACCTGAATGGCCCCCACGAATACTCTGAAGAGACTAAGCACTAATGGGAGGCTGATCTGAATACTGCTCACAAAACCCACGATCACCTGGTCCACCCTGTGAAGCCTGAAGGGCGGAATGAAAAGGTCTGGAAGACTGGCCCCTATCAAAAGATTCCCTTCCTCCAGAAGAAGAACCATTAAATCTGCCGGAATGATGAGGCCTCTTGTCTGAAGAATAACCACCTCCCCTGGCAAGAGCCATCTCCACTCTACATGCTGCATTAGCTGCCTCCTGAAAAGATACATCACTCCTCACTCCCATAGCCATCTGAAGTTTAATCGGTTGATTAAGCCCATCTATGAACCTACGAACCCTCTCCCGCTCTGTGGGGAGTATCACCACTGCATGACGTTCCAGATCAAAAACTCTCGTCTCATACTGAGTGACAGTCATAGTACCCTGCTAGAGGCGCTCAAACTGCCTCTAAAGTGCATCCTGCTGAGTAACAGGGAGAAACTTCTCCAGAAATAACACTGCAAACTGATCCCATGATAAAGCCGGGGACCTTGCTGGTCGAGTCAAACAGTAATCTCTCCACCAAGTCTTGGCGGATCCTGAAAGCTTGAATGTACTTAAGTCAACTCCATTGGACTCCACTATCCCCATAGTCTTGAGAATCTCGTGGTGACTAAATAAGAAATCCTGAGGATCCTCTGATGTGACACTACTGAAGGTAGTGGTAAACTGCTTGGAGAACTGATCAAGCCTCCATAAATAATCAGAATTCATGGCCGCTCCATCTCTGACCTGAGCTGTGGTGCCTGACTGAGTGGCCACAGCTGGCTAAACCACTGGTGCTTGAGGTTGAGGAGCTACTGGCTTCGGAGTACGTGCAACAGGAGTCTGGGCCCCTCCTCCATCCTGAGAAGCGGCTGGTGCAGCTGGTAATAAGCCCGCTCTAGCAATGCTATCCATAAAACCCGATATCCTAAACAGAGCCTCCCAAAGATTTCGGGGTAAATAAAGCCTCTCCTGAGACCTGAGCGAGGCCCACTGGAGCTGCTGGGACTGGAGGACAAGTACAGACGTCTCCGTACCTACCTCTCAAACTCTACTAAGCTTGTTCGTGAGTGGTGAGACCTACGTAAACTAGAGCTCTGATACCAACTTGTCACGACCCGGATTTCCCCAACATCGGGATCGTGATGGTGCCTACTCGTGGTAGCTAGGCAAGCCACTACATTTAACACTATCCTGTTCTCATCATCATTTTATACTCATTTATATCAACAAGACCAATAACATTAATTAAATAAGTGCGGAAGACTTTCAAAATAGAGATAAGTAACACTAAAGAAAAACACTAATGAAATCCTCTACCCAAGATGTGGAGTCACCAACGCACGAACTACTGCTGAATACTACACATAAAGGTTTGAAAGAAAATAACATATATCTGTCTGTCTCGGAACAAAGAGACCACAGCAATAATATAAGTAAGTGGAAGAGACGTCGGGCCTGCGGATGCCTGCAAGCTACCTCAGTCTTGGAATGCTCAACTCCCAAGCAAGACTCTACTGCTGCTACTCCTGATCAAAACCTGGACCTATGCAAAAATGCACAGAAGTGCAATATCAGCACAATCCGACCCCATATGTTGGTAAGTGCTTGGCCTATCCCGGCGAAGTAGTGACAAGCCTAGGACCAGACACCCACATAAACCTGTGCAGTTCTATATATATGTACACCACAAGATAACGAGAAATAATCAAGTAACAAATTCAACATAAAGTATCATAAGAGGGAAACTCAACAGTTAACAACAATTATTAAGTCAACAATGGAAAACAAGGAAAAATGGAAACAATTAATATCAAACAAAGAATAGCAAATAGTTGCACGGCATCACCCTTCGTGCTTTTACTCTCATCCTCACCAAATAAGCAAATAAAGTGCACGGCATCACCCTTCGTGCTTTTACTCTCATCCTCACATCCATGGCACGGCATGACCCTTCATGCATAGTTCAATAACAAGGCATGGCATTACCCTTTGTGCATATTCTATATCACAAGGCACGGCATGATCCTTCGGGCATAATCAATAACATAGCACGGCATTATCCTTCGTGCATAATCAATAATATAAGGCACGGCATGAACCTTCATGCAAGATCAGTAAAACAAGGCACGACATCACCCTTCGTGCATTATCACTCTTCCTCACCCAAATAACAATCACGGTTAAGGGCAAAGAATGAAAACAATAATCATGAACCGTCCCGACAAAGAACACAATAATCATCACAACAAGGTCCCGACAAGGGAAAACAATAATCCACTTTACAACAAGTCCCGACAAAGGAAAATAATATTTCACTTTACAATAAGTCCCGGCAAGGGAAAACAATGTACAATTCCACAACCCGGCAAGGGTTCAACAACTCATCTTTAGAACATCTCACAACAAGTATCAATAATGACTCACGGTCATGCTAGACGCCAGTGTATGGATGCTCGTCACCACAGCCCATACACCGCACTCGATCACATAGCACATAGCACACAATCATATTCCCTCAAGCTAGGATAGAACAAACACTTACCTCTAGCCTTGAAGTCCAAATTATCCTTCAACTATAGCTTTACCCCGAATTTCCGCTTTTAACTTGCTCGAATCTAGTCACAATTGATTCCAGTACATTAATAAATACTGTATAACTTAGTTTGAATGCTTAAAAATGGTTTTCTTAAAGTTTACCACAAAATTTCAGAAACAATGCCCCCGGCCCCACGTGGTCGGAACTCGGGGTTCGGACCAAAATGCGGTTACACATTCCCCCACGAGTTCAAATATATGATTTGTTTCAAAATCGGACCTCAATTCGAGGTCCAATTCCCCAATTCATGAAAACCCTATGTTCTACCCAAAAACAAGAATTTCTACCATGAAAACCTTTGATTTCTGTTGAAAAACATGTTTAATGTTGTTAGGAATTGAAAGAATTAAGTAAAAATTGACTTACAAGTGCCTTGGAGTGAATTAGCTCTTGAGGGTTCGAGTGTGGTGTGTTGGGTTTTGAAAGAATAAAGAAAAGAGCTGAAAAAATTGTTTAAGTATAAAATTGCACTGCTGCGGATATCGCAATTGCGAACATTTGTTCGCTATTAGGAACACTGCAGATCTGGGGTCCGAGCCTCTTGCAATTGCTAGACAGGGTTCGCATTTGCGAACTGGGCTGGGACAGTGGGTCTTCGCATTTGCGACAATATGTTCACATTTGCGAACCCAGGCGGATTATTGAAGACCTCGCATTTGCGAGGTTTAGTTCGCATTTGCGAACTCAAGCATTCTTGGACATTCTTCACAATTGCGATCAAGGGTTCGCATTTGCGAACACATCCTTGGTCTGCCCCCTTCGCAATTGCGACATTTTTCTTCGCATTTGCGAAGACACCAGCTGGGTGAAAAACCAGCTGTGTTATTCTTCAGAAATTGAAACAACGGCCTATCAAATCTTTACCCGAACCCCCCAGGCTCCAAACAAAACATGTACACAATTTCAAAAACATATTACAAACTTGCTCGTGCGTTCACATCGCCAATATAACATCGTTTTCATCAAATCAAGCCTCAAGTTCATGATTATCTCTCTTTTAGTTTCAAAACTTTCAAATTTGGAACTCAAGGTTCAAAACACATCAAATGACATCCAAATGTCACCAAACTTTGCAGAAAGCACATATATAATATTTAAGACTTGTACCGGGCGTCGGAACCAAAATACGAGCCCGATACCAAGGTCATTTAATTCATTTTCTTTTAATAATTCCAGCAAAAACAATTTAACAGAAAAATCCATAACTTAGGCTCTAGGCCTCAGAATTCGACTCTGGACGCATGTGCGAGTCCCATATTTTCCTACGGACCTTTCGGGACCATCCGATCTCGGGTCTGGGTCCGTTTACCAGAAATGTTGACCGAAGTCAACTATGTCAATATTAATATCATTTTTCTTCAATTTTCTCATAGCATTCACGTATTCTATCACAAAAACATCCCGGCTACATGCCCGGATCATGCACGTAAATCAAGGCAACATAGAATGAGGTTTTCAAGTCCTCGGTAGTGCGGAACAAGTGAGAAAAATAGGTGATGACACTTTGGGTCGTCATAAAAGCATCTCCCCAACCGAGTTAACCCTTGAGCATCACATATCTCCTCTTCCACTTGCTTGCCTTTGTATATTACCACTACCTTCTCATACCTCCAAGGCACGGCCTTGCTGTTAGTCATCTACAGTTGGACTACAGGCTTGATGATGACCGATTCCCGGCAAACTCCTTTTACAACAAGTACGGGTGTGGATGATGCTCCCGATACTACCACTTTGGTCGCTTCTGGCTTCTTTGGAACAATGGCTGGACTTTTCCCCAATATCTCCACAGGTTTAACCTCCAACTTCTCCATCTATACCTCTGGTTCTTTATTGATGGGCCTTTCTTTCAGGATGACCCGGATCATCATCACTGTTTGTGATGGTTTCTTTAACTCCCCTTCTTCGTGTACGAGCTCAATCATATGATCCTCGTGATGTGCTGTTAAAGGGTTCTGATTGATGTTGGGTGCCTCTGGTGTTTGGACCTCGATCTTATTGGCATCAATAAGATCCTGTACTGCATGTTTTAATCTCGAACATCTTTCAGTATCATGCCCCAGCATTCTTGAGTAGTACTCGCAGCTTTTCGATTGGTCTACATTCTGAGGCGACGGATTTGCCATCCTAGGCTCGACAGGACTCAGCATACTTAACTGCCTTAATTTGTGGAACAAGGCGGTATAAGTTTCTCCCAATTCAGTAAAGGCTCTCTGTCTATGTATCCGTTTATTTCTAACCGCTGAATTTCCACGGAAACCCGCCCCTTGAGGGTTCCTGTAGTCCCTTGGTCGAGGACAGGCACTTTGAGTTGGTGGATACGTGTTCTGTGGAGGTGCATATGCATTTTGGGGAGCCGGCGCGCGCCATTGCGGGCGAACCGGTGGTTGGGTATAGGTTTGTGCCTGGTGCACAGCAAAATATGGTTCTTGCGGTGGATAGTAGTGTTGTGATGGGCTATATGACGAATAGGGGTAGTTTGGATTGTGGGGTCTAGGTTGGTTGTAGTATGGTTTGCCGACCTTGGATCGACTGCCTGCCTCAACCGTGGCGACTTCTTCTTTCTTTTTCCTCCCCAGTGCACCTCCCGTGCCGCTTTGAATAGCCTGGGTTGTCTCCTTAAGCGCTGAGTAACTCAGTATTTTATCGGACCTCGGTCCCTCCTATATCATGACTCATATCTTTATTACTTTGTTGAAAGATTTCCCAACCGTTGTCACCAAGTGACCAAAGTAGGTTAGGTCCAGCGTTTGTAGGAAGTAGTCCATCATTTCCCCCTGTCTCATGGGAGGATCCACCCTAGCTGCCTGTTCCCTCCAGCAGAAACCAAACCCATGAAAATTTTCTCCATGCTTCTTCCCGGTCCTTAGTAATGTGAGACGGTCAGGAACTATATCGAGATTGTATTGGAAGTGACCCGCGAAAGCTTGCGCCAGGTCATCCCAAGTGTACCACCTATTGGGATCTTGTCACGTGTACCATTCAAGTGTCTATCCACTTAAACTTTGGCCAAAATAAGCTATCAGTAGCTCATCTTTGCCACCACCCCCCCTCATTTTGCTACAAAAGCCGCGTAAATGTGCTATAGGGTCACCGTGTCATTCGTATAAGTCAAATTTAGGCATCTTGAACCATGCTGGTAGCTGAACGTCAGGGAATGGGCATAGATGTTAGTAGGCCACACTGATATAATTGCCCAACCCGTGCAGGCTCCTGAAGGTTTGCTCTAGGCTTTTGAACTTTCTCAATACCTCATCTTATTTCGGCTTTTTTGTCGGCCTTTCAATCTCCACCAGGGTCTCCAAATGAGGATTGTGGGTATGGAGTTCTGGTGCATTGAATGTATGTTCAGGTCGATAATATTGGGTGTCGTGAGGGTGAAACAACGGATCACTGGTTGATCTTTGTAATGTGGGTGGCGGGGGTCCCACAAACACAGGAATGCTTGGTGGTGGACATTGCTCATTGGGAGGCGGAGCTTGGGTATCATAGGGTTTTCTCCCCTGATAGTAATGATGATTTGGTGGGTTTGTTGAAGGGCCGGGATGAGAGTATCCTAGCGTATGCCCTAACTTAGGGGTAACCGGTGGTTCAGGGCTCTTTTGTACTTTGGCTAGGGTCAACTGCATTGCACTCATTTCTAGCCCCATCCTTTCTATTTTTTCCATTGCCTTTTTTAGCAATTGGCTCACTAGCCTTTCTTCCTCGATGATATGTTCTGAAGTAGACATGCTCTGTGGTATGAGTCCTTTTGATCTAGTTCGTTAATGGTGTGATGCCAGAATGTTTTAACAACTAATTGTCTGGATGTTTGGAAAAACAGCAAACTTGTTAGCATTAAAGTTTTAAGAGATTTGGAAATCGCACGTTGGGGATGCAATGTTCCTAAGCAGTTAACCATTTCTAACATGTCTTTGATTCTTATCGCATGCGTCATTCTAGTTTTTTTTTTTTATTTCTGTGCCTCTTTCAAATAACTTTAAAAAACTTACCTGTTATTACCTGCCCTTTTTTTTCTTTTTTTTAGTTGTGGTCGAATCTTATGCGGATTGCCTACGTATCATGTCCCCGCATGAATCAGACCGAGCATAGTTCTAGTAGATAAAGTTGTGAAAAAACTTCGAGATTTTTATAACAAAACAGCTTGGACTATAAAACATGGCTTACAACAAACTTGTGATAAGAAAATACTTGATTCTAAAACATACAAAATCTAAACAATAACAGAACCGAAAATTTCAAAAGTACAAACATTTAAAACATCATCTTAATGCCCTAAAATTTCTTGATGTCCGCGAGGCATCGTTCGGACTTGCCGCGAGCCTTGGTGTGAGATCTATGTGCAATCCTTTTAACTCTTTCATGATTTGGTGAACGTAACCCATAACTGAGGCGAAAAGGGTAGTGCGGTGCATTTGCTCACCCTATCCTTGACCCTTTCCCTTTCTCTGAGCAGTTGTTCTATCTGTTAATTCTTCATCTCCAATATCTGAGCATTGTCGGTGACCTGGTCTAGGATCCTATCCACTTGTTCTTGCATCCGCGCCATCAAGTTGTGGCAACGGTCTATGTCTGCTCTAGCGTCCCGGGCTTGTTTGAAAACCCGCTCCCTGAGGGTAGTATTTGCTTTCGTTAGGTCATTGATGATTTCCATATAATCCCTTTCTTTTCGTTGCAGATGAAGTGCCCGTTGGTAAGCTCCATTTCGCCATCTAGTCTGAATCCTCATTGTCTTGGCTTTCGACTTTTCCATCTCCCTTTGGATATCAGCGACTTGATTTTCCAACCCTTTTATCAATCTTTCATCTGATCGACTCCTTGGGTGTCTATCGGCATCCATTTTCATCTGCCGGATTTAAGCTTTCAAGAATTCATTTTCCTGTGCCAATTTCTTTTTGTCTCCTTCATCGGCGGTAGCTTGCATACTCTTTTCAAATTGCAGGTCCTTGACCTGTTGTTCCATTTTGCCAATCTTTGCCCTGTAACCTTCTTCCTTTGCTAACCAATCACATTGTTCCTGTGATGACTCGACAAACTCTCTGAGGTGAGGCCTTTTAGTTGGCATGTGGTGCTCGAGTTATCTGTTGTACCACGCAAGGTATTCTGATGATTCTTCGCCTTTGGCTCGATCCCGCACACGAGTACCTATCTTTAGGGTTTGACATTCATCCCTGATTTGTCGGACTAATGCTTCAGAGAACTGTCCACCGAGTCCAATTTCGACCCCCTAGCTGTTGAGGTCCTCTTCTTTGGGACTATTTGGTGCCGCCCCAGCTGTCTCAATACTCGGTATGGCGCATATGGCTGAATGTTATTGAGGCCCATTAGTAATAAATGTGATTCGGCGGCTGACATGTATATGATTTCATTTAGGGGTAGCCATCCAAATGTCCATTCTATTTTACTTGCTGGAATGGAACGCAGGAATTTTACACATTTAGTGGCCCCTTTTGGCAAGCTGTATCCCCTGATCCTTGTAGGAAATTCTTCTATACAAGTTTTTTTCCGATGAACCATATCTCATGAATTGAGGGCGATGGCACAAGTCCTCGATCATCCACATTTGGAGCAACACATTGCAAGCCTCAAAGAAACCCCCTCCAGCTTTACAAAGAGTAAGGGGACGGGAAATGTCCGCTATTATCATTGGTGCTAGAGTGTTGTTGTCTTGCTTGAGTAAAGTACTGACAACCCCCGTAACTTGTATACTGATTTTCCCGTCTTTCCTAGGGAACACCAGTAGACCTAAGAAGGCTATCATAAAAGCAATACACCTGTGTTCTTCCCATTTCAACCGGTTTTCCCCACTGCAAATTTTGCTCTCAGGTTTGTTGAACCCTCCAAAATGACCATATTTGTCATATAGAAATGCCAAAGTACAAAATCCCTCCAATAAATCTAGGTTGTGTACAGTTCTGCAGATTTTTATGATGTCTAAGAACCTGTGTACGGTCACGACCCTTGGCGCAATAAGATACTGTTCCCTTATAGGGATTTTTGGACCCCCAATGTACCTTGCCAGTTTTTCCAGTGTAGGTGTGAGCACGTGATTTCTTTTTGCCCCAGGCAATTGAATTCCAAAATATATAAAAAATAATACAAAAATTGATTTTTGTTTGCAATTGTTTTGAAATTGAGTGTGAAATACCAGTGTTTGCTTGAAATAAAATTGAAATGAAAATACAAAAAAGGAATTAATTAAAAAATGTCACAAAATTGTAGAATAAATGCTAGGAAATTAGAAAATTAAGAAAAATTACAAAAAATATCGAAAAATTAAGGAAAAATGCAAAAAATGGAAAATAAAGGAAATATATCAGTTGTAAAATAAATACAAAGGAAAAAAATACAAAATACAAAAAGAAAATATAGAAAATTACAAAATACAAGTTAAAAAAAATAATAATAAAATACAAAAATACAATACATTATATAATTGATATTGGG
The DNA here is from genome assembly GCA_032618575.1 of Nicotiana noctiflora. Lineage (NCBI taxonomy): Eukaryota > Viridiplantae > Streptophyta > Magnoliopsida > Solanales > Solanaceae > Nicotiana > Nicotiana noctiflora. The sequence goes on along the minus strand of JASVEL010004444.1, from coordinate 306,094 downwards.
CCAGATACACAAGGAATGCATTGCCCAAAACAAAATACAGACCAGGCCTAGTCATTTTGACCGGCCTGCCTAGTCTTGGAACCAAATGACACCGTTGAGCAAATAAATTTGGGTCGTTGATTGTATTTGATCAACGGACATGGTAAGGCGGTGCATCTCTTAATGAAACGACATCGCCTTTAGCATCAATCTCAACCGTTCATTGCAACTGATCAAATGGATGAGACCAAGGTGCCGTTTAAAGAAAACGACACAGTTTAAGATAAATAATCTTGACCGTTCAATATCCTAATCCAACGGACCTAATGAGGCCCCTCACAAAATCAGACGACACCGTTTTAAGACCACAAGATCCTGGTCGTTCATCTCAACTAATCCAATGGCCGGGAATCAACAATACAAGATTAATATATAACTACCCTCCCCATTCAACCCTTTCATTATACACACACACATTCTAATATACAAACCCTTCTCTCATAAAGACCACCAGAACCCTACCGGTGGTCAGTCATCAGTTACTATCTCCGACCTAAAGCCAACCCCAAACACCCTTCTCACCTTTAAAACAGCCTTAAATACCATTAATCCCGACCAAAAAAACTCACCAACCTCCTATTCTTGAAAATCCGGTCGCTGGAACCCTAGCCGGTGACCACCCAAAAGTATGAACAAGGCTCCCTCCTTAACACTATCTAACCACCTCAAGACGATCTTTAACCCCACCAAGGTAGTTTCCTTCGAATCTGCCTCCAACCCTTCGAATAATCAATAAACACTCGTCGGAACCCTACTCTGGTGAGTACCAAAAACTACCCCACTCTCAAAACCTTACCCCCAAGGCCCCAAACACCACTCTCATACACTTAGATAAAACCCCCAAAGACCCGTTCAAAAGATCTAACACCCAGAGACCAACAGTCTCTAAAACACTGAAGATCAAGAAAAATAAAAAGAACGAAGAAGAAAGAAATAAGAAAAGAAAGAAAGAAAAGGAAAAAGAAAGGAAAGGCCTGAAAAAAGCTAAGTACCCTACCCTGTCTTTGGTCTTTGGTTTTCATGTGTTCTGAAACTTGATTCTTTCATGTTTTGAACTTGTTTTGTTATATGCTTATCGTGTTTCTCTGTTTAGAACTTAAAGAATCCCTATGCATGTCTTAAATCATGACTATATCTTTGTTTTATATCTTGTACTAGCTATGAACTTTATTTCATATTTGCCTGAAATCATTTAATTGTTCTTAGGTTCTGATATTAGCTACTTATGAATCATATTCTATTAGCCAGTTTTATGTGATTGTTCATTATATTCTGTCTCGATTGGGTTTTAGTTAATTAGAACTCAACTATTATTAAAGTTTTCCTCTAAATTCTGATTAATTGGAAGTTAATTCGTGATTAGGGTTATTTGTGCAAAATAATATGAATCTGGCTATATTTGCAAGTTGATTTATATATTAGTTTCTTCTGAACTTCTGAGTACTTATATGTACTTGAGTTATATGTATAAATGTTTTTTGGCTATGCTTGTAAACTAAGTATGAGTTCTGATAGTGGCTATTTGTAAAAGTGGTTAAAATTGAAAAGATTTATAGTCTGAAATTGATTAAGTTTTAAAGAAATGTCTGATTAGGTTGGCTATTTGTTAAATAAGTGCTACCCTAGTTCTACCAGACCTAAGGCAGGTCGGGGAATAACAATTAAAAGCAAGGGGTAAAAAGGGAAGGGTAAATGACATTTTTGTGGATTAAATAGAGCCTGTGGGGATAAAAGTGACTTTAATTCTTGGTATTTCTGAAATTAATTAAATAATAAAGGGTATACTAGGTAGAGCTAAATGGAATTTGTGTAATAAACCTTAGCAAGTGGAGGCAATTAGGTAAAACCTACCTAATGGAACCCAATAGAACTGCCCAGAACCTTCTAGCAGGGGTTCTAGGGCATTTCGATATATTTTTAATGAACTATTCTGTAATTAATTGAAAAGAATAAGGGGGGGGGGGGGAATAGAATTAACTTATTTGAAATTCCCCCCAAAATGCATCTATAAATAGGCTTCTAATAAGCCTGAAAAAAAGAGTTAGATATTGGGTTAGATTTGTTGAGAGATTCTGAGGTTGGTAATTAAGGGTTCCATCTTTGATAGTTGGCAATTAAAAGTTCCATACATTAGAGAGAGAGGTTCTAAATTCTACAATTTAAGGGTTCAGAAGATTTAAACACTAAAATACTACTACTGTTTCATTACTGCTGGTTCAAGTGATATTTTGGACTTCTGATCGCTGTTCTTCTACTTGTTTAGTTGAATTCGCTGGGTTTTCTACTTTGAAATCGCACATGTTGATGTGTTAATCTGCCTTCATTGCCGTTGATACTTGGTTGCTGTCTATTGCTGATTTTCTTCTCCTTCTCTCCCATAGAACTCATTGTTTTATCTCTATTTGATCAGGTACACTACTACCTCCCAAGGATGTAACTAAAGTGCTTTGAAGGAATGAAATGCATGTTAATTTCCATTTGTACTTATATTTCTACTTTTGTCATAGCTGTAATTCTTAGATCTATTGTAATTCATTAGGAATGGTTGTAATAATTAACAACTGCATGAATTCGATTTAGATTAGAGTAGAATAGTTAATGTAGTAGGTAAATGTAATTAGCTATAGATTATTATTTAATTCGAAACTAAAAATAGGTTAAAATAAAGTTAATACACCTAAGTAAGTAAGAATGCCATTCTGAAATTGGACCTACGAACTGATATCTAATTACTCATGCTAATTAAATTCTGAATCTGGTTCAATAAGGAATAAGTAGTTCAAGTTTCAATAAGTATCATCGCCTAGTTTTATTCAAAAATGATCTAGATATGGATTTGTTTTAGATTTGTGTGAGTATAACTAATTCAAGCATGTTTAGTTAGTATAGCGACAATGATACAAGTTATGGTGTTAGAATTTTAGTTAATCACTGAAACAAGCAGTGATCAAAAAATGTAATTTGGTATCCTTTTGAAATAATATAAGTTTACAGATTTTCTTTGTCGTTTGAAAAATATTTGCTTCAATATTGTCTCAAAACTGTTAGTCTATTCATTCTTTTGCTTTCGAAGTCTGGGCCCAACCCGAGTATAGGCCCAGATATAATTCATCAGATGTCTATGTTCTCAAATAGAGATAACAGCATACATTGGGCTTCAGAAGCCCAGTCGTCTTTAATAACGGATGCTAAGGCAGTCTGAAGTCCAGGCCTCAATAATAAATAATGGCATGGACTCTAAACAATAAAGCTTTGAAAAATACCAAAAACATATGCATATTAGGAAGCAAAAAAAATAGAAAACATAGTACATAAATAGGATTGAGCCTTAAAAATAGGGATGAGCCTCGTTCCGAACATAAAAATACACGGGGCCCGCAAACGGATTTTAATGTAAAAATGTTAGACTTGGAGGGAACGTTTAGCGAATTTCGCGGTCCTTCCCAAAGATAATAAAGACATAGACATTATAGGCACGATAAATAAAAAATACATTCCTAATACGGGTGTACATTTTATGTGACCCAAATCTTAAATCCCGGCGAAGCTAAAATGCATTAAAGTCACAGGCGTACTGGTTGCGGTGTGACTTGAAATGTATTTTCGTGATGTTGCAAGTCTTTAAAAATAACAAAGCGAAACAGTAATAGCATTTTAAAATTGAAGCATATAAGGAAATCAAATAGAACAAATACGGCAGTTGAGCAACCGTGCTAGAACCACGGAATTCGGGAGTGCCTAACACCTTCTCCCGGGTTAACAGAATTCCTTATCCGGATTTCTAGTTTTGCAGACTGTAAAATCGAGTCATAATTTCCTCGGTTCGGGATTAAACCGGTGACTTGGGACACCATTATTTTCCCAGGTGGCAACTCTGAAAATTAATAAATAAATCTCGTTCCGAATGTCCTTTAATTGGAAAAACTCCTTCCCTATTATTATTATATTCCTTCCCGGGGTGTAATAGTAAATAGCTAGGACGTAAAGAAAAAGGAGGTGTGACTGCTCTGGTGACTCTGCTGGGGATAAGAAACCCAAAACTTCGGTTCAGGGTTTAAGAATTCGAGCTCAGTTAAATGGCTATTTTTGATATTATCTGATTTCATTATATGCTTTGATCAATGTGCTATATGTTTATCTCTTTGATATTACGTGAACTGTATATATAAAATTGTGCCGAAAACCCTTCTCTTCTTATCTCCGAGGATGTGCTTACTGGTTGAGACTCCCCTTTCTGTTAGTGTCAAACCTAATAAGAAATAGAGGCTGGATAAGTTACAAAGTCGGATGATCCCACGGGTGCCCCGTACGTAGCCCCCTCCTCGATCCGAGTTGTCCACTCGGGTACACAGTCTATTACTAATGAAAAATCAGGATATTGAGCCTAGATTTAAGACGATTATTTACATCATATCTGACTTAGGGGACTCAACACAGGGGTTGGGTCCGTCTAGGACAGGTGACCCGGATATCAAAGACCGAGCATGATTATCAGTTGCATTCATTTGTCCTGTGCTATTATGCCGACCGCTAAATACCTTAAAACAAAAAAGAAAGAAAAATAGCAATTTTTAGAATAGCAATACCGAACTATTGATGAAACATTGTCGAAATTTCAAGGAAAAGAAAAGTTTGAAAATAGTCGGGATAATTTTTTGTCAAAATAGTTGGTCTTAAAAAAATTTGACCGAACTACGCTGGTGTCACGACCCCAAACTCGGTCGTGATGGCGCCCAGCACACTGCTCGGCCAGCCTGACCAATTAAGAACAATCACGGAGCTATAAGCTCACTTATTCCAATTTAAGCATCACAAGTTATAAGACAACACTAGTAGATATAATAAAACAGGGAACCAAGTCCCAACACATGCCAACTCACATAGACCGAAGGGTCAAGAGTCAAGAGCCTCGAAAGAACATAAGTGTAATAAGGTTTACAACCAAAGCTCAGTGCGGAAAGAAATGACAACATGAAGAGAAAAGACAGCTAGAAGGGGAGTCAGGTCATGCGGACGCTGCAGCTACCCCGACTATCCCGCACAATGCCTCTGAACGGCTACCAGATAAAGTCTGCTGAGAGGTACCTGGATCTGCACACAAGGTGCAGGGAGTAAAATGAGTACTGGCAGACTCAGTGGTAATAAACATGGGTAAGACAACGTAGATAAGAAATCCACAATAAAACACTATGTAAAGCTGTAACTAATACCCTACAACAGTTCAATATCAACAGTAGAGAGCCAACAATATGAACAACAAGTATAACAGCTAGCAGATGTAGCTAAATGCAATGCAATGCATGAAATGACCGCTACGGCGCGTAGCCCGATCTAATTTGGGTACCCGTGCTCAATGTGGGGGTTCAGACTCCGGAGGGGCTCCTACAGCCCAAGCACAATATCAACTGCGGCGTGCAGTCCGATCCAACATATATACCGCTGCGGCGCGCAGCCCGATCCACTACCAGTCAGCTAATATGCAAATACAACCTCGCAGGCTCAAAAATAGTTTTGAAAACTCTTTTATCATTTTTCAGTCGAAAACAGTAATATCAAGTTCCAGAGGTTGGAAATATCATGATAACAGAAATAGCTACGGACTGGTAGTAAACTAGCATGTCAATATTACAAGACAATGATAATGATCCTCGCGGAATCCAATAACTGGCTCACGACCCACAAGTATACTCAACCGTCCAAGAAGGAGGTTCAACGGCTCAAGAGTAGCCAATATCACAATATAGTATGCAACCATCCGAGAAGGAGGTTCGACGGCTCAAGAATAGCCAATATCATAACATAGTATCAACAGGTCGGACTAAGCCATAGTCCCCAATCACAATCGACCCCGCACTCACAAGAGAGTACGCGTCTCGCCGCTATACAGCGTCACAAAGTGGTATACCGGGGTTTCGAACCCGCAAGTCATCACCCACATCTATTACTCACCTCAATACAATGCGCCGCCTACTCCGCGATTCCCTTGCCACGAGAATCAAGCTCCGCACGCGTAGAATCTGATCAAATATAGTAGAAACACAACAAATTAGGCCAATGGGACGACACCCAATCAATACAACTCGATTTACACCAAAAATGGCAAAGTTGCCAAAACCCGACTTTCAGTACGCTTCTCGAAAAATTACAAAAGTCACATATTCGGAACCCTCATCTCGATACGAGTCTAGTCATATAAAATTTATCAAAATCGGACTCCATTTGCCCACTCAAATCAGTGTTTTTCTTCAATTTTTGGCCTAGGGCTCAAACCCACCTTTAATCTTCCATTTAGAGAGAATTAACCAAGGATTTCATGTAAAAATGATGTAATTAAGTCACAAAACTTACCTCCGACGAAACCCCGATGATTTCCCAGCACTCTCCCGTCAATATCTCCTCTTAGAACTCAAAAATGGTGGTTTGGGGTGTGAAACTCGCGACTAGTTATGTTGTGGTTTTAACTTCACTGTCAGCCTAATTTCTTCATCGCGTTCGCGACGCCTTTCATGCGTCCGCGACGTTCTGACCAAAATACTCTTCGCTAATGCGACATGCCACACGCGTTCGTGATGCACATTTCTTCAGCCATCTGCAGATAATTCTACGCGAACGCGGCCTCCATCCACGCGAACGCGATGTCTTATGAATTCCCTCTACGCGAACGCGGCCTTCACCCACGCGTTCGCGATGCTTCACAGTCCTCCCTATACGCGAACGCAAACCCATCCTCGCAAACGCGGGCCTTGCCCTCGCGAACGCGAAGGCTAAATTCCTGCCCAGTGAATCTGCAATTTACAGCAGACTTTTCATGTTCCAAAAATGCCGGATGATGGTCCGGATTCACCCTGAGGCCCCCGGGACCCCAACGAAAACCACCAACATACTCCAAAACACGATACGAACTTGTTCCAATCATAAAAACACCATCCTAAACATCAAAATCACCAGTTACACACGGATTCAAGCCTAAGTTTCTTAAAACTTTCCGAATTACACATTCGATCAAAAACCCGACAAAACGACGTCCGAATGACCTGAAAATTCACAGACATATCCAAAATCACCTAGCGGAGCTACTACAATTGTCGGAATTCCATTCCGACTCCCAGAATCAAAATCTCACCTACCGTTCGGATTTCGCCATAATTCAACCTTAGCCAATTCAAGCCTATTTCTACACCGGACCTCCAAATTCAATTCCGATCGCTCCTCTAAGTCACAAATCACCTCCCGGAACTAACCAAATCATCAGAATCCGATTCTGAGCCCTCTAACTAAATAGTAAACTCCAAGTTGACTTTCCATATTCAAGTTTCCTTCAAAAAGGCTATATGCCTCATTTTCAATCCAATTTACTCCTAACTCACCTGATAGACTCTAACACTGATATAAAAGCATAAATCATGTAATTACAACATAACGAGGTGGTAATTCCCGTGACGACTGGCCGGGTCGTCACATTCTCCCCAACTTAAACAAACGCTCGTCCTCGAGCGTACCAGAGTGGTACTAGAAGCAACCCAATAACTGAATGACCTTACCAAGCATATATTCGGGCGATCACACGTCACCCTATCTCTCATAAGTCCGATAACACTATATAGCTGAAATCTCACAGACCATCTGAACCATAAACCACATTGCACTTTCTGAAATCATATACCAATTGTTAATCCCATGCCTATACTCAGGATACACTAGAATCCACTGCAATAACCCATACTCACCACTCCTGGTGAGATCATATGATGTATCAAACAACCCAATCACTCGAGACAATAGTCTCTAATCACAATAATTTCCCACGATAACCAAATACCAATTGAAAAACCTTTTTCATTAGATAGAGTCTTGTTCCAACACCTTCATATCATGCCCATGGCAACCGAACACGCGATATATCGAACCCATCTCTCAGGTCAACCATTCATGAATCCATTTCACTTTTAACTGATACCACAACAGATTTCGGACCCAAATCTCGGTATTACCTTTCTAACCCACCGAAATCACATATGCTCGCTCTCCATAATGACTCAAATGATTATTTCGATTATAACACACCGCACTGGTGATATGTCACCTCAACACCGGCCTAATCCACGACGAGCACAACAATAGGCTCCAATAGAAACATCTGAACACACTCGAATCATGACAGCTCAAATCATGACAAATGTCTCCAGCAAAAGAGCTGCAATTCAATTCCTCTGTGCCATCATAACATAGAACTAAGATCGCGTCTCGTATTATAGAAATAGAGTACCTGAATCCTCCTCGAGAGGTCATAACATCACGTGGCCTTGCCACGATTCGTGATTCTATCCAAACACTATTACTCAAGAAGCACGTCAAGCCACCAAACTCAAAACGGTTAGCCACGCGCAGATCTAGGTCTTGGACCCAAGCAATCAACCTCGCCCACGTTGAAACAATTAACGTATGCAATCAAATCCTGAAAGGACACAAGCGATGTGCCATTCGCCGAGCGATACTCAATATGAACTTTTCCTCAGAAGCCAGGAGGTATTGTATACCAGGTAACATATAACTAACTCTATTTTTGCATTACACTGTTGCGGCGTGCAACCCGCTCCAATGGCATACCCGTGGCGGCGTGCCACCCGATCTGGATACCATACCTGTGGCGGCGTGCCACCCGATCCAAATAACCCGTACCTGTGGCGACGCGCCACCCGATCCATGCGTAACCCTCGCAAAAGGAAATGCACACCGAGTCAAAGTGCTCATTACGGTAAACATATATAGCCTCAAGTTCGGCGACAAGAAACGCATCCGACAAAGTTCCTCAATACCGGATCGAATCCATGGTAGAAACCTCTGCACTAATATCCGCCATGAAGGCCCAACTGACAAAGCAATACCCACCAGCCATCCGCTGGTCCTGAGGTATAATACCTCGCTGGAGCATACTTTGATGCACTCTGCTACGCAATTTGTGCTATTCCATCATAGTCCATATCACATTAGTCTACACAACCTGACCCAATGACGACCAGTTAGCAATCAAGTATCATAATCCAAATTCGTCATATCAAGTTGAGAGAGAGCCACTAGGGCTTCCGATTTCCAATAATCACAAAACGGTGTCGATACACACGATATACAACCACTGCATAGGTGGGCTAACGAGAACTTCAAGTCTCCAATAGATATATGACACATGAATCACTATGCCTGATTCTGTACTTCACCGTACGAATACATAACACACATCAAACATCCCTTCATACCACGAAAGCCATTCAGAAATTTCACTATGCCATCAACGACTCAGTTATTACAGTCGATCCAACAAGAGAATACAACCATACCACTAGATATTATCAGTTTATATTACCTTGTCCTTTTGGACCATATACCATGCCAAATTACTAGAATAGCAGTACCATCATCTTTAATCACCTGAAAGATCGATTCTTTAAATCACCTGCAGCTGCCCGCGCTGCTAAATAATGACTCCCCATATATTATGAACTGATCACAAAACCTTGAATATGCCATTATCAACTTTCCATAACACATCGCATATACCATACCACACTAAGATAACATGGAAATTCATATTCCTTTCCTACGCCGCAAACATCGGCGCACTCAACTAGTCAAGGGCTTTCATGATCCCATATAGAGAAAACTCATTACACATTCCAAGCCTTGCATACCAACAGAAAAAATACACTCATTTTCAAACCACGGTATAACACATCGCAAACTCTTTCTCCCAATTACATTGCATAAATTAAACTTCCAGGACAGAGTCCTTATACCCATATCAAGATACACAACTGCCAGCGCTCAAGAGCTTTGTTGCACAATATCTGCAAGACTCATTACTTCCAACACATACCAGGAATTAATCGTATTCCTTATCATACCGCTTCGGTTTATTAACAAGTTGTTCCATTTACCAAGTTTCCCTTCTGATTCATCTTTAATTTAATATTAGCCCTTACTGAAACACCATAATACATCAACTCATGTTACCACACGAGACTCGTACGTAAGACCACACCGTCTAAGACCCATAGGCCTCTGAATACTCTCTCAATGTCTCCCAGAAGTACCACCTTCTACAATATATTATTTTGAAGAACTTTATACGATTTGAATTCATTATCAATACCTTCCAATACGGTTACATAGAATCCTATCATTCACATAATATGACACAAGTCTTGACCTCTTCTAACGAAACCACCGTCTTTAGACGCACGCACAATCTTAAGACACCTGACTGTTACAAGTAAAATCTTGAACACCATAAAACAATTCTCGGGCGTCATTCACCCTTATTCAGCTGTAATTCAACTGTCTTATTGAACAGGACCACTCATGCCTTGCTAAAACTCTGACACCGCAGAACATGATTACATACAGATACAATTAGCTATCTTTCTTTTCTATACACCGAACACTCTTTACCAACATAAGTTCACAACATCCTAGTATTTCTTCACATCCACGAAGCACCATAACCTTTATCAAGATTCCCCATCATACCTAGAGACAGAACAAACATAGCACACAACAATGCAATCAGTTAATCAACAACAGCCTCCCCAACTTGGCTCGGAGCCATACATCAAAGCACTTTTAGCCACTCATAGCATTCTTACTCAAATGATGCCACAATATTCTAGTTAGATTAAACTCAAGTCATATACAAGCTTCGGCGGAGATTTGAATCATCAGAAATATTAATTCTTTTGCAATTCTTGTATTCATTCACACATAACAGTTAAGCTCACTCTTTAGGTGACAAAAATCTTTTCTAAGTACCAAATTTTCCAAAGATTTCGGCAGAGTTTCCTTTGTAAATTGGCCTATCCACCTGCCAGAGAATCACCAAAACCATCCTAACAATACATTCACAACTCGACAACACATCATAAGGCATATTGACAAAATTAGTCTCAATACTACACAAATCATATTATTATAATTGTTACATGAACATGCGCTGTACCTGCTCGAATCATAACACATATCAATTACCTTTCAATTACACCTAAGAATCAACCCTCCTACTTCTTCTTAATTTAGCATTTCATCACAATATAATCACTTTAGTCTTCTTGAGTTTAAACTCGTTCCACTACATATAAGGCACTTTACCTTCCAATTACGAGATATGATAATTGTTCACCACGCCCATAGCTCGGGGCTAAACAACAGATTAGACAAGAGTCGAACAATTAACAGACTCATCCATTAGTAAGCCTCCCTAATACTCTACAGATCGGCACAAGGCCCCAAACATGGCTACTAGCCCAAGTACATAGATATAAGCCCAGTCTCAGTCACTTTACACAGTAATTTATCAATCGGGAAGGATCAAGTCCAAATCCCCAGTTACAATACCACCACGCTCGTCACATGACGCGTGTATCATCTCAGCATAGCACTGTATAGTACAAATACGGGGTTTCAAACCCTCAATACATTATCTATTGCCACCACTCACCAAATCAGCACCTCGATGCTCAAGTCATAGACAAGGTCTAGCCTCAAGTCATCCCGACTGGCCCAACATGAACTCACAGAGAATATATCTCGCCCATCGATCGAGGAATCACAAGCCATAAGGCAATTATATACTGAGCGCCCGATGCGTACACAGACGTGCGGAAGGAATTTTTCAAAAGTATATCTCAAGCTAAATCAAGTACGCACGATAAGAATTCCAAGAAGTGTGAAGTGTTTCTTAATGGTTCGCAGCCTCCCGAGGATAAGTACAGGCGTCCCCGCACCGATCCACAAGACTCTACTAACCGGCTCAAGACTCATGAAGCCTAGTAAACCTAGGCTCTGATACCAACTTGTCACGACCCCAAACCCGGTCGTGATGGCGCCCATCACACTGCTAGGCCAGCCTGACCAATTAACAACAATCACGGAGCTATAAGCTCACTTATTACGATTTAAGCATAACAAGTTATAAGACAACAGTGGTAGATATAATAAAACAGGGAACCAAGTCCCAAAACATGCCAACTCCCATAGACCGAAGGGTCAAGAGTCAAGAGCCTCTAAAGAACATAATTGTAATAATGTTTACAACCAAAGCTCAGTGTGGAAAGAAATGACAACATGAAGAGAAAATAAAGCTAGAAGGGGAGTCAGGTCCTGCAGACGCTGCAGCTACCTCGACTATCCCGCACAATGCCTCTGAACGGCTACGGGATTAGGTCTGCTGAGAGGTACCTGGATCTGCACACAAGGTGCAGGGAGTAAAGTGAGTACTGCCAGACTCAGTGGTAATAAACAGGGGTAAGACAGCGTAGATAAGAAATCCACAATAAAACACTATGTAAAGCTGTAACTAATACCCTGCAACAGTTCATTATTAACAGTAGAGAGCCAAGAATATCAACAACAAGTATAACAGCTAGCGGATGTAGCTAAATGCAATGTAATGCATGAAATGACCGCTACGGAACGTAGTCCGATCCAATTTGGGTACCCGTGCTCACTGTGGGGGTTCAGACTCTGGAGGGGCTCCTACAGCCCAAGCACAATATTACTGCGGCGTGCAGTCCGATCCAACATATATACCGCTGCGGCGCGTAGCCCGATCCACTACCAGTCAACTAATATGCAAATACAGCCTCGCAGGCTCAAAAGTAGTTTTGAAAACATCTTTTATCATTTTTCAGTTGAAAACAGTAATATCAAGTTCCAGAGATTGGAAATAGCATGATAACAGAAATAGCTACGGACTGGTAGTAAACTAGCATGTCAATATCACCACACAATGATAACGATCCTCGCGGGATCCAATAACTGGCTCATAGCCCACAAGTATACTCAACCGTCCATGAAGGAGGTTCAACGGCTCAAGAGTAGCCAATATCACAATATAGTATGCAACCATCCGAGAAGGAGGTTCGACGGCTCAAGAATAGCCAATATCATAACACAGTATCAACAGGTCGGACTAAGCCATAGTCCCCAATCACAATCGACCCCGCACTCACTAGAGAGTACGTGTCTCGCCGCTATACAGCATCACAAAGTGGTATACGAGGGTTTCGAACCCGCTGGTCATCACCCACATCTATTACTCACCTCAATACAGCGCGACGCCTACTACGTGATGCCCTTGCCATGAGAATCAAGCTCTGCACGCGTAAAATCTGATCAAATACAGTAGAAACACAACAAATTAGGCCAATGGGAGGACACCCAATCAATACAACTCGATTTACACCAAAAATGGCAAAGTTGCCAAAACCCGACTTTTGGTACGCTTCTCGAAAAATTACAAAAGTCACATATTCGGAACCCTCATCTCGATACAAGTCTAGGCATATAAAATTTACCAAAATCGGACTCCATTTGCCCACTCAAATCAGTGTTTTTTTTCAATTTTAGGCCTAGGGCTCAAACCCACCTTTAATCTTCCATTTACAGAGAATTAACCAAGTATTTCATGTAAAAATGATGTAATTAAGTCACAAAACTTACCTCCGATGAAACCCCGATGATTTCCCAGCACTCTCCCGTCAATATCTCCACTTAGAACTCAAAAATGGTGGTTTGGGGTGTGAAACCCGCGACTGGTTATGTTCTGGTTTTAACTTCACTGCCAGCCTAATTTCTTCATCGCGTTCGCGACGCCTTTCACGCGTCCGCGATGCTCTGACCAAAATACCCTTCGCGAACGCGACATGCCACACGCGTTCACGATGCACATTTCTTTAGCCATCCGTAGATCCTTCTACACGAACGCGGCCTCCATCCACGCGAACGCGATGTCTTATGAATTCCCTCTACGCGAACGCGGCCTTCACCCACGCGTTCGCGATGCTTCACAGTCCTCCCAATATGCGAACGCGAACCCATCCTCGCGAACGCGATGCATAACTGAGCCTGGCCTACGCGAACACGGGCCTTGCCCTCGCGAACGCGAAGGCTAAATTCCTGCCCAGTGAATCTGCAATTTACAGCAGACTTTTCATGTTCCAAAAATGCCGGATGATGGTCCGGATTCACCCCGAGGCCCCCGGGACCCCAACGAAAACCACCAACATACTCCAAAATACGATACGAACTTGTTCCAATCATAAAAACACCATCCTAAACATCAAAATCACCAATTACACACGGATTCAAGCCTAAGTTTCTTAAAACTTTCCGAATTACATATTCGATCAAAAACCTGACCAAACGACGTCCGAATGACCTGAAAATTCACAGACATATCCAAAATCACCTTACGGAGCTACTGCAACTGTCCGAATTCCATTCCGACTCCCGGATCAAAATCTCACCTACCGTTCGGATTTCGCCAAAATTCATCCTTAGCCAATTCAAGCCTATTTCTACACCGGACCTCCAAATTCAATTCCGATCGCTCCCCTAAGTCACAAATCACCTCCCGGAACTAACCAAATTGTCAGAATCTGATTTCAGGCCCTCTAACTAAATAGTCAACTCCAGGTTAACTTTCCATATTCAAGTTTCCTTCAAAAAGGCTATATGCCTTATTTTCAATCCAATTCACTCATAACTCACCCGATAGACTCTAACACTGATATAAAAGCACAAATCATGTAATTACAACATAACGGGGTGGTAATTCCCGTGACAACTGGCCTGGTCGTCACAGCTGGTTTGATTCTTACCACTAGGCGAGATACGTAGGCAACCCGTGACGGGTCCAACCACCCTTTTTCAAAAATAACAACAAATGTCAAATTTTTAGTTTTATCAATAAAATCAAAGTGATGCCATTTTTGAAAATAGCTAAATGTTCCGAAAGGACGTCGGGAGGCTGTTTGTGCAAAAATGGCCGCTTTTGAAGTCATTTTTCTTTAAATAATAATATCCTTGAAATTTTCGAATGAAATATGGAAAGGTTGATTCTTTTAAAATAATGAAAAGATTTTTGTTTCCTTTTTTAAATAAATCGCCTTTAATAAATGTGCAGGATGAGCACAATACAAAATGAACCTTTTGCACTAATGAACACGATCCCTTTGGAGTTATGATTGTGGTGGAATGATTTAGGCCAAGATGGGCAGGATTGAGTCAACAAATATTTGAAAGATCTTACTGGGTTGCATGACATAGTACCTCGAGGTGATATTATCCAAGCTTTAGTTGTCTGCTGGGATCCCGCACACAACGTGCTCTACTTCTCGGACTTTGAGCTTTCTCCAACATTGGAGGAAATTGCTAACAACATCGGAAAGGGTGAGGTTCCCCTAAAAGACAAGTATCCGGTTGCTCCAAGGGCTATCACTGTGCATAGATTCCTCGACTCCTTAAAGATCGCCAGAAATGTTCACAATGAAGATTTGGTCCACGAGTTCTGCACCATGAACTTTATATACCGCATATATGGCCACGTTGGAGGATTCAATGTTCCAACGAACAAACTTTGCAGCAAAGCAAATCGGGCTAAATGGGAGGAACACAGGCGTTTCGCCTTTATAGTAGCCTTTTTGGGGTTAATCATATTTCCGAGGAAAGATGGGAACATCAACATTAGAGTTGCCGGAATTGCCAGTACTCTCCTTACCCAGGATAATAGAACTTTGGCACCAATGATAGTGGCCGATATCTTCCGTGCTCTCACGGCCTGCAAAGCGGGAGAAGATTTCTTCGAAGGGTGTAATCTACTTCTTCAAATGTGAATGATAGAGCATTTATGCCGCCATCCTCAGTTTTCAAGCTATGGATCATCTGAAAAGGCATGTATCGAAGAATTCTACGTGAGGACAAAAGAGGCCAAGTTGCCAGAAGGGTCGGAGGGTTGGATCACATATTTACAGTCAATGACTGCTAGCAAGATAGAATGGGCGTATGGATGGTTGCCCCTCAATGAAGTCATATATATGCCAGTAGAAGGGTCGTATTTTCTATTAATAGGTCTCAAGAGTATCCAACCTTATGCACCATACCGAGTATTAAGGCAACTCGGAAGATATCAGATTGTGCCTAAAGATGGGGACCTCAGCCTTCAAGTAATAGAGATCAGTCCCTATGGGCAACTCCCGGAAGCAAAAATCCGGCAAATATGGAATGAGTGCCAATGTTTGAGAATGGACACCTGTGTGAGAGATCGGGCTAGGGCTGAAGTATCACCAGGATATTTTGCATGGTACCGTAGAGATGTTGAGCATGAAAGACCGACGAAGAGGCCTCATATTCAAGAATTCGCCGAGCAATCGAGGGAACAAAGGGATTGGATGGCCAAGGAAAATGATTATCGAGCCAGAATCAGCATGTTGGAAAAATAATTTCAGGACCTCAACTTCGAAAGTAGCTTACAAGCAGCAGCCGATGAGGGTGAAAAGAAACAGCTGAGGAAAGAAAATGAAACATTGAAGGCTCAGATTGCGAAAATGAGAACAACAACCAAAACCCCAGTTCGACTTGCCCTGGATGAAAAGTTAAATGAAAATCTATGGCGCAAGGTGAACGATTATAGCTTTGATATAGATAAAGCTGAGAAGGAATTAGTTGGGGTTCGGAAACAATTGGCCAAGAATGCCGAAGAAAGCGCTCGAATGATTCGACATTTAAAGGGCGAACATAATGTTGAAGTAGCCCGATTAAGGAAGAAGATTGTTATGGCCGAGGTCAAAAGTAGCAAACAAACCAAAGAGTTTGATATAGAGAGAGAGCATTTCTACATGGCCATGGCCGGGTTAGAATTGGAGCTACAACAACTTCAAAAGAAGAGCCAGCAAACCTTGGATGCCCGTGCCGAACAGATTGAGAGATTGCTTCAAGAGAAAGGGATCATCAGGGAAAGAATTGTCAACATTGCTCACTACATTACACGGAAAAGCAAATTGTGCGAGGATATGACCCAGTCTACGAAACAAGTGATGACCGACCAGGACAAACTCCAAAAGGGATTAGCATATAGGCCCGCGGTAAGGCCGAACGATGTCTCGCGGGCACTAGGGGAATTAATGTATTCATAGGTCATGCATTTTTGTATTTGTATTTTTCTGCATCTAGAAGGTTGTAGTACAACATTATCTTTTTGTAATCAATATTTGAATATCAATGAAAATCCAAAAGGTTGTCATTATATTTCCTTATATGCAAATTGCTTGGGCGATAGGAAAACATATAGGATCGAAAAACGAAAAAAAAAGAGAAAAGAAAGGAAAAACAATGAAAAAAAAAGAAGATGAGTGGAAACAAAAGTAAAGAAAAAGAAAAGTCGAAAAAGAGAATTGGCGGGTCAAAAGAAGAACAATAATGCCGGGATGACGCATAATTGCCAAGCAAAAGTTGTGTTTTTAAACTTATCTATTATGATCTAACTATTAACAAGTTTTTGTCATTGATGAGTATCAGATAAAACAGTGTGCAACTGGCGTTCTGGCATATCACAACTACAACACTCGTTCTAAAAGCATGACAAAAACTGTGACCTAAGAAATTGAGCCAACAATCATGGATCCCGTGCAGGAGGAGGAAGTAATAGATGTGAATAGCATGAAGGAAGAAGTGTATAAGTTGAAACAACATATGTCGAAAATGTATCAGGCTTGGTCAAGGGGGCAACCCTTACCTACTTACCCAGCTAACCCCACATATATTCCTCCTTCAAACCCAAACCAACATCTACCCACCATGAATTCATCTTCTACATATCCTACTTACCCACACTATTACGCCATTACATCACAAGTACCACCCTCACTACCTAAACAAGCTCTACCACCACTACCCCAGGCCGCTCCCGTGTATATGGCACCACCACCAGCCAGTTTACATAAATCCTCTAGTGAGCCTATATTTCATATCCAGGATAATCATTACTACCCTCCAGAACCCACCTTCAGACAACATGATTCTTACACCCCACTTATTGACATGATGGAGGAGGAAAAACCTGCTAGAAACCCTGAACAATAGGAGATGGCTAGGAAAATGAAGAGCCTTGAGCAGTCATTTCGCAATATGCAGGGTCTGGGAGGCCAAGTTAGTGTGGCATATAAGGACTTGTGTTTGTTCCCTGAAGTACAGCTACCCACCGGGTTTAAATTGACAAAATGTGACATGTATGATGGCCATGGTGATCCAGTGGCCCATCTGAGAGGATATTGCAGCAAAATGCGTGGAGCGGGGGGAAAGGATGAACTACTTATGGCCTACTTCAGTAAAAGCCTTAGTGGATCAGCATTGGAATGGTACACCCGTCAAGATCATACATGATGGTTCATTTGGGACGATTTGGCTCAATCTTTTGTGAACCATTTTCAATATAATCTGGAAATCATCCCTGATAGGTTGTCATTGACCAAAATGGAAAAGAAGCCTGGAGAGAGTTTTCGGGAGTATGGTTTCAGGTGGAGGGAATAGGCGGCACGTGTGGATCCACCAATGAAAGAAGGAGAAATGGTAGATTATTTTTTACAAGCTTTGGAGCTGACATACTACGAGCATCTGGTGTCTGCAATCGGAAAGACCTTTAATGAGGTAGTGAAGATGAGGAGTTTTGTGGAAGAAGGTTTAAAAACGAATAAGATTATGAGTTACTCAGCCATCAAGGCTACAAATCAAGCAATTCAGACGGGGACGGGAGGATCAATTGGAAAGAAGATGAAAGAAGAAGTGGCGGTTATAGAGGGAAGATCTTGGTCCCGGGGCCCCAACCCATATCATCACCAACCTCGCCCATATCAACCATATCCACCAGCACCGTATAACCCACATCCACATTATTATCCTCTAGATGGTCCTCAATTCTCTGTCCAACATGACCAATCTTACCCACCACCTCCACCTTCATGGCGAACCTCAGCTCCTCAAAATGTCTATCATGCCCAGAATGCCTACCCACCATAAAAAACCTACAGAAATCCTAACCAAACAAGTTTCCGTCCTGACCCTAAAGTGAAAGTGACAGGGCTCAGAGAAAGAAAGCATTCACTCCTATGGGAGAATCATATACTAGCCTCTTCCACCGACTGAGAGAATTAGGAATGCTGAGTACCACTGAGCCTAAAATTCGCAATCCTCCACCGAGAAACTTAGATCAATCCATCCATTGTTAATACTGTTCAGGGGCACTGGGACATGATACTGAGAAATGTTGGCACCTAAAGTATGCGATACAAGAACTCATTAACTCCAGAAGGATTGAGGTGCAAGCACCCGAGACTCCCAACATAACGTAAAATCTTTTGCCGTTGCATTATGAAACACATATGCTAGAGCTAGTACAGGGAAAAAGCTGCAAAAAACCCTCTCAGACTGTTATGATAATTAAAGCAAACAGCAAGGCGGAGGAGAAAGTTGGGAGTGAGAAAGTGTCAATCAAGCCACCAGCAAAATAACCATCAGTGATGATTGAGCCCAAGCAGGTAAAAGTGATAGTACTAGGGGTGAAGCCCATACTGACTGTGAAAGGGGCTTATATAAAACCAGTTGTTATCAAGCCAGTTGTTCAGATGCCGATTGTGAATACCAAAGTTGTACCTTCGAATTATGACAAGGTAATTGTCATGTACAAAGGGAAAGAAGTCAAGGGGGAAATCTGTGAAACTCATGGTTTGACCCGGTCTGGGCGATGTTTTACCCCTGATGATTTGAGAAAGGCAAAAGTGGTGAAAGAAAATCCAGCTTATGTGAAGAAAGCGGTCACCGAGAAAAAAGCTGAGGAATTCCTAAAGAAAATGAAAACCCAAGATTACTCCATAGTTGAGCAATTGAGGAAGACACCCGCTCAAATATCTTTGCTATCTCTGCTGATTCATTCCGATGAACACCGAAGGGCATTAATGAAGATCCTAAATGAAGCTCACGTACAAGAAAAGATCTCGGTGTGTCATTTGGAGAAGATTACAACCACAATTTTTTAGGAAAATAGGATAACATTCTCAAACGATGAGCTGCCACTAGAGGGGACGGAACATAACAAGGCGTTATACCTCACGGTGAAGTGTGAGGAATCAGTGGTGGCTTATGTCTTGGTCGATAACGGGCCGAGTGCTAATATTTGTCGTTTGTCTACTCTGGGAAAACTGAAAGTTGATTACGAAAGGATTCACAGAAATAGTGTATGTGTGAGGGGGTTCGATGGAGGTAGAAAGAACACCGTGGGAGATATCATACTAGAACTCGCCATCGGACCGGTGGATTTCACCATGGAGTTTCAAGTGTTGGACGTTGTTGTGTCCTATAACGTCCTATTAGGACGTCCATGGATCCACGGTGCAAAAGCAGTGCCATCTTTACTACATCAAATGGTGAAGTTTGAGTGGGATCAGCAAGAGATAGTAGTGCACGGGAAAGATAATGTTTTTAATGCCATCACGCCATTCGAAGAAGTTGAAGGAGACAAAGGTCCTTGGGTGTACCAAGTGATGGACATCGTGACTGTGAACAAAATATCTGAAGGAGAAAATATCTCAGTACCCAAAGTGACCCTTTCAGTGGTCATGGTTGCCAAAGAAATGATAAAGAATGGGTTCTCTCCGGAAAAAGGTCTAGGAGTTGCCTTGCAGGGTATAACACAACCAGTTCATCTTTCGAGTAGCATTAACACTTTCAGCCTGGGTTTCAAGCCAACCATCACCGATATACAGAGAGCCAAAAATATTAAAAAAGAAAGGGTGGACCCTCCTCAAACCTATCCCAAAACTGTCCTACTCCTTTGTCAAGCCTGGTACACAAAGACGTCTGGCAACTGTCATGCCGGGCCATGCAGAGATAAGGCCGGATGAAGAGCTATTAGAAAGGTTTGACAGGTTGTTTGAAGGCGTGAATATGATAGAAGCATCCGAGTTAACAAGCAAGATGGATGTTCAATTTGTTGGACCGCACATCAGGCTAAATAGCTGGGAAGCTACTCCTCTTCCAATCAGGATGGAGTTGTGGTAGTTAGCTTTTAATATTCCATTCCCAAAACTGTCTTATTTCAAAAATTGTAATCCTATGTTCCGTCTAGTCAAATGTATCCAAACCTTGTTACCTTTCAAAGTTTAATGAAATGCAATTTCTTTCTTCCTCTATTTTTAGCCTTATTTTATTTTTCTTCTTTTTTCTTGTACAGTCCAGTATTTGCTGATTTTAGTAATGTGTCATGCATGAAGGATCCCCGGTCTAGTCTTGATAATCGGATAGATATACAAGAAATTGAAAATGAATATGAAGTGGAATATGAGGATAAGGAAGTATTGGAGGAAATTAGTAAGGATTTGAGCCATTATGAAGAGAAACCCAAACCAAACATAAATGAGACGGAGTCTATTAATTTGGGAAATGAGGAAAATATTCCGAAAACAAAGATTAGTGTACACTTAGAGACTTCACTCAGAGAAGATTTGATCAGGTAGTTACAGGAGTACAAAGACATATTTGCTTGGTCTTATGATGACATGCCCAGGCTCATTACTGACTTGGTGGTACATAACTTGCCCATTTATCCAGAATGTCGGCCGGTTAAGCAAAAGTTAAGAAAGTTCAAAACGGATATCAGTGTGAAAATAAAAGAAGAGGTCAATAAGCAGTTTGAGGCAAAGATCATACGGGTCACCAAGTATCCCACCTGGTTAGCCAATGTTGTGCTTACGGAAAAACCAGAGTGTGTATTGATTATCGGGACCTTAATAAAGCCAGTCCGAAGAATGATTTTCCATTGCCAAATATCCACATATTGATTGACAATTGTGCCAAACATGAGGTTGGTTCTTTTGTGGATTGTTATGCGGGTTATCATCAGATCTTGATGGACAAAGAAGATGCAGAAAAGACAGCTTTTATCACACCTTGGGGAACATATTGCTACAGAGTAATGCCGTTTGGGTTGAAGTATGTCGGAGCTAAATATATGAGGGCAATGACCACTATTTTTCATGACATGATACATCGAGAGATTGAGGTGTATGTGGATGATGTTATTATCAAGTCCAAAAAGCAATGTGACCATGTCAAAGACTTGAGAAAGTTTTTTCAAAGGCTCCGAAGATATAATCTCAAGCTCAATCCAGCAAAATGTGCTTTTGGAGTACCATCAGGAAAGTTATTGGGGTTCATAGTAAGTCGACGTGGTATCGAATTAGACCCATCAAAGATAAAAGCAATCCAGAACTTGCCTCCGCCAAGGAACAAGAAAGAGATGATGAGTTTGTTGGGCAGGTTGAATTATATTAGCAAATTTATTGCTCATCTGACATCGACCTGTGAGCCCATTTTCAAATTATTAAATAAAGATGCTGCGGTGAATTGGACTGAGGAATGTCAAGATGCATTTGACAAAATTAAAGAATATCTGGCCAATCCTCATGTGTTGGTTCCTCCAAAACATGGAAGGCCATTGATCCTTTATCTGACTGTATTGGATAATTCTTTTGGCAGTTTACTGGGGCAAATGATGAAACAAGGAAGAAAGAGCAAGCAATATACTATCTTAGTAAGAAATTTACATCTTACGAGGTAAAATACACTCAACTGGAAAGAACATGTTGTGCTTTAACATGGGTTGCACAGAAGTTGAAACATTACTTGTCGGCTTATACCACTTATCTCATATCTTGGTTGGATCCACTAAAGTACATCTTCCAGAAGCCTATGCCCACAGGAAGGCTCGCTAAATGGCAAATTCTACTTATAGAGTTTGATATTGTTTATGTAACCCGCAGTACAATGAAGGCACAAGCAGTCGCTGACCATTTGGCAGAAAATCCAGTTAATGATGAGTATGAACCGTTAAAGACATATTTTCCTGATGAGGAGACAATGAATATTGAGAAATTAGAACAAGACGACAAGCCGGGCTGGAAACTATACTTTGATGGGGCCTTCAATAGCAAAGGGGTCGGAATTAGAGCAGTACTTATTTCAAAAACGGGTCAGCATTATCCTGTTACCGCTCAGCTTTGATTTTTCTGTACTAATAACATGGCCGAGTATGAAGCATGTATATTGGGATTAAGAATGGAAATAGACATGGGTGTGCAAGAGATTTTGGTGATGGGTGACTAGGATCTTTTGATACATCAAATTCAAGGTGAATGGGAGACAAGGGATTTGAATCTTATACCATATCGACAGTGTCTACATGAACTATCTCCGAGGTTTCAGTCCATAGATTTTAAGCATATCCCAAGAATGCACAACGAAGTTGCAGATGCCCTGGCCACATTGTCGTCCATGTTGCACCATCCGGGCAAAGCCTATATAGATCCACTACAGATATAAATTTGTGATCAAAATGCTTATTGTTTCACAGTAGAAGAGGAACTTGACGGTTAGCCATGGTTCCATGATATTAAAAAATATTTGAGGATGGGGGTGTACCCAGCGCAAGCCACGGGAGATTAGAAAAGGGTTATAAGGCGACTAGGGAGTGGATTTTTCTTCAGCTGTGGAGTTGTATACAAGAGAACCCCGGATTTGGGTTTACTGAGATGTATAGATGCACAGCAGGCCACTACAATCATGGCTTGTGGACCTCATATGAGTGGATATGTTTTGGCCAAGAAAATACTAAGAGTTGGATACTATTGGCTCACCATGGAGCATGATTGCATTAGGTATGTGCGGAAATTCCACCAACGCCAGATACACTGAGATTTGATTCATTCCCTACCCTATGAGTTGCACATAATGTCAGCACTATAGCCATTCGTCGCCTGGGGCACGGATGTCATCAGTCCAATAGAACTCGCAGCATCTAATGGGCACAGATTTATCCTAGTAGTTATTGATTATTTCACTAAATGGGTGGAGGTGAAGACATTTAAAGTGGTAACAAAGAAGGCGGTAGTTTATTTCGTACATACAAATATCATTTGTCGCTTCGAAATTCCTAAAGTGATTATTACGGACAATGGAGCAAATCTTAACAGTCACCTCATGGCAGAAGCATGTCAAAAGTTCAAAATCTTGCAACGAAACTCCACACCTTATTGGGCTAAAGCAAATGGAGCAGTTCAGGCTGCAAATAAGAACATTAAGAAGATTCTAAGGAAAATGGTGGAAGAGTCAAGACAGTGGCATGAACAATTACCATTCGCTCTAATGGGTTATCGTACTACTGTGCGTACTTCAATTGGTGCAACCCCTTACTCACTGGTGTACAGAACGGAGGCAGTGATACCTGTAGAGATTGAAATACCTTCCCTCCGGATTATAGCCGAGGCTGAAATTGATGATGATGAATGGGTAAAAGCCCGACTAGAGAAATTGAGCTTGATCGATGAAAAAAGGTTAGCAGCAGTATGCCACCGACAGCTGTACCAACGAAGGATGGCCAGAGCATATAACAAGAAAGTACGTCCACGGAAATTCGAAGTTGGACAGTTGGTGCTAAGACATATTTTACCACACTGGGCCGAAGCAAAAGGAAAGTTTGCACCTAATTGGCAAGGGCCATTCATGGTGTCTCGGGTATTGTCCAACGGAGCTTTATATCTAACAGATGTGGAAGGGAAATGTGTAGAGACTACTATCAACTCCGATGTAGTCAAGAGATATTATGTATGATTCCTTTTTCATATGTACAATTGTATTTGTCATAATTTTGAAATTGAAATGATGAAGGCATTTTATTTCTCTATCCAAACACTTTACCCATTGCTACCCCTTCTGAGTCGTAATGCATTATTCTTTCATACCCCTCTCTCGGAATCAATTATGAACAATGAAATGAAAATAAAAGAAAAAAGAAGATTGAAAAAGAAAAAAAAAAGAATGAAAAGAAAAGAAAAAGAGAATGAAGAAAAATGAAAATGAAGAAAAATGAAAAAATGATGAAAAAAAGAGAAAAGTAAAAGAAAAGAAAAGAAAAGGAAAGAAAAATAGAAAAATATACAAAAGGAGAAAAATCGGGAAAAAGTCAAATGACGAAGAAACCTTAGGGTACGAACTACATTTGACTTGATCCCGAAAGGGTATGTAGGCAGCCTCAATAAGGTTCAGTCACGACAGAAATAAAATCGAAGATTCCCCAAATATTGAAACTGGGGCAGAAGTTATGTTTTATGATTCCGAGAGTTGTAATTATTTTTAACCCATGTTTAAATTTTGAGCCTTTATACCTTTCTTTCTAAACCCATCCAGAAGCCACATTATGGTCCAAAGAAAGACCTTCTGATTGATTTCAAGAAAATGACAATACAACAGGAAGAAAGAGAAACATATCAAGGACAATACCCAGGAGTTTGAAGACAGAAAAATAAAGAAAAATATAAATGAGAGAGTCTTATTAGTGAAGACCCTCACGGGCACCGTAAGGCGAATGTTAGTTGAGAGGAAAATAAATGAGAGAGTCTTATTGGTGAAAACCCTCACGGGCACCATAAGGCGAATGTGAGGTGAGAGAAAATAAAAATGAGAGAGTCTTATTGGTGAAAAACCTCACGGGCACCATAAGCCGAAAGTGAGGAATGACCTGATAAAAGGAAGATGGCAAGATAAGAAAGGTTTGGGCTGATGGAAAGGAGAAATTAAGTCGGCAACGATATGATTGGACAGACTGGGCCAGATATTCAAATGCATGGCATGGTCAAAGGAATCAGCCTTCATACCCAGATAAATTCTGTCTTTACTTTAAAATATCCTCACCCCTGAAATTCAGGTCATTGCATTTCATTATATTTGTTTAAAACCAGTTGCCAATTGAAAGTTAGCTATCAGCTTCTCATGTTGGATGGCATAATAATACTGGGTCCTTCAAAGGAAAACAAAAAATACACACATGGCGATCACGTGGCCAAAGGGAATAAAAGAGAAAAGAAAAAATGGATCACAAGGAAGAATTGGGAAGACGGTCAGGAATAAACTACAAAGCAGTATGAAGCAAGATGAGGCAGACGATGAAAGCAAGGCCAGCGAGAATGCCAGTTGCTAACCATCATTTTATAACTAATAAATTGCTCACTAATTAAGACAGGGAAAAAAGATTCAAATTCTCACTAATCACTTTAAAGTGAATGTGACCAATATGGGAGAAAACAATCAAAAAGAAGCAGCAATAAAGGAGAGAATCCACGATGGAGAACTCAATAATCAAGAACCTACCCAAACAACGAGGGAGGTATTATCTTTTATTTTCAAAATTTACACCCAGTTAATAAACTGAGGGAATTTTCTGCATTTGCATTTCTGCATCAGGCGCCCACCTAGATAACAAGGGAATATTTTTTTGCATTTTTATTTTTGCATTAGGCGCCCACCTGGATAACAAGGGAATATTTTTCTGCATTTTTCATTTCTGCATCAGGCGCCCACCTGGAAAACAATGGAATATTTTTCTGCATTTTTCATTTCTGCATCAGGCGCCCACCTAGATAACAAGGGAATATTTTTCTGCATTTTTTTCTGCATCAGGCGCCCACCTGGATAACAAGGCAATATTTTTCTACATTTTCATTTCTGCATCAAGCGCCCACCTGGATAATAAGGGAATATTTTTCTGCATTTTTATTTCTGCATTAGGCGCCCACCTGGATAACAAGGGAATATTTTTCCGCATATTTAATTTTTGCACTCAGGCACCCACCTAGATAACAAGGGAATACTTTTCCGTACTTTTAATTTTTGCACTCAGGCGCTCACCTGGATAACAAGGGAATACTTTTATACATTTTTAATTTTTGCACTCAGGCGCCCACCTGGATAACAAGGGAATACTTTTCATTATGTCGTTTAATTCTAGACTGCTATAGTTCTATTAGGACTGGGTTGTAATAATCATTAGATTAGATTCAGGCGCCCACCTGTATAACAAGGGAATACATTTCTGCAATTTTAATTTCTGTTCAGGCGCCCACTCGTATAACAAGGGAATACATTTCTAGAATTTTTAATTTCTGTTCAAGCGCCCACCTGTATAACAAGGGAATACATTTTTGCAATTTATATTTCTGTTCAGGCGCCCACTTGTATAATAAGGGAATACTTTTCTGCATTTTCAATTTCTGTCCAGGCGCCCACCTGTATAACAAGGGAATACTTTTCTGCAATTTCATTTCTGTTCAGGCACCCACCTGTATAATAAAGGGAATACTTTCTACATTTTAAAAGTTTTTCTTTTCTAACAAAGTAACATCATGATACATTGAAAGCCCCGTACTAGGATAGAGGAAAAGTTTTATTTGTTTTTCCAATAAGTAGGTACCAACCTGGAGAGCGAAAAATGCATTTTGAAGTCATACAAATGGAGGAAAGCGATATGTTGAAAGCAAGTCATAAGCACAAGATATATCAAAAATGGAAGATGCAAATAAAGAGCAACATGCAAGATGAAAGAGCAAAGCAATACAAGAACACAAGACATAGATAGAATTTTTTGTAATTCATAGACCATAGTTTAGGCTAGTTTCTTTATTTTATTATTATCCCGATATACTAAGGAGTCAGTCAGCAATAACAGCAGTAACAATAGCAACAGCAGTGAAATCACAGTTTCCCTGGTAGTTTCAAACTACCAGACCTTCCCGAACTACACTGGCCCGATTCTTGTTTAGCCCAGGATATGTAGGCAACCTTTGAAGCAGGGTGCGGTCAACAGTTTTTCAAAAGTGCTTCATACGAAATATGCAAGTGGGCAAAAATCTCTCATTATTGCTCACTTATCTTTGCACTGAAACTCTTCGTGTTTCCGAGCAAAGAGGGGCAGCTGTGAGCACGTAATGTTTTTTTGCCCCAGGCAATTGAATTCCAAAATATATAAAAAATAATACAAAAATAATTTTTGTTTGAAATTATTTTGAAATTGTGTGTGAAATACCAGTATTTGTTTGAAATAAAATTGAAATGAAAATACAAAAAAGGAATTAATTAGAAAATTTCACAAAATTGTAGAATAAATTCTAGGAAACTAGAAAATTAAGCAAAATTACAAAAAATATCGAAAAATTAAGGAAAAATGCAAAAAATAGAAAATAAAGGAAATATATCGGTTGTAAAATAAATACAAAAGAAAAAAATACAAAATACAAAAAGAAAATACAAAAAATTACAATATAAAAGTTAAAAAAATAATAATAAAATGCAAAAATACAATACATTGTATAATTAATATTAGGCCAAATACACAAGAAATGCATAGCCCAAAACAAAATACAGACTAGGCCCAGTCATTTTGATCAGCCTACCTAGTCTTGGAACCAACCGACACCGTTGAGCAAATAAATCTGGGCCGTTGATTGTATTTGATCAACGGACATGGTAAGGCGATGCATCTCTTAATGAAACGACGTCGCCTTTAGCATCAATGTCAATCGTTCATTGTAACTGATCAAATGGATGAGACCAAGGTGTCGTTTAAATAAAACGACACAGTTTAAGATAATTAATCTTGACCGTTCAATATCCTAATCCAACGGACCTAATGAGACCCCTCACTAAATCAGACGACACCGTTTTGAGACCACAAGATCCTGGCCGTTCATCTCAACTAATCCAATGGCCAGGAATCAACAATACAAGATTAATATATATCTACCCTCCCTGTTCAACCATTTCATTATACACACACACATTCTAATATACAAACCCTAGCCGCCTCTGAAACCTTTCTTCTCCCCCCCCTCTCTCACAAAAACCACCGGAACCCTACCGGTGGTCTGTCATTTGTTACCATCTCCGACCTAAAGCCAATCCCAAACACCCTTCTCACCTTTAAAATAGTCGTAAACACCATTAATCCCGACCAAAAAAACTCAGCAGCCTTCTATTCTTGAAAATCCGGTCGCCGGAACCCTAGCCGGCAACCACCCAAAAGTATGAACCAGGCTCCCTCCTTAACACCATCTAACCACCTCAAGACAATCTTTAACCCCACCAGGGTAGTTCCTTCGAATCTGCCTCCAACCCTTCAAATAATCGAAAAACACTCGTCGGAACCCTACTCCGGCGAGTACCAAAAAATACCCCACTCTCAAAACCTTACCCCCAAGGCCCCAAACACCATTCTCATACACTCGTATCAAACCCCCAAAGCCCCGTTCAAAAGATCTAACACCCAGAGACCAACAGTCTCTGAAACTCTGAAGATCAAAAAAAATAAAAAGAACGAAGAAGAAAGAAAGAAGAAAAAAAGAAAGAAAATGAAAAAGAAAGGAAAGGCCTGAAAAAAGATAAGTACCCTACCCTGTCATTGGTCGTTGGTTTTCATGTGTTCTGAAACTTGATTCTTTCAAGTTTTGAACTTGTTTTGTTATATGCTTATCATGTTTCTCTGTTTAGAACTTAAAGAATCTCTACGCATGTCTTAAATCATGACTATATCTCTGTTTTATATCTTTATTCATACTTGTGCATACTAGCTATGAACTTTATTTCATATTTGCTTGAAATCATTTAAGTGTTCTTAGGTTCTGATATTAGCTACTTGTGAATCATATTCCAGTTTTATGTGATTTTTCATTATATTCTATCTCTCGATTGGGTTTTAGTTAATTGGAATTCAACCATTATCAAATTTTTCCTCTGAGTTCTAATTAATTTGAAGTAAATTCGTGATTAGGGTTATTTGTGAAAAACAATATGAATCTGGCTATATTTGCAATTTGATTTATATGTTAGTTTCTTCTAAACTTCTAAGTACTTATGTGTACTTGGGTTATATGTATAAATGTTGTGTGGCTATGCTTGTAAACTAAGTATGAGTTCTGATAGTGGCTATTTGTAAAAGTAGTTAAAACTGAAAAGGTTTATAGTTTGAAATTGATTAAGTTTTAAAGACATGTTTGATTAGGTTGGCTATTTGTTAATGTCACGACCCCAAATCTGGTCGTGATGGCGCCCAGCACATTGCTAAGCCAGCCTGACCAATCAATAACAATAACGGAGCTAGAAGCTCTCTTTAGCCCATTTAAGCATATCAAATCACGAAGCAATAGCGATACATATAACGAAAACGGGGAATCAAGTCCCATAATACATCAACTCCCATAGACCAAGGGTCAAGAGTCATGAGCCTCTACTGAACATGAGTGTATAAAGGTTTACAAGATACCAAGTGCGGAAAGAAATATCAATACAAAATCAAAGGACAGTAGGAAGGAATATCGGGTCCTGCGGACTCTGCAGCTACCTCGTATATCCCACAGATGTCGCCTCGCACAGCTACTGGATCACTGCTGAGAGGTACCTGGATCTGCACACAAGGTGCAGGGAGTAAAATGAGTACTGCCAGAACTCAGTGGTAATAAACAAGGGTAAGACAGCGCAGATAAGAAATCCGCAATAAAGCACTATGTAAAGCTATAATCAGCTACCTTGTCACAGAATCAATATTCACTGTACCTGTACTAACAATTACCAATAAATAGCATAACAGCTAGCAGATGTAGCTAAATGCAATGCAATGCATGATATGACCGCTACGGCGCGTAGCCCGACTCCAATTTTGGGTACCCGTGCTCACCGTGGGGGTTCAGACTCCGGAGGGGCTCCTACAGCCCAAGCACATCTCATAGAGATATTCCTGCGGCGTGCAGTCCGATCCAACATATATCTCGCTGCGGCGCGCAGCCCGATCCACTACTAGTCGGCTAATATGCAGATACAGCCTCGCAAGCTCAAAAGTAGTTTTTGAAAACTCTTTTATCATTTTTCAGTTGGAAAATAGTAATATCAAGTTCCAGAGATTGGAATTAGCATAATAACAAAAATAGCTGCGGACTAGTAGTAAACTAGCATGTCTATATGATAAGACAATGATAACGATCCTCGCGGGATCCAATAATTGGCTCACGGCCCACATGTATACTCAACCGCCCAAGAAGGGGTTCCTCGGCTCAAGAGTGGCCATTATCACAATATATATATATATGCAACCATCCGAGAAGGAGGTTCGACGGCTCGAGAATAGCCAATAATACAATATCAACAGGTCGGACTAATATATAGTCTCCAGTTCATGATCGACCCCGCACTCTCAAGAGTGTGCGTGTCTCGCCGCTATACGGCGTCACAAAGTGGTATACCGGGGTTTCGAACCCGCTGGTCATCACCCACATCTATTACTCACCTCAATACGGCGCGACGACTACTCCGCAATGCCCTTGCACGAGAATCAAGCTCCGCACGCGTAGAATCTGATCAAATATAGCAGAAATACAACAAATTAGGCCAATGGGACGACACCCAATTAATACAACTCGATTTACATCAAAATTCCCAAAGTTGTCAAAACCCGACTTTCGGTACGCTTGCCGAAAAATTACGAAAGTCACATATTCGGAACCCTCATCTCGATATGAGTCTAAGCATATCAATTTTACCAAATTCGGACACCATTTTCCCATTCAAAACCTTGATTTTCTAAAGTTCAAGCCTAGGGTTAAATCTTCCATGAATCACTCCAAATTCCTCCATTTTCATGATATAATTGCATAATATTACCAATACTAATCATAGTTTAAGTCCATAGTTGATTACCCGATGATTTCCCTTGAATTTCTCTTCAAAATCGCCCAAATCGCCTCTAAAGCCGAGACCCAAATGTGTGAAATGTTCTGAAATTTTTCTAACTTCTGATACACTTACCTCCTGCGAGAACTCCCGCTTCTGCGCACCAGATTCCGTTTCTGCGGACCCGCCTATGCGATCAATTCTCCGCTCCTGCGGATCTCCCTAATCTGCCTCTAGACCGCTTCTGCGTAACACCGTTCGCACCAGCGACACCGCCTCAGCGGAACAATACCCGCTTCGGCGAAACAAGCGCTTCTGCGCTCCTCAGTCCGCTCCCGCGGACTCGCCTCCGCGCCCATAATTCCGCAGGGGCGAAAATGACATAACCAGAATACTTCAACCTGCAATTTCCATGTTTTCTTCCGTTTAACCATCCGAAAACACCCCCTGCGCTCCTCAGTCCGCTCCTGCGGACTCGCCTCCGCGCCCAGCTTTCCGCAGGGGCGAAAATGACAGAACCAGTACTCTTCAACCTGCAATTTCCATGATTTTCTTCCGTTTAACCATCCGAAAACACCCCGAGGCCCCCGGGACCTCATCCAAACACACCAACACATCTTAACACCTTATTTGAACTTGCTCAAATCCTCAAAACACGTCTAATAACACCAAAACCCATAATTCACATCAAATTCAAGCCTAAATTCCTTAAAACATTCCGAATTACACATCCAATCAAAAACCCGACCAAACGACGTACGAATGACCTGAAATTTTGCAGGCACATCCAAAATCACCTAACGGAGCTACTGCAACTGTCAGAATTTCATTCCGACCCCGGATCAAAATCTCACCTACCGTTCGGATTTCGCCAAAATTCAACCTTAGCCAATTCAAGCCTATTTCTACACCGGGCCTCCAAATTCAATTCCGATCGCTCCCCTAAGTCACAAATCACCTTCCGGAACTAACCGAATCATCGGAATCCGATTCCGAGCCCTCTAACCAAATAGTCAACTCCGGGTTGACTTTCCTTATTCAAGTCTCCTTTCAAAAAGGCTATATGCCTTATTTCCAATCCAAATCACTCCTAACTCACCCGATAGACTTTAACACCGATATAAAAGCATAAAACATACAATTTCAACATAACGGGGTGGTAATTCCCGTGACGACGGGCCGGGTCGTCACATTCTACCCCTCTTAAGCAAACGCTCGTCCTCGAGCGGGTCAAGAATCATACCTGAAGTCTCAAACAAGTGAGGATATCTGCTCCGCATCTCCCGCTCGATCTCCCAAGTGGCCTCCTCCACGGGTCGACCTCTCCACTGAACCTTAACTGATGCAATCTCCTTAGACCTCAATTTTCTCACCTGACGTCCCAAAATAGCAATAGGCTCCACATCATAGGTTAGATCACCATCAAGCTGAATGGTACTGAAGTCTAATACATGAGACGGATCTCCAATGTACTTCCGGAGCATAGACACATGGAATATCGGATGAACGCTGGATAAGCTCGGGCGGCAAGGCCAACTCATATGCCACCTCTCCAACTCTCCTAAGTATCTCAAAAGGACCAATGTACCGGGACTCAACTTTCCTTTCTTCCCAAACCTCATGACACCCTTCATAGGTGAAATCTTCAACAATACTCGGTCACCAACCATGAAAGACAACTCTCGAACTCTACGGTCCGCATAACTCTTCTGGCGAGACTGTGCTGTACGAAGCCTCTCCTGGATCAACTTTGCTCTATCCAGAGCATCCTGGACTAACTCGGTCCCTATCAATCTAACCTCACCAGGCTCAAACCATCCCACGGGGGATCTACACCGTCTGCCATACAATGCCTCATACGGGGCCATCTGAATACTCGACTGATAACTGTTGTTGTAGGCAAACTCAGCAAGTGGTAGGAACTCGTCCCACGAACCACCAAAATCAATCACACAAGCTCGCAACATATCCTCCAAGATCTGAATAGTGCGCTCAGACTGCCCATCTGTCTGGGGATGAAATGCTGTACTCAACTCAACCCGTGTACCCATCTCTCGCTGAAATGCTCTCCAAAACTGAGAAGTGAACTGAGTACCCCTATCGGATATGATCGACACTGGGACTCCATGCAACCGAACAATCTCTCGAATAAAGATCACCGCCAACCGCTCCGATGAGTAGGTAGTACTAACTGGAATGAAGTGAGCTAACTTGGTCAGTCTATCCACAATCACCCATACAGAATCAAACTTCCTCGCCGTCCGAGGGAGTCCAGTAACAAAGTCCATAGTGACTCTCTCCCATTTCCACTCAGGAATAACAATGCGCTGAAATACACCACCGGGCCTCTGGTGCTCGTACTTAACCTGCTGACAGTTGAGGCACCGTGCTACATGTCTGACAATGTCCATTTTCATCTTTCTCCACCAATAGTGCTGTTTCAAATCTTGTTACATCTTCTCGGCTCCTGGATGGATAGAATACCGCGAGCTATGGGCCTCCTCCATAATCAACTCACGAAGGCCATCAACATTGGGCACGCATATCCGGCCCTGCATCCTCAATACGCTGTCACTATCAATGGTGACATCTCTAGCATCATCATGCTGAACTCTGTCCCTAAGGACAACCAAATGTGGATCATCATACTGGCGCTCACGAATACGATCATATAGAGATGACCGAGATACAACACAAGCCAATACCTTGCTGGGCTCCGAAATATCTAACCTCACTAGCCGATTGGCTAGCACCTGAACATCATAAGCAAATGGCCTCTCCTCAGCTGGAATATATGCCAAGCTCCCCATACCGACCGCCTTCCGGCTCAAAGCATCGGCCACCACATTGGCCTTCCCCGGATGATATAATATAGTGATGTCATAATCCTTAAGCAACTCAAACCATCTCCGCTGTCTCAAATTAAGGTCTTTCTGTTTGAACAAGTGCTGGAGACTACGATGGTCGGTATACACCTCACAAGACACATCCCGTACAAATAGTGCCTCCAAATCTTCAAGGCATGAACAATGGCGGCTAGCTCCAAATCATGAACAGGATAGTTCTTCTCATGTGGCTTCAATTGCCGAGAAGCATAAGCAATCACCTTACCTTCCTGCATCAACACACAACCTATCCCCACTCTCGAGGCATCACAATAAACGATATATGAACCTGAAGCTGATGGCAATACTAACACTGGAGCTGTGGTCAAAGCTGTCTTGAGCTTCTGAAAGCTCTCCTCGCACTCATCCGACCACACGAATGGTGCACCCTTCCGGGTCAATTTAGTCAATGAAGAAGCAATGGATGAAAATCCCTGAACAAACCGGCGATAATATCCCGCCAAACCAAGAAAACTCCTGATCTCTGTAGCTGAGGTCGGTCTAGGCCAACTCTGCACCGCCTCTATCTTTTTCTGATCAACCTGAATACCATCACGAGACACCACATGTCCCATAAATGCTACGGACTCGAGCCAAAACTCGCACTTGGAGAATTTAGCATATAGCTTCTCCTCCCTCAATCTCTGCAACACAATACTCAAATGCTGAGCATGCTCCTCCTGACTACGGGAGTAGACTAGAATGTCATCAATGAACACAATCACAAATGAATCCAAATAAGGCCCGAACACACTGTTCATCAGATGCATAAATGCTGCTGGGGCGTTGGTCAGCCCAAAAGACATCACAAGAAACTCATAATGACCATATCGGATCCTGAATGCAGTCTTCATAATATCCGAGTCCCTGATCTTCAGCTGGTGATAGCCTGAACGAAGATCGATCTTAGAAAATACCCTCGCACCCTGTAACTAATCAAACAAATCATCTATGTGCGGTAGAGGGTACTTGTTCTTCACTATCACTTTGTTCAATTGCCTATAATCAATACACATTCGCATGGAGCCATCTTTCTTTTTAACAAATAATACCGGCGCACCCCACGGGGACACACTAGGACGGATGAAACCCTTATCCATAAGTTCTTGAAGTTGCTCTTTCAGTTCTTTCAACTCAGCTGGTGCCATCCAATAAGGAGGAATGGATATAGGCTGAGTGCCCGGCACCAAGTCAATGCCAAAATCAATATCCCTGTCCGGCGGCATGCCCGGCAGGTCTGAGGGGAATACATCTGGGAAATCCCTCACAACAGGTACAGAATCAATGCTAGGAGATTCAGCTCCCACATCTCTCACAAAAGCTAAGTACGATAAACACCCTTTTTCAACCATCCTCTGAGCTTTTAAGAACGAAATAACACGGCTAGGGACGAAATCGGTCGAACCCCGCCACTCAATCTGAGAAATACCAGGAATGGCCAACGTAACTGTCTTAGCATGACAGTCCAATATAGCATGGTACGGAGACAACCAGTCCATACCCAATATAACATCAAAGTCCACCATCCCCAACAATAACAAATCTGCCTGGGTCTCCAGACCCCCAATAGATATAACACAGGATCTATAGACACGATCCACAACAATCGTATCACCCACGGGGGTGGATACATGAACAGGTAAATCAAGACTACTACGAGTCGCACCCAAATGATGTGCAAAATAATAGGACACGTAAGAATAGGTGGACCCTGGATCAAATAGAACAGAGGCATCTCTGTGACAAACAGAAATGATACCTGTAATCACAGCATCGGAGGCAACTGCATCACGCCTGTCAGGAAGTGCATAGAACCGTGCCTAGCCTCCACCGGATCTCTCCTCGCCCCGGGGCGACCACGAGAAGACCGACCTCCACCTCTACTAGACCGAGATGGTGCCGAAGAGGAGGGCTGATCCCTCTCTGCTGAGTCCCGCCCCTACGTAGTCGAGGGCACTGTCTCCTCATGTGGCCAAACTCACCACACTCATAACATGCACCGGTGCTGGATAAGTAGGTGTTGCACTCGGGCCGGGAGGGCACTAAGTGATGACCGACCCTCTGCTGAAACCCCCGTCGACCACGACCATAAGAACCTCCGCTCTCGCTCCGGGCGGCCCGAATGAGAAGGTCCAGATGAGCGACCTCGGCTCCGCCGGGAATGCCCTCTAGATGGAGCACCACCGAAACCGCCCGAACCACGAGGCCTCTCGGCCTCCCGCTCCTCTCTCTCGGCGACGATCCGCCTCAATGGAGCATGCCATATCGGCAACCTACTCAAACGATGATGACAGAACTCGCTCGCCGGTCATAAGAATACGGATAGAGTAGTTGAGGCCATCAATGAACCTCCTGATCCTCTCCCTATCAGTGGGGATCATCCATGTGGCATGCCTAGCCAACTGAGTGAATCTAAGCTCATACTGAGTCACAGACATGTCGCCCTGAATCAACCACTCGAACCGGCGACGTAGCTCCTCGCGACGAGACCGAGGTACATATTTCTCTAGAAAGAGAGTAGAGAACTGCTGCCATGTGAGAGGTGTTGCTCTTGCAAGCCTACGCCTCTCAAACTCCTCCCACCAATCAAATGCGGGACCGGTGAACTGAAATGTAGTAAATGAAACTCCGCTGGACTCAAGAATACCAGCCGTACGCAGCATCTTCTGACACTTATCCAAGAAACCCTGGGCATCCTCGCCCTCAACGCCACCGAAATGGGGTGGCTGAAGTCTACCAAATCTCTCAAGACGACGCTGCTCGTCATCGGGCATAACCTCAACCATATGCTCTGGAGCTGGAGCTGGTGCAGCTGGAGGAATAACCGGTGCAACCACCGAAGCGGGGACCGCCTCTGGCGTCCGAAGTCCCCGAACAACCGGGTCGGTGTGCGAGCTGCGAGGGTCCAACTGACCACCCCCCGACCGAGATGTCGCTACGGTAGCGGTAGCTGAAACTACCCGAGCCAAACCGGAGACTACCTGAGCCAAACCGGAAGCGAGAGTCTCCTGAAGACCAGGAATAGCAATAGATACAGTCTTGCCCTGAACTGGGGCTGCTGGAGCATCAACCACTGGGGGCTGCTCCTGAACTGGTACAACGGGCAGGTCAGCTGGCATTGCTCAGGTGCCCTACCTCTACCTCTAGCACGACCGCGCCCACGGCCTCTAACAGGTGGCAATGGAGGTCGTCCACCTCGTCCTGATGCTCGCGTTCTCGCCATCTGCGAGAGAATAGAATATAGAAGTTCTGTTCTCGGAACAACAAGATCGCACGACGGAGTTCA
Organism: Nicotiana noctiflora; assembly: GCA_032618575.1. Taxonomy (NCBI): domain Eukaryota; kingdom Viridiplantae; phylum Streptophyta; class Magnoliopsida; order Solanales; family Solanaceae; genus Nicotiana; species Nicotiana noctiflora. Next base: position 268,519 of record JASVEL010004444.1, on the reverse strand, counting down.
AGAAAAGTGAAGTTTTCCTAAAGGTTCACAGCCTCCCGAGGATAAGTACAGGCGTCCCCGTACCGATCCACAAGACTCTACTAACCGGCTCAAGACTCATGAGGCCTAGTAAACCTAGGCTTTGATACCAACTTGTCACGACCCCAAATCCGGTCGTGATGGCGCCCAACACATTGCTAAGCCAGCCTGACCAATCAATAACAATAACGGAGCTAGAAGCTCTCTTTAGCCCATTTAAGCATATGAAATCACGAAGCAATAGCGATACATATAACGAAAACGGGGAATCAAGTCCCATAATACATCAACTCCCATAGACCAAGGGTCAAGAGTCATGAGCCTCTACTGAACATGAGTGTATAAAGGTTTACAAGATACCAAGTGCGGAAAGAAATATCAATACAAAATCAAAGGACAGTAGGAAGGAATATCGGGTCCTGCGGACTCTGCAGCTACCTCGTATATCCCACAGATGTCGCCTCGCACAGCTACTGGATCACTGTTGAGAGGTACCTGGATCTGCACACAAGGTGCAGGGAGTAAAATGAGTACTGCCAGACTCAGTGGTAATAAACAAGGGTAAGACAGCGTAGATAAGAAATCCGCAATAAAGCACTATGTAAAGCTATAATCAGCTACCCTGTCACAGAATCAATATTCACTGTACCCGTGCCAACAAATACCAATAAATAGCATAACAGCTAGCAGATGTAGCTAAATGCAATGCAATGCATGATATGACCGCTACGGCGCGTAGCCCGACTCCAATTTTGGGTACCCGTGCTCACCGTGGGGGTTCAGACTCCGGAGGGGCTCCTACAGCCCAAGCACATCTCATAGAGATATTCCTGCGGCGTGCAGTCCGATCCAACATATATCTCGCTGCGGCGCGCAGCCGATCCACTACTAGTCAGCTAATATGCAGATACAGCCTCACAGGCTCAAAAGTAGTTTTTGAAAACTCTTTTTATCATTTTTCAGTTGGAAAACAGAAATATCAAGTTCCAGAGATTGGAATTAGCATAATAACAGAAATAGTTGCGGACTAGTAGTAAACTAGCATGTCTATATGATAAGACAATGATAACGATCCTCGCGGGATCCAATAACTGGCTCACGGCCCACATGTATACTCAACCGCCCAAGAAGGGGGTTCCTCGGCTCAAGAGTGGCCATTATCACAATATATATATATATGCAACCATCCGAGAAGGAGGTTCGACGGCTCGAGAATAGCCAATAATACAATATCAATAGGTCGGACTAATATATAGTCTCCAGTTCATGATCGACCCCGCACTCTCAAGAGTGTGCGTGTCTCGCCGCTATACAGCGTCACAAAGTGGTATACCGGGGTTTCGAACCCGCCGGTCATCACCCACATCTATTACTCACCTCAATACGGCGCGACGACTACTCCGCAATGCCCTTGCCACGAGAATCAAGCTCCGCACGCGTAGAATCTGATCAAATACAGTAGAAATACAACAAATTAGGCCAATGGGACGACACCCAATTAATACAACTCGATTTACATCAAAATTCCCAAAGTTGTCAAAACCCTACTTTTGGTACGCTTGCCGAAAAATTACGAAAGTCACATATTCGGAACCCTCATCTCGATATGAGTCTAAGCATATCAATTTTACCAAATTCGGACACCATTTGCCCATTCAAAACCTTGATTTTCTAAAGTTCAAGCCTAGGGTTAAATCTTCCATGAATCACCCCAAATTCCTCCATTTTCATGATATAATTGCATAATATTACCAATACTAATCATAGTTTAAGTCCATAGTTGATTACCTGATGATTTCCCTTGAATTTCTCTTCAAAATCGCCCAAATCGCCTCTAAAGCCGAGACCCAAATATGTGAAATGTTCTGAAATTTTTCTAACTTCTGATACACTTAACTTACAGCGATTTTCGCTTCTGCGGAAAAATTTCCGCTCCTACGAGTCCGTATCCGCGGCCAAAGGGTCGCTTCAGCGATTCCAGGCCTAGCCGGCCAATACCGCTTCTGCGAGAATAGGACCGCTTGTGCGCGTCCGCTTCCGCGATTAATCCTCCGCTTCTGCGGAAACTCCCGCTTCTACGTACCAGAGTCCGCTCCTGCGGACTCGCCCAGGCGGTCAATAATCCGCTTCTGCGGACCTTCCCATTTTCCATCTTGTCCGCTTCTGCGATCACTGGCTCGCACCAGCGATGCCGCTTCAGCGGAAAGGAGTCCGCTTCTGCGATGACAAGCGCTCCTGCGCTCCTCAGTCCGCTCCTGCGGACTCGCCTCCGCGCCCAGCTTTCCGCAGGGGCGAAAATGACAGAACCGGTACTCTTCAACCTGCAATTTCCATGATTTTCTTCCGTTTAACCATCCGAAAACACCCCGAGGCCCCCGGGACCTCATCCAAACACACCAACACATCTTCACACCTTATTTGAACTTGCTCAAATCCTCAAAACACGTCTAATAACACCAAAACCCATAATTCACATCAAATTCAAGCCTAAATTCCTTAAAACATTCCGAATTACACATCCAATCTAAAACCCGACCAAACAACGTACGAATGACCTGAAATTTTGCAGGCACATCCAAAATCACCTAACGGAGCTACTGCAACTGTCGGAATTCCATTCCGACCCCCCGGATCAAAATCTCACCTACCGTTCGGATTTCGCCAAAATTCAACCTTAGCCAATTCAAGCCTATTTCTACACCGGCCTCCAAATTCAATTCCGATCGCTCCCCTAAGTCACAAATCACCTCCCGGAACTAACCGAATCATCAGAATCCGATTCCGAGCCCTCTAACCAAATAGTCAACTCCGGGTTGACTTTTCTTATTCAAGTCTCCTTCAAAAAGGCTATATGCCTCATTTTCAATCCAATTCACTCCTAACTCACCCGATAGACTTTAACACCGATATAAAAGCATAAAACATACAATTTCAACATAACGGGGTGGTAATTCCCGTGACGACGGGCCGGGTCGTCACAGTTAAATAAGTGTTACCCTAGTTTTGCCATACCTAAGGCAGGTCGGGTAATAACAATTAAAAGCAAGGGGTAAAAGGGGAAGGGTAAATGGCATTTTTGTGGATTAAATAGGGCCTGTAGGGATAAAAGTGACTTTAATGCTTGGTATTTTTTAAATTACTTAAATAATAAAGGGTATACTAGGTAGAGCTAAAAGGCATTTGTGTAATAAACCTTAGCAAGTGGGGGAATTAGGTAAAAGCTGCTTAATGGAACCCTATAGAACTGCCAAGAACCTTCTAGCAGGGGTTCTAGGGCATTTCGATACATTTTTAACAGACTATTCTGTAATTAATTGAAAAGAATAGGGGGGGGAATAGAATTAACTTATTTGAAATTCTCCCCAAAATGCCTCTATAAATAGGCTTCTAATAAGCCTGAAAAAAGAGTTAGACATTGGGTTAGATTTGGAGAGAGATTCCGAGGTTGGTAATTAAGGGTTCCATCTTTGATAGTTGGCAATTTAAAGTTCCATACATTAGAGAGAGAGGTTCTGAATTGTACAATTTAAGGGTTCAGAAGATTTAATACACTGAAATACTACTACTGTTTTATTGCTGCTGGTTCAAGTGATATTTTGGACTTCTGTTCGTTGTTCTTCTAATTATTTGGTTGAATTCGCTGGGTTTTCTACTTTGAAATCGCACCTGTTGTTGTGTTAATCTGCCTTCATTGTTGCTGATACCTGGTTGTTGTCCTTCACTCCCGTAGAACTCATTGTTAATTTGATCACGTACACTACTACCTGTCACACCTCCCTTTTTCACCGCGCACATACATAAATGTAAATGTGACACTGTTTAATACTATATCCCGAGAAGAGATATAATAATAATCAGTGAAGGAGTTTTTCCACTTAAAGGACAGTCGGAACCGGATCAATTTATTTAATTTTTTAGAGTCGCCACTTGGGAAAATAATGGTGTCCCAAGTCACCGGTTTAATCCCGAACCGAGGAAATTTATGACTCTGTAATACAGTTTGCGAAACTAGAAACCTGGATAAGGAATTCTGTTAACCCGGCAGAAGGTGTTAGGCACTCCCGGATTCCGTCGTTTTAGCACGGTCGCTCAACTGCAATTTTTGTTTCTATTTGATTTCTTTACATATTTTAACTATGTGCTTTTAATGTTCCGCTTTTAATTTTAAGAAATAATTGCGACGTCACGAAAATACATTTCGAGTCACACCGTAACCAGTGCGCCTGTGACTTTAATGTATTTTAGTTTCGCCGCGAGTAAGATTTGGGTCACATAAATGCGCACCCGTATTTAGGAAAGTAATTTATTTACAAATCGTGCCTAAAGGTTCTATCGTGTTGTTTAACTTTGGGAAAGGACCGTGAAATTCACTAAACGGTCCTTCCAAGTCTAAGGTTTTCATTACAATTAATTGAGGGCCCCGCAATTGTATATTTTGTGCGGCGAGGCTCATCTCATTCTTTTATTAAAAGGTCATGCCTAAAGTGACTAAATTTCTATTTTTATTGCTATTATTCAATCCTAATACCTAATGTCTCCTATTTAAATTGCTGGGTCTAAGACAGGCCCAAGCGTTAAAGCGAAACAGGCCATATGAACTATCAAACGTGAAGCTGCATATCGAATTAAAACCAAAAACGACCTTCACTGTTTTGTTTTTTTTTTAGAAAATGACATTATATCCAGGTTTTTATATTGTGACAGAGATGACATATTCATTTTTTAATTGATAAAACGATTCTGCATTTGTAACTCTACAATTGACCACTAGCGTTAATATGCTGAATGGCTTATGAAACCCTTATCTAAATGACTAACTTCACTTACTACAAACAGAATTATTTCCAACTTCATTTGACATTACCTATTGGAATTACACTAAACATAAAAATCTAAGCGTATGCCATTTTTAGATTCTTACCCTTACTCAATCACATTACAATTATTTAATTAATGAATTTCTGCTCTCTATACTCACGTGTACCTCAAGACAAAAAAAATCAAATGTCCTATATAATTACAAATGGAATTTTGAACAAACCTATATAGCACTAACGTGAATCCAATTAAAGGAATCTATCACTACAATACTACAAATAGCAATTAGAAGTTAAAACAAAACAGTCTATTATATCAAAAATTCAGTAGACTTGATTTTACAATGATGTAAATGCAGTAATTGAAACTTCATGCTGCCAGGGGGTAAAAATGTACATGAAATCAACAGAATTCAGCAGGGTTTGAGGTCAGCACTAAGAATAAGTGAGCAGCAATATCAACAGCAACACATCAGAGTTCAACAACCAACAGCAGTAATTGAAATCAACAGTGAGAAGACCCAGGAAGATTTTCAAAATTTCAACTTGTTTTGCAACCAAATCTCACTCAAATAACAGTTTCCTACTAAATCTACTATTATTTTTGGGTTTTTTGAAGATAATTTGAAGATAAAAGAGAAGAAAAACAAATCTGAAATGTTAATTTCAGATCTGAAATTTAACATGTATTTTTGGGGATTTTCTAGGGTTCCTATGGCTAAAATTCTAAAAGAGACTCCTCAAAATCAGATTGAACCCCCTTTATTAATGCTGAAAATACCTATTTATAGGCCAAAATCAAAGGAAAATCTGAATTTCTTATTTTACTAAAACCTCTCCAATTTTTAGCTTGTTGCACAAGTTAGTGCAATTATTCTAGTGAAAGCTACACTAAAACCCCTTCTAGAATAGTCTACCATGTTCCAATTCATTGTATTACCTATTGTGCCCTCATTCCCTTTTATTATTCACTAAGATACCTTTTGTAATGCCCAAATTACCCTAAAAGCTCTATATTTATCACAATTATACCAATTCTTATCCCAATTGCACCCTTTTCCTTTTAACCTTATTACAAGTTTACCAACTTCCTTTTCCCAATTCACCCGTACTTCTTAAGGCTTATTACATTCCTAATTTCTGTATTTTACTCCTATTTTAACCTATTTTCTTACTTGTATTTATCAAATGGCCACAATTAAGTGACAATTGCTCAATTAGCCAATTAGCCCCTTTAACTACTTTAAATTCAGATTAATTCACTAATTAAATCACATTTCAACTATAGCCAACCCTAGGCAATCTTACAAATATGGCCACTTATGATTAATTATCCGATTAACAAGACTCGGGGGAACAATTGATAGATGGTGAGTCTTATTAATCGAGACAACTAGTCGTAATTGATTCTATTTAATAAAAACACCTTAGGTTGCTACGAATCGTATGATTTCAACTATTGACTTAATTGGATCTGAATTAGTCTAAAGTCGAATTCACTAATCGAGCTTAATCGCTAACTAACAGCTATAACCATTACATCCTAAGTGTTAATCAATTCCACAATCACAATTAAACTACCAAAGCAATTTCGACAATCACAATTGATCAACTTGAATGTCAAAACAGGATAGAGACAGATTCCCTAAAAATTTCAGTCGGATCTTTACTATTAATTATCACTTATTAAATCTGAGAAACTAAATTCAAACTAACAGAAATTAGAATCTAAAAGTCTAACACAATTAAAATCTAAAAGTCTAACATGATTCAAACTAATAAAAATTAGAAAATTTAACAAAAATCTAACAAAAACCTAAAAGTCTAAAAATCAAAAACTATACGTGTATAAAAACAGAAATGAAAAATCAAATATTAAAAAGAAACAGAAATTAATAAAAAAAAAACTAACAAATCTAAAAATTGTTAAAACTAACAGGAAAATAGAATCAAAATCAGAAATTCTAACAATTAGAGGAGATTATTGTTCTAAAAGGAATCTAAAAGAAATCTAAAATTATTAAAACAACTTAATAAAATCGGACATCACCGGTGAACCAAAATCAGAGAACAAGAAACAAATTTATGATGCGTTCAATCGACTAATTCTCGACACTTTAGTATTAACAAACAGTAACAGAAAGAGGCGACAAACAAACAAAAAAATAGAATTTAAAGAAAGAAGACTTAGCTCATTAGCCGTTAATCTCTTTTTTCTGTTTTCCCTTTTTATTTCTGTTTTTCTTCCGTTTTTCTTCATGTTTTTCATGAACTTTCCTCACTTCTTGAACAAACTCTTGAATCCGATAGATTTCCTTGAAGTTTCTCGAGCGAATTCATTTTTGTTGTATTTTCCAGCAGTCTTTTTGGATGTCACGGTTGAGGGGTGCTTAGAAAGAATGGTGGTGAGTTATTTGGGGTGGTTTTGAGGTGGCGCCGCCATGGGAGATGGGTGGCGGCGCGGGAGATTTGGAACGTTTGGTTGATGTTTGAAGGAAGATAATGGCGGGGGAGTGATGAGGAGGGTGTGGGCATTGTTTTGATGTTGGTTTGGTCAAGAAAGGTGACCGGTCGCCGCCATAGATGATGGAACCCTAGGCGGCGGCACTCGGATGAAGGAGAAGAGAGGAAACGGCTGTTCTGGAGAAGAAGACAGAGACAGTCGTGTTGTTTAGTTTAAGGTATTTTAGTTATGTCTTTTTTTTAAAGGTTTTATGTATTGTTGTGTAAGAACAATTCGTGGCCGTCCGATTAAAATCATGGACGGTCACGATTGAAGGGAAAGGGGACCGGGTTTGGACCATTGAGTGTTGGGCCTGGGCCATTTTTGGGCTGGGGTTATTTGCTTTTGGGCTGGGATTTCGGGCAGGTTTAATTAATTGGTCTATTTTTATTGTATTGTATTTCTTTCCTTTGTATTTTATTTGTATTTTTTATATTTCAATTTTGTTTTGCATTTTCTGTATTTTTTGCTATTTTGTTATTATTTGGAACTAATTAAAAACTAAACTAATTACCTCTTTTTGACAATTTTCAATTTAAAAGCTAACTAATTTTTTTGATTTTTTCTTTAATTTGTTAGAAAAAGAATTAATTTCTAAAGACGCAAATTTTTGTATTTTCATTTACCACACGCAAATAACATGCAAAACAATTAACACAAAAATTCACACAAAATTTAGAAAAATAAGGAAAAATCATTTATTTTGAATTTTATAGGAATAACTCATGTATAGGGTAAAAATCACGTGCTCACAGCTGCCCCTCTTTGCTAGGGGACACGAAGAGTTTCCGTGCAAAGATAAATGAGCAACTATGAATGATTTTTACCCGTTCGAGTATTCCATTGTGAAGCATTTTGAAAAGCTTTGACCGCACCCTGCTTCAGAGGTTGCCTACATATCCTGGGCTAAACAGGAATCAGGTCAGTGTAGTTCGGGAAGGTCTGGTAGCTGGGACTACCAAGGACTGTGATCTCACTGCTGTTGCTGTTGTTACTACTGTCATTGCTGACTGACTCCTTATTACACCAGGGTAACGATAAAAGAAGCTAGCCTAAGCTACAGTCTATGAACTACAAAAAATCCTATCTATGTCTTCCAACTTGTTTTGGTATTTTCTTGATCTTGTGTCTTGTATTCCTTGCATCGGCATTCTTGTTATTGCCTTCAACTTGTATTTTCTCTTCAATGGCATTCTTGTTATTGCCTTGCACTTGTTCAACTTTTCACCGGCATTCTTGTTATTGCCTTGACTTGTTCAACTTCTTCAATATGAAATATTTTGTCCATTCTCCAGGTGGACCTCTGCTTGTGACAAAATAAACAACCGAAGAAAGATTTTTCTGCCCCAGTATAGTGACTGGGCACATCATGTTATTGAATGTTAGAATTTCATTTTTTTTTCTTTTTAAAATGCAGACATAAACGTGCAATGCGATGCAGAAAAATATTCCCGTGTTTGAAGGTGGGCGCCTAACGGAAATTAAACGTGCAATGCTATGCAGAAAAGTATTCCCGTATTCGAAGGTGGGCGCCTAACAGAAATTAAACGTGCAATGCGATGCAGAAAAGTATTCCCGCAGCCTGAGGACTGGGGAGTGGATTTTAAAAGATGCTACCTTCCTCTTTTTGGTATTTTCCTAACATAAATTAAACGTGCAATGCGGTGCAAAAATATTCCCGTGTTTGAAGGTGGGCGCCTAACAGAAATTAAACGTGCAATGCATAAAAGTATTCCCATGTTTGAAGGTGGGCGCCTAACAGAAATTAAACGTGCAATGCAGAAAAGTATTCCCGTGTTAGAAGGTGGGCGCCTAACGGAAATTAAACGTGCAATGCAGAAAAGTATTCCCGTGTTAGAAGGTGGGCGACTAACAGAAATTAAAAATGCATGAAACTAAAACTTTTGTGTTACCTTGTGACTCAAGGTTATCTTAGGTGAAAAATTCATCAGACTAAGACATTTAATCTTCGGAGAAGGTTTCAACAGACTAAGATTTTGATTCTAACTGGACTATGTCTATTTCAATGTAATCTCAGGAGGATTATCCATCAGACTGAGTTTAAGACTCCAGGAGATAACTCTTCGGACCGGGTCTATTCATTTGCATGGTCTCAGGAGGATTATCTATCGGACTGAGTTTATGACTCCAGGAGATAACTCTTCGGACTGGGTCTATTCATTTGCATGGTCTCAGGAGGAATATCTATCGGACTGAGTTTATGACTCCAGAAGATAACTCTTCGGACTAGGTCTATTTGTTTGCATGGCCTCATGAGGAATATCCATCAGACTGAGTTTATGACTCCAGGAGATAACTCTTAGGACTGGGTTTATTTGTTTGCATGGCCTCAGGAGGAATATCCATCGGACTGAGTTTATGACTCCAGGAGATAATTCATCAGACTGGGTCCATTTGCAATTCAGACTTTCTTAAGTCTTTCAATTTCAAAAATCTTTCCTTTCTTTTCGACTTCTTACCTTTCTTTATTTTCCAAACTTCCGTTTTTACCTTTCAAATTATGCCTTTCCTTTTCGTTTCAAATTATGCCTTCATTTCCTTTTCCAACTTCTACTTTTATCTTAGGTGAAAAATTCATCGGACTAAGATTTCATCTTAGGAGAAAGTTTCAACAGACTAAGATTCTTTCCTTTCATCTTAGGTGAAAAATTCATCAGACCAAGACTTTTATCTTGGGAGAAAGATTCAACAGACTAAGATTTTATCCAATTCATCTTAGGTGAAAAATTCATCAGACTAAGATTTCCATCTTAGGAGAAAGTTTTAGCAGACTAAGATTCTTTCCTTCATCTTAGGTGAAAAATTCATCAGACCAAGACTTTTATCTTGGGAGAAAGATTCAACGGACTAAGATTTCATCTATTTATCTTAGGTGAAAAATTCATCAGACTAAGACTTTTGTCTTAGGAGAAAGTTTCAACAGACTAAGATTGTATCATTCTCCGATACTTGCTTCAATTACCTTTCAACTTGAATTGTTCATCTTCAAAAACAATTGTATTCACCTTCATGCTCTTTGGATGACTATCCGATGACAGAAAATTTTTCTGCCCCAGTTTGACAATATCTTTTGCTCCTGTTTCAAAGCAAAGAAAACTCTGTCATTTTAAAATGCGGTGGTTGGTTGTGGCTTTGAACTTGCTTTTCACTTGAATGCTTGGCCTGTTCACCGACTATCCATTTTCACTTCTTCTTTGTTCAAAATCCGCCTCTCTTCAGGCATGTATGTTCTTCCATTCTTGACGGATCCCACAATTCCGATCTTGAAGTCTACGATTTCTTCAATGATTTCATTGGACAACTTTGGGGTGTTTCTTGACTGGCTCTTTCTTTTGTCAGAATACACTCCCCAATTTCCATTTGTTATATTTTTCCCGAATTGGCACTTTGCCGACCTTTGCGTCTTGTATGCACCCCAAACATTTTTATTGTTGCCCGCTCCATTGCACATGTTGCTCTTTTGGCTTAAAGCACTAGCCTTGCCTTTTCCTGACTTACGACAATTGTCGTGTTAGCCTAATCCCATCTTGTGCAATTGGAAAGCTTGGTGGCAAATTTTGGAATCATTTCTATACTTGTTATGACCCGACAAACTCAATAAGAGGGAGGGTAAAACAAGGTATGAAGAATAGAAAGAAAGGAAAACATAATTCCTAACAAGAAACCTACGGAAGAATGACCTATCGGATGTGAATATCGACTCCAGCGACCTTAACATGTATTTCAGCCTTCTTTGTGTAGCAAATCTGATGTTCAACTCTTGTTGCAAGTTTTGCCGTGAAACCGGTCTACAACACTTCATTTCTTTGATCTGGTCCTTAGTCGACTTGTAGTGCCCATAGGGTTTTCACCATCAAGCCTCTCTCATTTGCTCTTTCTTTCTCTCGACTCATCGTCGCCTTATGGTGCCCGTGCGGGTTTTCACCGATAAGACTCTCTCATTTTGATTTCTCTCATATTGGAGTCTCGTGGTGGTTCTCATCATCTTGAATTCTTCATTCTCCTTTATTCGGACTTGAGTGTTGCCCATTCACCTTTGCTCGTTTGACTCGGCATTTCTTGAAGATTGGTCGGAAGGTCTTCCTTTGGACCGTAATGCAGGCTTTTGGATGGGATATAGAAAAAGGATATAAAGGCTCAAAATATTTCATCGTGGGTTAAAATTACAACTTTCGGAATCTTATTTATTCAACAACCATAACTTCTGCCCCAGTTTCCTTCTTGGGGGATTTTTTTTGGATTTTTCTTTTATTGTGACTGAACCTCAGTGAGGCTGCCTACGTACCCTTTCGGGATCAAGTCAGACGTAGTTCAGACCTACGTCCGTATTCATTGTTACATCTTGACTTCTCCCGATTTTTCTTTGCATTCTTTTTCTTTCTTTTCTTTTCTTTCTTCTTTTTTTTTCTTTTTCGCTTTTTCTTTTTTTTCTTTTTTTTTCCTTTCTTTTTCTTCTTTTCTCTATTTGATTTCCCGCTCAATCCTCAATTTTGTTGTTGATTCCGAAAGAGGGATATGAAAGAAAATATAATAAGTCTCGAAGGGATAACAATGGATAAAGTGTTTGGATAGCCGAATAAAATGCCTTCGTCATTCCAATCTTCGAGACCTACCAAGTACAAACTACACATTTAAACACCTTTCGACCGATTCACATATTTGCCTTTGGTATTTGACGATTCTCAGTGCCATTGGGCAACAATCTCGATACCACGAATGGTTCCTTAGCTTTGGGGTGTTTTTGCATTTGGCTTTAAATTGATGATGCATTTCCAAGGCATTTCATTATGTTACGCTTTCCCCAATGTTCACTTGATTCCGGCTTCACAGTATTCCAATATGTTTTAATTTCTTCCGAGTATCATTACATCTTCAACATTATTTCATTGACTTTTAAAAACCAGGCTTAGAATTATGTGCATGTCATGTTGCTAAAGTCAGTATGAGAAGAAATGCAAAGTGATCATAAATGGAATGACTAGGAATGATGGGAAACAAAGAGTTGTACTAAACTGATGGGTTGAAACAACAACAAAACGAATAGACTAGACTAGAATTACAAACCTAGACGGTACTAAACAATTTCTATTACTAAACAAAGCAAAGATAGAAGGGTTTTGACTCTCAAGACAACGTCCGGATTACAACCCTGAAATAACCCGGGTAACAGAAACGACACCAAAATAAAACTACCAAAACTCCAAGAGTTGGAGCACCTTCCCAATTGACAAGCATGGCATTTTAGCCACTATATTATGCATTAAGATCGCTTTCTATTTCAATATCCTCGGCTTCCAAAGAAAAATCCCTTCGCCCTCATCATAGGGCATCGTCCCCACAAAATGCGCAACGTCACACGCAGGTAGAGGATTCTGTGTAATGTTCAGGGTGCCAGTGTCTTGGACCGCAATCATTCCTGCCCGAATCATTCTTTCTATTTCCTCTTTCAAATTCCAACATCTTTCAACATCATGCCCCTGAGCATTGGAGTGGTATACACATCGTGCGGTAGGATCGAAGCTTCTTGCAAGAGGATTTGGAATACATCTGGCGAGTGGCTTAATCAAGCCAACATGATTCAACCTTTCGAACAAACTCGCATAAGATTCTCCGATAGGGGTGAAAGCCTTTTCTCGCTTCAACAACCTTTCCTCCCTAAGCGCCTTGTTTGGCTTGAAACCTGACCCAGGGGGTTTCCGGTATGTTTGTGGGGGTCGGTAGGCTTTTTGTGGAATTGGGTACCTGGAAGGTGAAGTACGATTTTGGGTGCCCCGGGGAGAGTAGTGGGGTTGGGGATGGAAGTAGTGTTGGGAAAGCATAGCTGGGGGACAAGTAATTGAGCTACTCGAGTGGCTAGAAAGGCTGCGATAGGCAGGTATATTTGGCATCGAGTTCAGTGTAAGGACCGGGTCCATGAAACTAGGTGGTGGCGGGGGTGGTGCTTTTCCATCCATCCATGCCCGAAACATTTCATCCACGTGTTGTCTTAATATTTTGACTTCTTCTATTAACTGTGGTTCCGTTCAACTAGCTTGTTGTCGGGTACCGGTACCAACCCACTCAGTCTTGAGATTCTCTGCCATTGTCCTCCGACCTTGTATTATAGGGAAGAGTTATTTTGGAACCACAACCAACCACCTTTCTGAAAATGGACACAACAAAACGAAGCCAGCATGTCAGCATTAAGGTATCACGCTTATTGATCATTTTTTTTATTATTTTATTTTCTGCTATTTTCTTTTCTTTTTCCATTTTTGTGGTTTTTTCATTTTTTTCCTCTTTTTTTTCCTTTTTGTAGTTTTTCATTTTTTTTTTTTGGTTATGGAAATGGTCGAATCCTATGTGGATTGCGTACGTATCATGACCCCGCATGAATCAGACCGAGCGTAGTTCTTGCAAATTAATGCAAGAAATAAAGATATGTTTATTTAATTTTTTTTTCTTTTTCTTTGAAGGAAAATTATAGAAGCCGATTCCAACTACAAACTTGTGTAGATGATTTCTACAAGAAATAGAATACTTTTGGTGTCAATTATGACTATTTCTATAAAATTGGCCACATAATGGCTTATTTGACAAAATGACTATTTTTTGCAAAACTTATTTAAGAAAAAATTGAAATTTTTTTTTATCCTGTGGCTCATGGGTCATCGTTCGGCATCACCATAAACCAACACAAGACTATTTTTCATAAATTGGCCATATAATGGCTTATTTAGACCAAGTGGCTCTTTTTGAAATTTTTTATTTAAGAAGATGCAAATTCAAAATTTTTATCCTGGGGCCTAGGGGCATCGTTCGGCACCGACACAGGCCAACACAAGACTGAGGAAGTTAAAATGCAAAAATATGGCTATTTCAGCGAAATTTCGGCCATGTAATGGCTTGTTTGATAAAGTGATTATTTTTTTTTTTGAAAAGTTGAGCGATGACTCAAACTTAATTTTGCGGATACAGCCTTTCAACATTTCCGCGGGGGAATATTTCAAAGTTGTGTCTAAAATTATTTACAAATGACTCAAAGTGGCTATTCTTGCAAAAACGGCCTTCCGGCGTCCTTTTGCGGGACATTCGGCTTGTTTTAAGCAAGAATAGCATCACCCGATTTATTTATGACAAAATCAAAAAATTTGATATTTTTTGGTTATTTTTGCAAAAGGGGTGTGAAACCGAACTTGATTTTGCGAATATGGCCTTTCAATATCTCCACATGGAATATATCAAGGTTGTGCCCGCAAATTATTAAAAATGACTCAAAGTGGCTATTTTTGCAAAAACAACCTTCCGGTGTCCTTTCGGAACATTCGGCTATTTTCAAAAACGGCATCACTTTGATTTTATTGACAAAATTAAACACACATTTTTTTATTTTTTTATTTTTAAGGGGTGATAACCCAAACTTGATTTTGCGGTTACGGCCTTTCAACATTTCCACATGGAATATTTCAAGGCCATTATTCAAAAAGAAAAAGAAAGGACTTCAAAGTGGCCATTTTTGCAAAAACATCCTTCCGGCGTCCTTTCAGGACATTCGGCTATTTTCAAAAACGGCTTCACTTTGATTTTATTGAAAACTAAAATTCAACATTTTTTTTTTATTTTTTTTTTAAAAAGGGGTGGTTGGACCCGATGAGGGTTGCCTACGTATCCCACTTAATGGCGAGAATCGAACCTGCGTAGTTCGGTCAGATTATTTGACCAATTATTTCAACAAAATTATTCCACCTATTTTTTTCAAAACTTTCTTTTCAGATTTTCGACAGAATTTCGTCAATATTTCGATATTTTTTCTATTCTAAAATTTCCTCTCTTTTTGTTTTTCAGGAATTTAACCAATAATAATCTAGAACAAATAAATGCAACATATAACATGCTCGGTCTTTCGATTACCGGGTCACCTGTCCTAGACGGACCCAACCCCTGTGTTGAGTCCCTTAAGTCAGATATGATGCAAATAAACGTCTTAAATCTACGCTCAATATCCTGATGTTTTTAATGGTACTAGACCGTGTACCCGAGCGGACAACTCGAATCGAGGAGGGGGCTACGTACCGGTGACCCGCGGGGTCAATCGGCTTTGTAACTTATCCGGCCTCTTTTCTTATTTTTGGTATTGACACTAACAGAAAGGGGAGTCTCAACCAGTAAGCACATCCCCGGAGATAAGAAGAGAAGGGTTTTCGGCACAGTTTTTATATATACAATTCACGCAATATCAAAGCGGTAAACATGTAGCACATTAATCAAAATATATAAGAAAATCAGATATAAGCAAAAATAGCAATTTAACTGAGCTCGAATTCTTAAACCCTGAACCGAAGTTCTGGGTTACTTATTCCCCAGCAGAGTCGCCAGAGCTGTCACACCTCCTTTTTTCACCGCGCACATACATAAACGTAAATGTGACACTGTTTAATAGTACATCCCGAGAAGAGATATAATAACAATCAGTGAAGGAGTTTTTCCACTTAAAGGATAGTCGAAACGGGATCAATTTATTTAATTATTTAGAGTCACCACTTGGGAAAATAATGGTGTCCCAAGTCACCGGTTTAATCCCGAACCGAGGAAATTTATGACTCTGTAATACAGTCTGAGAAACTAGAAACCTGGATAAGGAATTCTGTTAACCCGGGAGAAGGTGTTAGGCACTCCCGGATTCCGTGGTTTTAGCACGGTCGCTCAACTGCAATTTTTGTTTCTATCTGATTTCTTTACATATTTTAAATATGTGCTTTTAATGTTCCGCTTTTAATTTTAAGAAATAATTGCGACGTCACGAAAACACATTTCGAGTCATACCGTAACCAGTGCGCCTACGACTTTAATGTATTTCAGTTTCGCCGAGAGTAAGATTTGGGTCACATAAATGCGCACCCGTATTTAGGAAAGTAATTTATTTACAAATCGTGCCTAAAGGTTCTATCGTGCTGTTTAACTTTGGGAAAGGATCGTGAAATTCACTAAATGGTCCTTCCAAGTCTAAGGTTTTCATTACAATTAATTGAGGGCCCCGCAATTGTATATTTTGTGCGGCGAGGCTCATCTCATTATTTTATTAAAAGGTCATGCCTAAAGTGACTAAATTTCTATTTTTATTGCTATTATTCAATCCTAACACCTAATGTCTCCTATTTAAATTGCTGGGCCTAAGACAGGCCCAAGCGTTAAAGCAAAACAGGCCATATGAACTATCAAACGTGAAGCTGCATATCGAATTAAAACCAAAAACGACCTTCACTGTTTTTTTTTCTTCAGAAAATGACATTATATCCAGGTTTTTTATATTGTGACAGAGATGACATATTCATTTTTTAATTGATAAAACGATTCTGCATGTGTAACTCTACAATTGACCACTAGCGTTAATATGTTGAATGGCTTATGAAACCCTTATCTAAATGACTAACTTCACTTACTGCAAACAGAATTATTTCCAACTTCATTTGACATTACCTATTGGAATTACACTAAACATAAAAATCTAAGCGTATGCCATTTTTAGATTCTTACCCTTACTCAATCACATTACAATTATTTAATTAATGAATTTCTGCTCTCTATACTCACGTGTACCTCAAGACAAAAAAAATCAAATGTCCTGTATAATTACAAATGGAATTTTGAACAAACCTATCTAGCCATAACGCGAATCCAATTAAAGGAATCTATCACTACAATACTACAAATAGCAATTAGAAGTTAAAACAAAACAGTCTATTATATCAAAAATTCAGTAGACTTGATTTTACAATGATGTAAATGCAGTAATTGAAACTTCATGCTGCCAGGGGGTAAAAATGTACCTGAAATCAACAGAATTCAACAGGGTTTGAGGTAAGCACTAAGAATAAGTGAGCAGTAATATCAACAGCAACACATCAGAGTTCAACAACCAACAGCAGTAATTGAAATCAACAGAGAGAAGACCCAGGAAGATTTTCAGAATTTCAACTTGTTTTGCAACCAAATCTCACTCAAATAACAGTTTCCTACTGAATCTACTATTATTTTTGGGTTTTTTGAAGATAATTTGAAAATAAAAGAGAAGAAAAACAAATCTGAAATGTTAATTTCAGATCTGAAATTTAACATGTATTTTTTGGGATTTTCTAGGGTTCCTATGGCTAAAATTCTAAAAGAGACTCCTCAAAATCAGAGTGAACCCCCTTTATTAATGCTGAAAATACCTATTTATAGGCCAAAATCAAAGGAAAATCTGAATTTCTTATTTCACTAAAACCCCTCCAATTTTTAGCTTGTTGCACAAGTTAGTGCAATTATTCTAGTGAAAGCTACACTAAAACCCCTTCTAGAATAGTCTACCATGTTCCAATTCATTGTATTACCTATTGTGACCTCATTCCCTTTTATTATTCACTAAGATACCTTTTGTAATGCCCAAATTACCCTAAAAGCTCTATATTTATCACAATTATACCAATTCTTATCCCAATTGCACCCTTTTCCTTTTAACCTTATTACAAGTTTACCAACTTCCTTTTCCCAATTCACCCCTACTTCTTAAGGCTTATTACATTCCTAATTTCTGTATTTTACTCCTATTTTAACCTATTTTCAGACTTGTATTTATCAAATAGCAACAATTAAGTGACTATTGCTCAATTAGCCAATTAGCCCCTTTAACTACTTTAAATTCAGATTAATTCACTAATTAAATCACATTTCAACTATAGCCAACCCTAGGCAATCTTACAAATATGGCCACTTATGATTAATTATCCGATTAACAAGACTCGGGGGAACAATTGATAGATGGTGAGTCTTATTAATCGAGACAACTAGTCGTAATTGATTATATTTAATAAAAATACCTTAGGTTGCTACGAATCGTATGATTTCAACTATTGACTTAATTGGATCTAAATTAGTCTAAAGTTGAATTCACTAATCGAGCTTAATCGCTAACTAACAGCTATAACCAATACATCCTAAGCGTTAATCAATTCCACAATCACAATTAAACTGCCAAAGCAATTTCGACAATCACAATTGATCAACTTGAATGTCAAAACAGGATAGAGACAGATTCCCTAAAAATTTCAGTCAGATCTTTACTGTTAATTATCACTTATTAAATCTGAGAAACTAAATTCAAACTAACAGAAATTAGAATCTAAAAGTCTAATACAATTAAAATCTAAAAGTCTAACATGATTCAAACTAATAAAAATTAGCAAATTTAACAAAAATCTAACAAAAACCTAAAAGTCTAAAAATCAGAAACTATACGTGTATAAAAACAGAAATGAAAAATCAAAAATTAAAAAGAAACAGAAATTAATAATAATAAAAAAACTAACAAATCTAAAAATTGTTAAAACTAACAGGAAAATAGAATCAAAATCAGAAATTCTAACAATTAGAGGAGATTATTGTTCTAAAAGGAATCTAAAAGAAATCTAAAATTGTTAAAACAACTTAATAAAATCGAACATCACCCGTGAACCAAAATTAGAGAACAAGAAACAAATTTATGATGCGTTCAATCGACTAATTCTCGACACTTTAGTATTAACAAACAGTAACAGAAAGAGGCGACAAACAAACAAAAAAATAGAATTTAAAGAAAGAAGACTTAGCTCATTAGCCGTTAATCTCTTTTTTTCTGTTTTCCCTTTTTATTTCTGTTTTTCTTCCGTTTTTCTTCATGTTTTTCTTGAATTTTCCTCACTTCTTGAACAAACTCTTGAATCCGGCAGATTTCCTTGAAGTTTCTCGAGCGAATTCCTTTTTGTTGTATTTTCCAGCAGTCTTTTTGGATGTCACGGTTGAGGGGTTCTTAGAAAGAATGGTGGTGAGTTATTTGGGGTGGTTTTGAGGAGGCGCCGCCATGGGAGATGGGTGGCGCCGCGGGAGATTTGGAACGTTTGGTTGATGTTTGAAGGAAGATAATGGCGGGGGAGTGATGAGGAGGGTGTGGGGATTGTTTTGACGTTGGTTTGGTCAAGAAAGGTGACCGGCCGCCGCCATACACGACGGAACCCTAGGCGGCGGCACTGGGATGAAGGAGAAGAGAGGAAACGGCTGTTCTGGAGAAGAAGAGAGAGACAACCGTGTTGTTTAGTTTAAGGTATTTTAGTTATGTCTTTTTTTTAAGGTTTTATGTATTGTTGTGTAAGAACAATTCGTGGCCGTCTGATTAAAATCATGGACGGTCACGATTGAAGGGAAATGGGACCGGGTTTGGACCATTGAGTGTTGGGCCTGGGGCGTTTTTGGGCTGGGGTTATTTGCTTTTGGGTTGGGATTTCGGGCGGGTTTAATTAATTGGTCTATTTTTATTGTATTGTATTTCTTTCCTTTGTATTTTATTTGTATTTTTTATATTTCAATTTTGTTTTGCATTTTCTGTATTTTTTGCTATTTTGTTATTATTTGGAACTAATTAAAAACTAAACTAATTACCTCTTTTTTGAAAATTTTCAATTTAAAAGCTAACTAATTTTTTTGATTTTTTCTTTAATTTGTTAGAAAAAGAATTAATTTCCTAAAGACGCAAATTTTTGTATTTTCATTTATCACACGCAAATAACATGCAAAACAATTAACACAAAAATTCACACAAAATTTAGAAAAATAAGGAAAAATCATTTATTTTGAATTTTATAGGAATAACTCATGTGTAGGGTAAATATCACGTGCTCACACTACCTCTCAAGGATGTAACTGAAGTGCTTTGAAGGAATGAAATGCATGTTAATTCCCATTTGTACTTGTATTTTTATTTTTGTCATAGCTGTAATTCTTAGATCTATTGTAATTCATTAGGAATGGTTGTAATAATTAACAACTGCATGAATTTGATTTAGATTAGAGTAGAATAGTTAATGTAGTAGGTAAATGTAGTTAGCTATAGCTTATTATCTAATTCGAAATTAAAAATAGGTTAAAATAAAGTTAATACACCTAAGTAAGTAAGAATGCCATTCTTAAATTGGACCTACGAACTGATATCTAATTACTCATGCTAATTAAATTATGAATCTTGTTCAACAAGGAATAAGTAGTTCAAGTTTCAATAGTATCATCGCCTAGTTTTATTCAAAAATGATCTGGATATGGATTTGTTTTAGATTTCTGTGATTATAACTAATTCAGACATGTTTAGTTAGTATAGCGACAATGATACAAGTTATGGTGTTAGAATTTTAGTTAATCACTGAAACAAGCAGTGATCAAAAATGTAATTTGGAATCCTTTTGAAATAATATAAGTTTATAGATTTTCTTTGTCGTTTGAAAAATATCTGCTTCAATATTGTCTCGAAACGGTTAGTCTATTCATTCTTTTGCTTTCGAAGTCTGGGCCCAACCCTGAGTATAGGCCAAGGTCTACTTCAACATATGTATATGTTCTCAAATAGAGATAACAGCATACATTGAGCTTCAGAAGCCGAGTCGTCTTTAATAACGGACTGCTAAGGCAGTCTGAAGTCCAGGCCTCAATAATAGATAATGGCCTGGACTCTAAACATTAAAGCTTTGAAAAATACCAAAAACAGATGCATATTAGGAAGGAAAAAACAAAAATAGAAAACATAGTACATAAATAGGATTGAGCCTTAAAATAAGGGATGAGCCTCATTCCGAACATAAAAATACATGTGGCCCCAAACGGATTTTAATGTAAAATTGTTAGACTTGGAGGGACCGTTTAGAAAATTTCAAGGTCCTTCCCAAAGATAATAAAGACGTAGACATTATAGGCACGATAAATAAAAAATATGTTCCTAATACGGGTGTACATTTTATGTGACCCAAATCTTAAATCCCGGCGAAGCTGAAATGCATTAAAGTCACAGGCGTACTAGTTGCGGTGTGACTTGAAATGTGTTTTTGTGATGTCGCAAGTCTTTAAAAATAACAAAAGCAGAACACTAATAGTATTTGAATATTGAAGAATATAAGGAAATCAAATAGAACAAATACGGCAGTTGAGCGACCGTGCTAGAACCACGGAATCCTGGAGTGCCTAACACCTTCTCTCGGGTTAACAAAATTCCGTATTCGGATTTCTAGTTTTGCGGATTGTTAAACAGAGTCATAATTTCCTCGGTTCAGGATTAAACCGGTGACTTGGGACACCATTATTTTCCCAGGTGGCGACTCTGAAAATTAATAAATAAATATCGTTCCGAATGTCCTTTAATTGGAAAAATTCCTTCCTTGTTATTATTATATCCATTCCCGGGGTGTAGTAGTAAATAGCTGGGACGTAAAGAAAAAGGAGATATGACAGTAGGCGTGAGTTCAAAGTCAGAGAAGTGGAACACATTGTGTGCTGGATCCCAGAATGAGATCAGCGCTCGTATGATATCTCATCTTGGGTGCAAATTTAGTAGCCCAACTAGATCCCCTAGGTACAGCTTGACTATGTCTTGCTCCTGCTTGCCTAAGTCGTTCCACCACATGTGCAAACCCATAGGGACCCTGTTTATGATGGCTTTGGTTGTATTCTGACTTGTGCTCATTCTGCATATTTTTTAAGGTGATTCAGACGAAAAGACCTTTATTTGACTCAAAAATAAATAAAACTACTCTTTTAAAGACAAGACAGGCTGGCTTTCCAAATGCTGCTTTTCAACACTCCAAAATGAAGATTTTAAGACTGCGGGGGTTAACCGACCATAATACCAAAAAAAACTGACCAAAGGTGGTCGTTTATGCTACGTTAGCCTCCCGATATCCTGTTCGGCTATATACTTGTCAAAGGCTATATTTTGTAAAGGGGAGGTTGGACCTGATAAAGGTTGCCTACGTATCTCACCTCCGGTGAGAATCAAACCAGCGTAGTTCGATAAATTAACAAACTATTTTAAAACAAGAATTTTTTATTTTTATATTTGGCAGTTAAATAACAAAACTACTTTCAATAACAAACTGTTTTTTTTCTTTTTTTCTTTTGAAAACAAGACAAAATAACGACCCTTTTTCTTTTTGTTTTTCAATAACAACCTATTTTCCTCTAAACTAAAATAAAGACTCTTGTCATATATGTTTTTTCCTTGGATTTTTTGTAAAACTAACTATTAAAAGGAAAATATTTGCGATTTTGAGTTTCGACAATATCCGGTCATTGGTTTTAAAACTAAACAATTTATACTTTCTTCTCTTTTTTTTCTTTTTCTAAATTTCGCAAGATTCTTGATGTTCAAAAGCTGGTCAGCATGCGGGTCCGAGACAAATAAATGCAACACGCAAAATGCACCATGGTGGTCGTATCATATCTGGTTACCTATCCTAGACAGACTCAACCCCTGTGTTGAGCCCCCTAAGTCAAATGCAATATGATACAAATAGGCGTTCCTACTAGAGATCCGACATGAAGTCAAATTTTTCTAGGTCAAAAACTGGGGTATGTGTTATAAACAGTGCACCCGAGCAGATGACTCAAGTCGAGGAGGGGGCTACGTACTGGGGACCCGTGGGATCGTCCGGCTTTGTGACTTATCTGAGCCCTGTTCTTATTTCAATGTATGACACTGACAGAATAGGGAGTCTCAACCAGTAAGCACATCCCAGAAGGTAAGAAAGAGAAGGGTTTTCGGCACAATTGTATGTAGAGTTCAAATAATATCAAAGCGGTAAACATTTAGCGCATTTATCAAAAACACATAGGGAAATGATATATAAAAAAATACAACAATTTAACTAAGCTCGAGTTCTTAAACCCTGAACCAAAGTTCTGGGTTTTCATCCCCAGCAGAGTCGCCAGAGCTATCACACCTCCTTTTGGCGCTACCGCATTCTGCAAAGGGCGTGGTAAAGGGAATTTTTTCAATTAAAGGACAATCAACGGATTTATTATTAAGATTCAGAATCTCCACTTGGGAGGTTTATGGTGTCCCAAGTCACCGATTGAATCCCGAATCGAGGAACGGTTTGACTCTATTTAATGGTCCGCAAACCAAAAATCCGGATAAGGAATTATGTTAACCCGGGAGAAGGTGTTAGGCATTCCCGAGTTCCATGGTTCTAGCACGATCACTCAATTATCATATTTGGCTTATTTTATCTGATTTTTGTAACATGCTTTAACTTATGTGCAAATTTTAACTTTTAACCACTTTTAATGTTGTTAATCATTATTTTAATAAAAGAATTGCAACATCATGAATATACATCCCAAACCACGTCACAATCAATGTACCCGTGATTATCGATACATTCCCACTTTGTTGAGATTTGGATTTGGGTCACTTAAATGTGCACCCAAACTTAAGAGTATAATATTATTAAAAGCGCGCCTAAAGAGTCTAACGCATTACTATTTTGAGAATGCCTTGAAATTTGCTAAGACAACATCTCCCGAAACCTAAGTAACCATTACCATCTATCGAGAGCCCCGCAATTTGCGATTTTATTTTGGCAAGACACACCTCATTTATTTTAAGGATATCCTAAAGTCTACATTTCTACTAAATTTGTCTCTAAATTAAAGAGAAGCAAAAGTCCTAATTGAATTACATGCTTGACAAGTTCGGGCCTCTTATTAGTTATTAGGTTATAATAGATGCGAAACAACAAAAGGCACCCGAACTTATTAAGTGGCAAGTTGTTTTGTGTCTTGTTCTATAATCGAAATACTAAATCTGAAATTATAACATGCGTACAAGATTTACAAATATCGAAAACAAACCATCCATTCGCCAAATTGATTTTAACTGACATTTCTAAAATTGATTTAAATTAATGGAATCAACGACTAGGAATGTTATTAGCATGGATTCGAACGTTGGCATATAGGCTGCCTAACAGAATAAAATACTGCATGTTTTAAAGTCTTCCTTAACTATAAAGAAAACAACAGAGATGAGATCTAAGTAATTATTTTGCTAACTATTGTTCATTCTAACAATTACATATCTAACTACATCAAAAGTATGGCTGACAACTACTGATTACTAATCTTTTAAACAAATATAATTTCAATGAAATATCATCTGCTCAATACACTTATGTTGAGTTATAAACCAAAACTACACAAATCCACTAAAATTTTATAGAAATTGCATGTACTGCACAAAATATATGTGTGTGTGTGTGTATATATATATATATATATATATATATATATATATATATATATATATATCAATTTTTCATTTCATGCTCAACTTCACTATTACATCAGTGTGGAATTCAAGTGTGTACCTGGATATTGGCCACAAGAAGAAAAGAAAGAAGGATCAACAGGTGAAGTATGCAACAACACAGCAACACAAACAGCCACAGCAGTAGCCACTAACAAATAGTAATCGGAAAACCCAGCAGTAGACTTGAAAACCAAGCAGAAAATCCAGCAACCACCCAATAAAGTAATAACAAAGGACCAACAATTAACTGAAGAAGCCACTTGGAAATCCCAGAAAAACAACAGGAGACCGAGATCACACTTAGGAATACATTGGAACAGTATTCTGATTTATGTTCTTTCACACTATCAAAGACTAAACTGTATGTGTCGGAATCCAGCCTAACTCCCACTCTATATCCTTGACTTATGAAGATAAAAGCTGGCTGATTTTAACTCTATATCTCTAGACCTTCTCTCTAAAAAATCAACCCCCTTTAATGTAAAATCTGACCCTATTTATCACCAAGAACAGACCTCTTAGGTCTACCTTGAACTATTCAAGCTACTCACTGCCCATATCCCCTTTGATTCTCATGCCTTAAAGCCTCTCTTGATGCAAACTATTTGGTTCCCCACACTTGTTCCTTATTGTTTCAATCAACATTCAAGGGTGCATTAGAGTATTCATTTTAAACCCATGCCTTTGTGTTATCCTCCCCACTAATATTAAACTAGGGTTATATATTAACCACTTGAAAGACCCCATAAATTAACTCTAATTAGACCCTGTTAAATCCCAAAACTACCCCTTAACTCCTGGAAATTACTGTCCTGCCTTAAGTTTCATTAATCAGTATTTAGAACCTTCCAAATTACAACTAACAATGATCACTAACTATCAGATTATACAGCTATAACCAATTCCTAATCAAGTTCAGGCAGCAAATTCCAAGCAGAAGGTTAAGATCAAAATCAGGAAAGTATCAATCAAAGGGAATGAGTTGATCATATTGGGAACCAATCCTGATCAACTCAAACCTAATGAAGTTATCAAAACTGAGCATCCACAGGTTCACCTGTGACGACCCGGCCCGTCGTCACGAGAATTACCACCCCGTTATGTTGTAAATACATGTTTTATGATTTTATATCAATGTTAAAGTCTATCGGGTGAGTTAGGAGTGAATTGGATTGAAAATGAGGCATATAGCCTTTGTGAAAGAAACTTGAATAAGGAAAAGTCAACCCGGAGTTGACTATTTGGTTAGAGGGCTCGGAATCGGATTCTGATGATTCGATTAGTTCCGGAAGGTGATTTGTGACTTAGGGGAGCGATCGGAATTGAATTTGGAGGCCCGGTGTAGAAATAGGCTTGAATTGGCTAAGGTTAAATTTTGGCGAAATCCGAACGGTAGGTGAGATTTTGATCCGGGGGTCGGAATGGAATTCGGATAGTTGCAGTAGCTCCGTTAGGTGATTTTGGATGTGCCTGCAAAATTTCTCAGGTCATTCGGACGTCGTTTGGTCGGGTTTTTGATCGAATGTGTAATTTGGAATGTTTTAAGGAATTTAGGCTTGAATTCGATGCGAATTATGGGTTTTGATGTTGTTAGACGTGTTTTGAGGATTGGAGCAAGTTCGAATAAGGTATTAAGATGGGTTGGTATGTTTGGATGAGGTCCCGGGGGCCTCGGGGTGTTTTCGGATGGTTACACGGAGAAAATTGTGGAAAAAAAATTGCAGGTTGGGATCCTGCTTCTGTTGTTTCCGCTCCTGCGGAATTTTGGACGCAGGAGCGAGTCCGCAGAAGCGGACGAGGTGCGCAAGAGCGGCTGGTTACGCAGAAGCGGAAGTCATTCCGCTAAAGCGGCATCGCTGGTGCGAGCCAGTGATCGCAGAAGCGAAGGGGAAGAAAATAGGCATGGTCCGCAGAAGCGGACATTTGACCGCTTGGGCGGGACCGCAGAAGCGGACAATGGTGCGCAGAGGCGGATGTTTCCGCAGAAGCGGAAGTGTCTTCGCAGAAGCGGGTGCGCTTAAGCGGCCCTTTGCTCGCAGAAGCGGAAATGGCCGGCCAGGCCTGGAACCGCTGAAGCGACCCTTTGGTCGCGGATACGGGCTCGTAGGAGCGGAAAATATTCCGCGGAAGCGAAAATCGCTGTAAGTAAGTGTATCAGAAGTTAGAAAAATTTCAGAACATTTCACACATTTTGGGTCTCGACTTTAGAGGCGATTTGGGCGATTTTGAAGAGAAACTCAAGGGAAATCATCGGGTAATCAACTATGGACTTAAACTATGATTAGTATTGGTAATATTATGCAATTATATCATGAAAATGGAGGAATTTGGGGTAATTTATGGAGGATTTAGCCCTAGGCTTGAACTTTAGAAAATCAAGGTTTTGAATGGGCAAATGGAGTCCGAATTTGGTAAAATTGATATGCTTAGACTCGTATTGAGATGAGGGTTCCGAATATGTGACTTTCATGATTTTTTGATAAGCGTACCGAAAGTCGGGTTTTGACAACTTTGGGAATTTTGATGTAAATTGAGTTGTATTGATTGGGTGTAGTCCCATTGGCCTAATTTGTTGTATTTCTACTGTATTGATCAGATTCTACGCGTGCGGAGCTTGATTCTCGTGGCAAGGGCATTGCGGAGTAGTCGTCGCGCCGTATTGAGGTGAGTAATAGATGTGGGTGATGACCAGCGGGTTCGAAACCCCGGTATACCACTTTGTGACGCCGTATAGCGGCGAGACACGCACACTCTTGAGAGTGCGGGGTCGATCATGAACTGGAGACTATATATTAGTCCGACCTGTTGATACTGTATTATTGGCTATTCTCGAGCCGTCGAACCTCCTTCTCGGATGGTTGCATATATATATATTGTGATAATGGCCACTCTTGAGCCGAGGAACCCCTTCTTGGGCGGTTGAGTATACATGTGGGCCGTGAGCCAGTTATTGGATCCCGCGAGGATCGTTATCATTGTCTTATCATATAGACATGCTAGTTTACTACTAGTCCGCAGATATTTTTGTTATTATGCTAATTCCAATCTCTGGAACTTGGTATTACTGTTTTCCAACTGAAAAATGATAAAAGAGTTTTCAAAAACTATTTTTGAGCCTGCGAGGCTGTATCTGCATATTAGCTGACTAGTAGTGGATCGGGCTGCGCGCCGCAGCGAGATATATGTTGGATCGGACTGCACGCCGCAGAATATCTCTATGAGATGTGCTTGGGCTGTAGGAGCCCCTCCGGAGTCTGAACCCCCACAGTGAGCACGGGTACCCAAAATTGGAGTCGGGCTACGCGCCGTAGCGGTCATATCATGCATTGCATTGCATTTAGCTACATCTGCTAGTTGTTATGCTATTTATTGGTATTTGTTGGCACAGGTACAGTGAATATTGATTCTGTGACAGGGTAGCTGATTATAGCTTTACATAGTGCTTTATTGGGGATTTCTTATCTACGCTGTCTTACCCTTGTTTATTACCACTGAGTCTGGCAGTACTCATTTTACTCCCTGCACCTTGTGTGCAGATCCGGGTACCTCTCAGCAGTGATCCAGTAGCTGTGCGAGGCGACGTTTGTGGATATTCGAGGTAGCTGCAGAGTCCGCAGGACCCGATATTCCTTCCTACCGTCTTTTGATTTTGTATTGACATTTCTTTCCGCACTTGGTATTTTGTAAACCTTTATACACTCATGTTCAGTAGAGGCTCATGACTCTTGACCCTTGGTCTATGGGAGTTGATGTATTATGGGACTTGGTTTCCCGTTTTCGTTATTGGTATCGCTATTGTTTCATATTTTGAAATGCTTAGATGGGTTAAAGAGAGCTTCTAGCTCCGTTGTTAATATTGATTGGTCAGGCTGGCTTAGCAATGTGTTGGGCGCCATCACGACCGGATTTGGGGTCGTGAAAATTATGTATCAGAGCCTAGGTTTACTAGGCCTCATGAGTCTTGAGCCGGTTAGTAGAGTCTTGTGGATCGGTACGGGGACGCCCGTACTTATCCTCGGGAGGCTGCGAACCTTTAGGAAAACTTCACTTTTCTTGAACTCTGTCGTGCGATCTTGTTGTTCTGAGAACTGAACTTCTATATTCTATTCTCTCGCATATGGCGAGAACGCGAGCATCGGGACGAGGTGGACGACCTCCATTGCCACCTGTTAGAGGTCGTGGGCACGGTCGTGCTAGAGGTAGAGGTAGGGCGGCTGAGGCAGTGGCAGCTGACCCGCCTGTTGTACCAGCTCAGGAGCAGCCCCCAGTGGTTGATGCTCCAGCAGCCCCAGTTCAGGGCAAGACTGTATCTATTGCTATTCCTGGTCTTCAGGAGACTCTTGCTCAGATATTATCGGTGTGTTCCGGTTTGGCTCAGGTAGTCTCAGCTACTGCTACTGTAGCGACATCTCAGTCAGGGGGTGGTCAGCAGACCCCTGCAGCTCGCACACCTGACCCGGTTGTTCAGGGACTTCAGACGCCAGAGGCGGTCCCCGCTCAGGTGGTTGCACCGGTTATTCCTCCAGCTGCACCAGCTCCAGCTCCAGAGCATATGGTTCAGGTTATGCCCGATGACGAGCAGCGTCGTCTTGAGAGATTTGGTAGACTTCAGCCACCCTATTTCAGTGGCGTTGAGGGCGAGGATGCCCAGGGTTTCTTGGATAAGTGTCAGAAGATGCTGCGTACGGCTGGTATTCTTGAGTCCAGCGGAGTTTCATTTACTACATTTCAGTTCACTGGTCCCGCATTTGATTGGTGGGAGGAGTTTGAGAGGCGTAGGCCTCCAAGAGCAGCACCTCTCACATGGCAGCAGTTCTCTACTCTCTTTCTAGAGAAATATGTACCTCAGTCTCGTCGCGAGGAGCTACGTCGCCAGTTCGAGTGGTTGATTCAGGGTGACATGTCTGTGACCCAGTATGAGCTTAGATTCACTCAGTTGGCTAGGCATGCCACATGGATGATCCCCACCGATAGGGAGAGGATCAGGAGGTTCATTGATGGCCTCAACTACTCTATCCGTATTCTTATGACCAGCCAGCGAGTTCTGTCATCATCGTTTGAGCAGGTAGCTGATATGGCACGCTCCATTGAGGCGGATCGTCGCCGAGAGAGAGAGGAGCGGGAGGCCAAGAGGCCTCGTGGTTCTGGCAGTTTCAGTGGTGCTCCATCTAGAGGGCATTCCCAGCAGAGCCGAGGTCGCTCATCTAGACCTTTCATTCAGGCCGCCTAGAGCAGAGCGGAGGTTCTTATGGTCGTGGTCGACAGGGGTTTCAGCAGGGTCAGTCATCACTTAGTGCCCTCCCAGCCCAGAGTGCAACACCTACTTCTCCAGCACCAGGTGCATGTTATGAATGTGGTGAGTTTGGCCACATGAGGAGACATTGCCCTCGACTACGTAGGGGCAGGACTCGGCAGAGGGATCAGCCCTCCTCTTCAGCACCATCTCAGTCTAGTAGAGGTGGAGGTCAGTCTTCTCGTGGTCGCCCCAGGGGCGAGGAGAGATCTGGTGGAGGCCAGGCACGGTTCTATGCACTTCCTGACAGGCGTGATGCAGTTGCCTCCGATGCAGTGATTACAGGTATCATTTCTGTCTGTCACAGGAGATGCCTCTGTTCTATTTGATCCAGGGTCCACATATTCTTACGTGTCCTCTTATTTTGCACATTATTTGGGTGCGACTCGTGGTAGTCTTGATTTTCCTGTTCATGTATCCACCCCCGTGGGTGATACGATTGTTGTGGATCATGTCTATAGATCCTGTGTTATATCTATTGGGGGTCTGGAGACCCAGGCCGATTTGTTATTGTTGGGTATGGTGGACTTTGATGTTATATTGGGTATGGACTGGTTGTCTCCGTACCATGCTATATTGGACTGTCATGCTAAGACAGTTACGTTGGCCATTCCTGGTATTTCTCGGATTGAGTGGCGGGGTTCGACCGATTTCGTCCCTAGCCGTGTTATTTCGTTCCTAAAAGCTCAGAAGATGGTTGAAAAAGGGTGTTTATCGTACTTAGCTTTTGTGAGAGATGTGGAGCTGAGTCTCCTAGCATTGATTCTGTACCTGTTGTAAGGGGCTTCCCAGATGTATTCCCCTCAGACCTGCCGGGCATGCCGCCGGACAGGGATATTGATTTTGGCATTGACTTGGTGCCGGGCACTCAGCCCATATCCATTCCTCCTTATCGAATGGCACCAGCTGAGTTGAAAGAACTAAAAGAGCAGCTTCAAGAACTTCTGGATAAGGGTTTCATCCGTCCTAGTGTGTCTCCGTGGGGTGCGCCGGTATTATTTGTTAAAAAGAAAGATGGTTCCATGCGGATGTGTATTGATTATAGGCAATTGAACAAAGTGACAGTGAAGAACAAGTACCCTCTACCGCGCATAGATGATTTGTTTGATCGGTTACAGGGTGCGAGGGTGTTTTCTAAGATCGATCTTCGTTCAGGCTATCATCAGCTGAAGATCAGGGACTCGGATATTATGAAGACTGCATTCAGGACCCGATATGGTCATTATGAGTTTCTTGTGATGTCGTTTGGGTTGACCAACGCCCCAGCAGCATTTATGCATCTGATGAACAGTGTGTTCAGGCCTTATTGGGATTCATTTGTGATCGTGTTCATTGATGACATTCTAGTCTACTCCCGTAGTCAGGAGGAGCATGCTCAGCATTTGAGTATTGTGTTGCAGAGATTGAGGGAGGAGAAGCTATATGCTAAATTCTCCAAGTGCGAGTTTTGGCTCGAGTCCGTAGCATTTCTGGGACATGTGGTGTCTCGTGATGGTATTCAGGTTGATCAGAAAAAGATAGAGGCGGTGCAGAGTTGGCCTAGACCGTCCTCAGCTACAGAGATTAGGAGTTTTCTTGGCTTGGCGGGATATTATCGCCGGTTTGTTTAGGGATTTTCATCCATTGCTTCTTCATTGACTAAATTGACCCAGAAGGGTGCACCATTCGTGTGGTCGGATGAGTGCGAGGAGAGCTTTCAGAAGCTCAAGACGGCTTTGACCACAGCTCCAGTGTTAGTATTGCCATCGACTTCAGGTTCATATACCGTTTATTGTGATGCCTCGAGAGTGGGGATAGGTTGTGTGTTGATGCGGGAAGGTAAGGTAATTGCTTATGCTTCTCGGCAGTTGAAGCCACATGAGAAGAACTATCCTGTTCATGACTTGGAGCTAGCCGCCATTGTTCATGCCTTGAAGATTTGGAGGCACTACTTGTACGGTGTGTCTTGTGAGGTGTATACCGACCATCGTAGTCTCCAGCACTTGTTCAAACAGAAAGACCTTAATTTGAGACAGCGGAGATGGCTAGAGTTGCCGAAGGATTATGACATTACTATATTATATCATCCGGGGAAGGCCAATGTGGTGGCCGATGCTTTGAGCCGGAAGGCGGTCAGTATGGGGAGCTTGGCATATATTCCAGCTGAGGAGAGGCCATTTGCTTATGATGTTCGGGTGCTAGCCAATCGGCTAGTGAGGTTAGATATTTCGGAGCCCAGCAGGGTATTGGCTTGTGTTGTACCTCGGTCATCTCTATATGATCGTATTCGTGAGCACCAGTATGATGATCCGCATTTGGCTGTCCTGAGGGACAGAGTTCAGCATGATGATGCTAGAGATGTCACAATTGATAGTGACGGCGTATTGAGGATGCAGAGCCGGATATGCGTGCCCAATGTTGATGGCCTTCGTGAGTTGATTCTGGAGGAGGCCCATAGCTCGCGGTATTCTATCCATCCAGGAGCCGCGAAGATGTATCAAGATTTGAAACAAGACTATTGGTGGAGAAAGATGAAAATGGACATTGTCAGACATGTAGCACGGTGCCTCAACTGTCAGGCAGGTTAAGTACGAGCACCAGAGGCCCGGTGGTGTATTTCAGCGCATTGTTATTCCCGAGTGGAAATGGGAGAGAGTCACTATGGATTTTGTTACTGGACTCCCTCGGACAGCGAGGAAGTTTGATTCTGTATGGGTGATTGTGGATAGACTGACCAAGTCAGCTCACTTCATTCCAGTTAGTACTACCTACTCATCGGAGCGGTTGGCATCGATCTTTATTCGAGAGATTGTTCGGTTGCATGGAGTCCCAGTGTCTATCATATCCGACAGGGGTACTCAGTTCACTTCTCAGTTTTGGAGAGCATTTCAGCGAGAGATGGGTACGCGAGTTGAGTTGAGTACAGCATTTCACCCCCAGACAGACGGACAGTCTGAGCGTACTATTCAGATTTTAGAGGATATGTTGCGAGCGTGTGTGATTGACTTTGGTGGTTCGTGGGATGCGTTCCTACCACTTGCTGAGTTTGCCTACAACAACAGTTATCAGTCGAGTATTCAGATGGCCCCGTATGAGGCATTGTATGGCAGGCGGTGTAGATCCCCCGTGGGATGGTTTGAGCCTGGCGAGGTTAGATTGATAGGGACTGAGTTAGTCCAAGATGCTCTAGATAGAGCAAAGTTGATCCAGGAGAGGCTTCGTACAGCACAGTCTCGTCAGAAGAGTTATGTGGACCGTAGAGTTCGAGAGTTGTCTTTCATGGTTGGTGACAGAGTATTGTTGAAGATTTCACCTATGAAGCGTGTCATGAGATTTGGGAAGAAAGGAAAGTTGAGTCCCAGGTACATTGGTCCTTTTGAGATACTCAGGAGAGTTGGAGAGGTGGCATATGAGTTAGCCTTGCCACCCAGCCTATCCAGCGTTCATCCAATATTCCATGTGTCTATGCTCCGGAAGTACATCGGAGATCCGTCTCATGTATTAGACTTCAGTACCATTCAGCTTGATGGTGATCTATCCTATGATGTGGAGCCTATTGCCATTTTGGGACGACAAGTGAGAAAATTGAGGTCTAAGGAGATTGCATCAGTTAAGGTTCAGTGGAAAGGTCGACCCGTGGAGGAGGCCACTTGGGAGATCGAGCGGGAGATGCGGAGCAGATATCCTCATTTGTTTGAGACTTCAGGTATGTTTTTCTTGACCCGCTCGAGGACGAGCGTTTGCTTAAGAGGGGGAGAATGTGACGACCCGGCCCATCATCACGAGAATTACCACCCCGTTATGTTGTAAATACATGTTTTATGATTTTATATCAATGTTAAAGTCTATCGGGTGAGTTAGGAGTGAATTGGATTGAAAATGAGGCATATAGCCTTTGTGAAAGAAACTTGAATAAGGAAAAGTCAACCCGGAGTTGACTATTTGGTTAGAGGGCTCGGAATCGGATTCTGATGATTCGGTTAGTTCCGGAAGGTGATTTGTGACTTAGGGGAGTGATCGGAATTGAATTTGGAGGCCCGGTGTAGAAATAGGCTTGAATTGGCTAAGGTTGAATTTTGGCGAAATCCGAACGGTAGGTGAGATTTTGATCCGGGGGTCGGAATGGAATTCCGACAATTCCTGTAGCTTCGTTATGTGATTTTGGATATGTTCGCAAATTTTCAGGTCATTCGGACGTCGTTTGGTCGGGTTTTTGATTGAATGTGTAATTTGGAATGTTTTAAGGAATTTAGGCTTGAATTCGATGCGAATTATGGGTTTTGATGTTGTTAGACGTGTTTTAAGGATTGGAGCAAGTTTGAATAAGGTATTAAGATGGGTTGGTATGTTTGGATGAGGTCCCGGGGGCCTCGGGGTGTTTTCGGATGGTTACACGGGAGAAAATTGTGGAAAACAAATTGCAGGTTGGGATCCTGCTTCTGTTGTTTCCGCTCCTGCGGAATTTTGGACGCAGGAGCGAGTCCGCAGAAGAGGACGAGGTGCGCAGGAGCTGCTGGTTACGCAGAAGCGGAAGTCATTCCGCTGAAGCGGCATCGCTGGCGCGAGCCAGTGATCGCAGAAGCGAAGGGGAAGAAAATGGGCATGGTCCGCAGAAGCGGACACTCGACCGCTTGGGCGAGACCGCAGAAGCGGTAAACAGTGCGCAGAGGCGGATGTTTCCGCGAATGCGGATGTTCCTTCGCAGAAGCGGGCCCGCTTAAGCGGCCCTTTGCTCGCAGAAGCGGAAATGGCCGGCCAGGCCTGGAACCGCTGAAGCGACCCTTTGGTCGCGGATACGGGCTCGTAGGAGCGGAAAATATTCCGCGGAAGCGAAAATCGCTGTAAGTAAGTGTATCAGAAGTTAGAAAAATTTCAGAACATTTCACACATTTTGGGTCTCGACTTTAGAGGCGATTTGGGCAATTTTGAAGAGAAATCCAAGGGAAATCATCAGGTAATCAACTATGGACTTAAACTATGATTAGTATTGGTAATATTATCCAATTATATCATGAAAATGGAGGAATTTGGGGTAATTTATGGAGGATTTAGCCCTAGGCTTGAACTTTAGAAAATCAAGGTTTTGAATGGGCAAATGGAGTCCGAATTTGGTAAAATTGATATGCTTAGACTCGTATTGAGACGAGGGTTCCGAATATGTGACTTTCGTGATTTTTCGATAAGCGTACCGAAAGTCGGGTTTTGACAACTTTGGGAATTTTGATGTAAATTGAGTTGTATTGATTGGGTGTAGTCCCATTGGCCTAATTTGTTGTATTTCTACCGTATTGAATCAGATTCTACGCGTGCGGAGCTTGATTCTCGTGGCAAGGGCATTGCGGAGTAGTCGTCGCGCCGTATTGAGGTGAGTAATAGATGTGGGTGATGACCAGCGGGTTCGAAACCCCGGTATACCACTTTGTGACGCCGTATAGCGGCGAGACACGCACACTCTTGAGAGTGCGGGGTCGATCATGAACTGGAGACTATATATTAGTCCGACCTGTTGATACTGTATTATTGGCTATTCTCGAGCCGTCGAACCTCCTTCTCGGATGGTTGCATATATATATATTGTGATAATGGCCACTCTTGAGCCGAGGAACCCCTTCTTGGGCGGTTGAGTATACATGTGGGCCGTGAGCCAGTTTATTGGATCCCGCGAGGATCGTTATCATTGTCTTATCATATAGACATGCTAGTTTACTACTAGTCCGCAGCTATTTTTGTTATTATGCTAATTCCAATCTCCGGAACTTGATATTACTGTTTTTTCCAACTGAAAAATGATAAAAGAGTTTTCAAAAACTATTTTTGAGCCTGCGAGGCTGTATCTGCATATTAGCCGACTAGTAGTGGATCGGGCTGCGCGCCGCAGCGAGATATATGTTGGATCGGACTGCACGCCGCAGAATATCTCTATGAGATGTGCTTGGGCTGTAGGAGCCCCTCCGAGTCTGAACCCCCACAGTGAGCACGGGTACCCAAAATTGGAGTCGAGCTACGCGCCGTAGCGGTCATATCATGCATTGCATTGCATTTAGCTACATCTGCGCTAGTTGTTATGTTATTTATTGGTATTTGTTGGCACAGGTACAGTGAATATTGATTATGTGACAGGGTATAGCTGATTATAGCGTTACATAGTGCTTTATTGCGGATTTCTTATATGCGCCGTCTTACCCTTGTTTATTACCACCGAGTCCGGCAGTACTCATTTTACTCCCCGCACCTTGTGTGCGGATCCGTGTACCTCTCAGCAGTGATCCCCAGTAGCCGTGCGAGGCGACGTTTGTGGATATTCGAGGTAGCCGCAGAGTCCGCAGGACCCGATATTCCTTCCTCCTGTCTTTTGATTTTGTATTGACATTTCTTTCCGCACTTGGTATTTTGTAAACCTTTATACACTCATGTTCAGTAAGAGGCTCATGACTCTTGACCCTTGGTCTATGGGAGTTGATATATTATGGGGATTGGTTTCCCGTTTTCGTTATTGGTATCGCTATTGTTTCATATTTTGAAATGCTTAAATGGGTTAAAGAGAGCTTCTAGCTCCGTTGTTAATATTGATTGGTCAGGCTGGCTTAGCAATGTGTTGGGCGCCATCACGACCGGATTTGGGGTCGTGACATCATCTCAATTCAAATTTAACACAGAAAAGGAAGCAGGCTGATAATCATATATGAATGAACAAAAATGGCCTATTATCATGCTTCTTCAATTTTTCTAGCAAATTTAATTGACGGCACTTATTTAATCGATTGCATATACACAATTGATAACAAACATATAGATTCAAACAGAACAACAGGGTGATTCATGCCTTAGATAAAATAGGGGACTTATAAAACTAACAATTCGACGACATTATCAAATCAACTATATAGTTTATAACCGACTCGACCATGACCAGAAGAAGAATCGACCAAATAAAAGGTCTGGTAGGAGATGGACAGAACATTTCATACAAAATTAAAAAATCAATTAAAACTAAACTAAACACAAAAACAGATATTAATAGAACAGAAATAGAACATAGGGAAAGGAAAATACCTCTGAGAAACTCATAAAGAGACAAACTCGAATTGAACTCAAACTCGAACCTTTTGAGGAAAAACGGACCTTAATCAGGGTGTTCTCAGTTGAGAATACCCGGATTAAGGTCCATTAGACCTCAATTATCCGTCGAATTCAGCCGAAAATCCAACTTTGGATTTTCTAGGGTTCATACGGTCGATTTGGGGTTTGGAGTTTTCCGATTAGATTTGAACCAAACCAAGCTTGGTTTGGTTATGAGGACGGTCAAGGGAGTATATGGTATCAATTTGGGGTCGATTCGTGTAAGTTGGTTTTGGGCTCGAATCTTCGATTGAAGATTCGAGGAGCTCCGGCTCGATTCAAGACAAGCCATGCTCGGGGTTGGACTGAGGAGGTCTTGGGGGTGCTGTGGTGTTAAAATGGTGGTCATTGGCCTACCGGAACCGCCGTGAGGCAATTTTCGGCAGGTAGAAGAAGGCGGTGGGTGGCGGCGTTATATCATCTCTAAGGGATACGGCTGAGGGGTGAAATGAATTAGGGTTTAGGAAATCCAATTTTTGCCTTTGGTACATTAAAAATGGATGGATTATTGTGAGCCGTTGGATCGATTGAGATCGATGGCTGGGATCTTTCGTTAGGGGAAAATGGCGTCATTCGATTCAGTTTGGGGACCGGGTTGAGATGGGTAACGAATCGGTTTGTTTAAATGGGTAGGGTAGATGAGAGCTCAACCGTTGGATTAAAGGAGATAGTTGACTGAGATTTCAAGCAACGAAATGATGTAGTTTTGACATCAAACTACGTTGTTTCGCCCACCTCTGAAGATAAACATATTGGATCGGGTATAGGGCTTCATAATTGGGCCTAATTTCTCTGCATTTTAGCCATTTTTCAACTTCCTTAACTAACCACAATTAAATTAAGCACACTTTAAACAAATTAAAAGAAATGAAATTACACACCTATTAATTAACACTCAAATAATTAACACCAATTACACATTTAAATAAAATCACACAATGACAAGGAACAAAAATGCACATTTTTTGTAATTTTCTTTTTAACCATTTTATGGTCAATTAATTCTTACGAACGCACAATTAATTCCTAAAGTCCTGCAACGCGTATTTTTGTATTTTTAATTAATTTAACACAAATAAACACACATAGACAAATGCTAATGCTAAAGAAAGATAACACAAAATCCACTAAATCAAAGGCAACACAAGACTATTTTATTTTACATTTTTGGGAGTAATTGTCGTGAGAGTAAAAATCACGTGCTCACAACTCATAACTCACAATATCCTTCTTTATCCTCTTCCACCAGTAATATTGTCTCAAGTCCTGATACATCTTCACGGCATCCGGATGAATCGAGTACCGCGAGCTATGAGCCTCCTTTAGTATCAACTATCAAAGTACATCTATATTGGGCACGCAAATCTGGCTATGCATCCTCAACACACCATCACTATAAATAGTCACATCCAGGGCATCATCGTATTGAACCATGTCCTTGAGGACAAGCAAATATGGATCATCATAATGACGCTCTCTAATGCGATCATATAAGGAGGACCGAGAAACAATGCAAGCCAACACCCGACTCAGCTCTGAAATATCTAATCTCACCATCCGATTGGCCAATGCCTGAGCATCAACTACGAAGGGCCTCTCCCCAACTGGAATACAAGCCAAGCTGCCCATACTAACTGCCTTCCTGCTCAAAGCATCGGCCACTACATTGGCCTTCCCCAGGATGATACAATATGGTAATATCATAGTCCTTAAGCAACTCAAGCCACCTCCATTATCTCAAATTAAGATATTTCTGTTTGAACAGATGTTGAAGGTTGTGATGATCAGTATACACATCACAAGAAAAAACATACAAGTAGTGCCTCCAAATCTTCAGAGTATGAACTATAGTTGCTAACTCCAAATCGTGCACAGGGTAGTTCTTCTCATAGGGCTTCAACTGACGAGAAGCATATGCAATAAATATACACCCCTGCATCAGTACACATCCTATGCCAACTCTCGAGGCATCACAATACATTATGTAGGAACCTGAAGCTGATGGAATATCAAAACTGGAGTCGTGGTTGATGCCGTCTTGAGCTTCTGAAAGCTCTTCTCACACTCCTCGGACCACACAAATGGAGCACCCTTCTGAGTCAACTTGGTCAAGGATGATGCAATAGAAGAAAATCCCTAAACAAACCGGCGATAATATCCTGCCAACCCAAGGAAACTACGGATCTCAGTAGCTGACGTCGGTCTAGGCCAACTCTGTACCACTTCTATCTTCTTCGGATCCACCTGTATACCATCACTGGACACCACGTGTCCCAGAAAAACCACAGACCCAAGCCAAAAATCATACTTGAAGAACTTTGCATAAAGCTTCTCCTCCCTCAACCTCTGCAATACTACTCTCAAATGAAGAGCATGCTCCTCCTGGCTACGAGAGTACACCAGTATGTCATCAATAAATACAATCATAAAGGAATCCAGATACGGTCGGAACACGTTGTTCGTCAAATGCATGAACGCGGTTGGGGCATTAGTCAACCCAAAAGACATTACTAGAAACTCATAATGCCCATATCTCGTCCTGAAAGCTGTCTTCATGATATCAGAATCCCTAATCTTTAGATGGTGATAGCCTGAACGAAGATCAATCTTCGAGAATACCCTTGCTCCCTGGAGATGATCAAACAAATCATCAATGCGAGGTAGAGGATACTTGTTCTTCATTGTTACCTTATGTAACTGCCTGTAATCAATACACTTCCTCATTAAGCAATCTTTTTTCTTGACAAACAACACTGGTGCACCCCACAGTGACACACTAGGCCGAATGAACCCCTTATCTAGGAGTTCCTGAAGCTGCTCCTTTAATTCCTTTAACTCTGTTGGTGCCATACGATAGGGAGGAATAGATATAGGCTGAGTGCCCAGCACCAAGTCAATACCGAAATGAATATCCCCGTCCAGCGGCATGCCCGACAGGTCCAAAGGAAACACATCCAGAAAATCCCTCACAATGAGAATAGAATCAAGGCTGGGCGTCTCAGCTCCAACATCTCTCAAAAATTCCAAATACGATAAACATCCCTTCCTAACCATCCATTGGGATTTTAAGAAAGAAATTACCCTGCTAGGTACATAATCAGTCATACCATGCCACTCGATCCTCGAAATGCCCAGCATAGCCAATATGATCGTGTTGGCATGACAGTCTAGAATAGCATGGCATGGAGAAAGCCAATCCATGCCCAAAATAACATTGAAATCATCCATGCTCAATAGCAGAAAGTCAACTTGGGTCTCCAAACCCCTAATAGTAACAAGACATGACCAATATACATGGTCCACAATAATAGTATCGCCCACCGGGGTAGATGCATGCACAGGTAACGCAAGACACCCTCAGGTCGTACCCAAATGATGAGCAAAGTATGAAGATACATAGGAATAAGTAGAACCAGGATCAAATAAGACTGAGGCATCTCGGTGACAGACCGAAATAATACCTGTGATGACAGCATCGAAGGCAATAGCATCTGAATGGCCCTAAAGAGCATAGAAACGAACCTGACCACCTGATCGGCCTCCCCCTCGTGGGCGACCCCAGATGCCTAACCCTCACCCCTAGCTGGTAGGGCAGGTGATGAAAAAGATAGACCAGAAGATAAGGGTTGATCCCTCTGCTGAAACTAACTGATGCGGCGCTGAGGCCACTGCCTCTACATATTCCTAAACTCTTCGCACTCATAACAACTCTCGGTTGCTGGAGAATAGGACCGAAGGGAACCCTGCGCGCCTGATTGACTAGCTGACGCACTCGTCCTGGAAGAACCCTGAACAGAAGGAGCTCGTGATGAACCCTGTGCTAGAAGAGCGCTAAGAGATGGCTGACTCTACTGAGAGCCTTGATAACCCCGACCAGAAGATGACCCATGGTACTCTGAATGAACTGGCTGTGGAGGCTTGAAAGATCAACCTCTGCTCTGCTGAACCTGGCCTCTAGAATAAGCACCACTGAAGCTACTTGATCTGTGAGGCCTCTTGGCCCTCCTCTCCTCTCTTTTCTGACGGTAAGCCATCTCAATGTCACGAGCCATATCCATTGCATCCTTAAAGGTGTAGCTCAGGACCCTCTCTCGAATTATCAGAATATGGATGGGATAAATGAGCCCGTCTACAAATTTCCTGATCCTCTCCTGATCAGTCAGAACCATCCAAGGAGTATAACGAGCTAACTTTGAGAATCTCACCTCATATTGTGTCACAAACATATCTCCCTGACGAAGCCACTCAAACTACCTACGCAACTCCTCTCTCTACGACTGTGGTACCCACTTCTCCAGAAAAATAGTGGAGAACTCCTGCCATGTCAATGGCGCTGCACCTATCGGCCTACGCCGCTCATATGCCTCCCACCAAGTAAAGGCTGCTCCTGAGAATTGAAAGGTAGTAAATGATACCCCACTCGACTCTAAGATCCCTGTAGTCCGAAGCATACATCGAAAATTGTCGAGAAAACCCTGGGCATCCTCGCCTGGAATACCGACGATGCTCATTGTCTGGCATCACTGGAACCCCAACACCCTGGACCGGGGCAACCAGCTGAACTGGGGCCACTAGCTGGACTAGGGCAACCCACTGAACTGGTCGTGTCTCTGGTATCTGTAAACCCTATACTACCTGCTCAGAAGTGCGAGCTGGGGGGTCAGATACCCCCGGTTTGAGATGTCGCTACGGCAGTAGTGGACGAGATCGCTTGAGCCAGGCCAGCTACAAACTGATAAAGTCCGAGCTAGGGCCTCCCGAATACCCGGAATCACAATAGGCACAGCTGGTGCGTGCTGTTGGAATCTCAACAGGTGGAGGCTGATCCTGAGTGTGGGAAACTGGTGAGTTAACTGGTACTGTCCCTACTGTTCTTCCTCGACCATGACCACAGCCGCGTACACGACCTCTAGTGGGTGGCAATGGCGGTCATGCACCACGTCCGGTAGCACGAGTTCTCGCCATCTGCGGGAGAATAGAATATAGAAGTTTAGTTCTCGGAACAAAAAAGTCGTACGACAAAAATTTTAAGAATTTGAAGTTTTCTTAAAGGTTCTGCAGCCTCTTGAGGATAAATACAAAAGTCTCTGTACCGACCCGTGAGACTCTACTAAACTGGTTCATTATTCGGGAGACCAAGTAACCTAGGCTCTGATACCTAATTGTCACGACCCCAAACCCGATCGTGATGGCAGCCAACTCACTACTAGGCAACCTCAACCATTAACCACGTAATCAACCCAATTGATAACCGATATTTGATAACTGAAATATTGAACATTAAACCATTTAAGTAGAGTACGAAAATACTGGTAAGAATACCGATGTTTAGCAAAACATAGCATATAGCCCAACTGTGGACCCGGTGTCACGAATATGAGCCTCTACATAATAGAATAATACCCTACTACATAATATGTCCAAGTCTGAAAGTACGAAACAAAAGACAAGGATAAGAGAAAGAGTCAACGGCTGCGAACGCCATGCAGCTACCTCAACTCTCCCGAATAAGCAAGCCTACTGATCACTGAAATGTCTACTCAGCCCATGAAGAAGGACCTGGATCTGCACACATGGTGCAGGGAGTAAAGTGAGTACTTCCAACTAAGTGGTAATAAAATGAATAACAGCTGAGAGTATACAATCCCAAAAGGGCACAGATAATGCTATCTCAAGCAGTAAACCAAATAAATAGTAAAATTCCATGAAAACATAGCAAGACATTCTCTTTTAAAGGAATCAAATACACAAGAATACACAAGTAGGGTCAGCCATTGTTACTTGACCAAAGCATGTTTCAGTGTTATTGTTACCACTAGTCAGTCATTGTTACCTAACTGGTTAGTCATTGTTACCTGGCCGAAACACGTGTGATAGTGTCATTGTTACCATTGTCCCTTTCAAAGGGGTACATCGGGTTCACTGTGGGTGTGTAGACTCTGGAGGGGCTTCTACAGCCCAAGTGTTATTAACAAGGCCTGAAAGCCTGAATAATATCAATATGAGGCCTGAAAGCATCCTCACATCACTCCTAATGCCCTCACATATGGCCCTCGGCCTCGATCAATCCAAAATAGTCAAAAGCACCTCGGGCATCAGTAAAACAATAATACTCATCTCAAACAATAGTTCAAATATCAGTTAAAACTCTAAGTTTAAGTAAAATATAGCTGAATTCATGAAACAGTATAAATCACATGTACTGATTTCAAATAATATTTCAAATAGTAAGGAAACAGTGATGATAGTTCATAAAGAGTTCAAACAATCGGCAATAATCTCCAAGTATGGCAATGAGCCCAAGTCATAATGATAACAACAAATCACTTACAAATACACGGAAAAAAACCAACAACCAGGACTGACCAAGTCAGAATCCCCAATGGTGCTCTACCCCACGCTGAGGTTCAGCATCCAAGTCACCTCAATACAACACTACGATGTACAAATCTGGGGTTTTAAACC
This sequence comes from Nicotiana noctiflora, assembly GCA_032618575.1. Classification (NCBI taxonomy): domain Eukaryota; kingdom Viridiplantae; phylum Streptophyta; class Magnoliopsida; order Solanales; family Solanaceae; genus Nicotiana; species Nicotiana noctiflora. The sequence continues at coordinate 225,185 of JASVEL010004444.1, read as the reverse complement.
CTCAGAATATCATTCACAAGTATTACTCACTTCTAGTTGGCCGATAATCTAGCTCGCCAAGCCTTTCCCTCTCGAATCTATCTCCCTGCGTGTAAAATCTGATCAAAACCATACGGGATACATTAAAATATGCTAATGGAACATAACCAATCGAAAGAACTCGAAAAACACCTAAAACACGAAGTTGACAAAACTTGAGTCCCGGACTCACTTCTCAAAAATTACAAAATTTATATTTTTAGAATCCTCGTCTCACCACGAGTCCGTACATATAAAGTTAATCAAAATCAGAGTTCAATTGCCCCTTCAAATTCTAATTTTTCATTCCCAAAAATCAAACCCTAACTTCTTCAATTTTTACCCAATTTTCAGAGATTTCAATGGTGAATCTTCAATAAAATTACGTATTTAACTCATAAAACTTACCTCCAATCGAATCCTAGTCGAAACCCTCTTAATCCCTCGTCAAAAGCTCCCAAGTGTGCTTAACAATGGTGAAAAATGAACCTAGATCACGGAGGAAATGTTTATAAACTCTTTTGTCCGCCCAGGTATTTCCTTCATCGCGTTCGCGACCTTAGCCAAGCGAACGCGATGCCCAACAGTCCACTCTCTACGCAAACGCGTCCTACTCATCGCGAACGTGTTCCACTCATCGCGAACGCGATAATTTACCTGATCTCGGATCCCAAGCCCTCTTACGCGAACGTGGCACCTTTGTCGCGAACGCGATGGCCCACTTCCCTGGTCTACGCGAACGCGACTCACCTCACGCGATCATGATCCTCCAAGACTCATAACTTCGCGAACGCGGCCTCCCCTTCGCGAACGCGAAGGAAAAATTCCAGGCTCTCTCAAAATACCCTACGCGTTCGCATCACTCCTCACAGAAACGCGATGCACAAGGTTGTGCAACACTCATCAGCAAAAATCTGACCTCTTCAAACACCGAAGAGAGTCTGTTTGAACACCCAAAATCACCCGTAGGCCACCGAGACCCCAACCAAAAATACCAATCTACTCCAAAATATCATACGAACTTGTTCCAATCATCAAAAAATGTCCATTAACACAAAATCATCAAATCACGACGGATTCAAGCCTAAGTTTAACTAAAACTTCTGAATCTTACATTCGATCAAAAACCCGACCAAACTACGTCCGAATGACCTAAAAACTTGTAGATATATCCAAAATCACCTAAAAAAGCTATTGCAACTCTCAAAATTCCATTCCGATCCTCGGATCAAAATCTTACCTACCAACCGGAATTCGCCAAAATTCCAACTTCGCCAATTCAAGCCTATTTCTACACCGGACCTTTAAATTTGATTTCGATCACACTCCTAAGTCACAAATCATCCCCCAAAGCTAACCGAACCTCCGAAATTCACATCCGAGCCCTCTATCCACATAGTCAACTTTCGGTTGACTTTTATAAAATAAGCCCTCTTCTAAGAGGCTAAGTGCTTCATTTCCAGCTAAAACCAAACCAATTCTATCCGATCAACTCAAATACTGATATTAAATCATAGAGGAACATATTGTGGGGGAAACGAGGTGGTAACTCACGTGATGACGGGCCGAGTCGTCACATTTATTGTGGCCAAACGAGCCCTAAAGATGATTATCCAAGGTTCTTATCTTGAAGGCTACATTTAAGAGCCCGTTTCGTCGTTAAAAATATCACTTTTTTTTTGAAATTTTTTCACTTTTTTTGAAATCAATGTTCGGTCATAAAATTTCCGATTTTCACTTAAAATGAATTTTGAAATTTTTCAAAAATTTAAAAAATTCCGAAAAGTTATTTTTCAAAATTTTGACTCAGATCACTCATAAAAATTCAAGAACAACCCAAAATTATATTCATGTCCAAACACAATTCTAATTTTTACATATCTTTTTCTTTTGAAAATAATTTCACTTTTTATTTTCTTCAGAATGTTTTATAATTTTATGTCCAACGCCCACTATATTATTTGCTTTTGGAAATAGGCCCATTTTCCCTGGATTTTGACATTTAACTTTTATGACCACATATATACTTGATTGTCGGTCATGCACTTCCGATTCCAGTAATTTTTCCTGTTCATCAACAGCAGTTGTCTCCTCCTTTTGTCTGTTATTGGTTTCGGTAAAGGAAAAATAAAGAAGATTGTACTTGGCATTGTGCATAATTAAAAAGTGTTATTCGATTTCTAACAATAAAGGCTACGAGTATAATCTATCTATATCTATCTATTTATATTTATCTATATTATTATAAAATCACAAATAATTTATACTAAATATTGAACGACTAAAATATCTTTAAAATATTGATAAACTTTTATGTCCTTAAATATTTGTATAATTTAAGGATGTAATTGTAAAATACCCAATGATAAAATTCCTTTTCCAATTAAATAACAAGACTTAGAACTCCGATTTAAGTATAAATCTACCAGTTCGATTATCCTATTTTTGGTATCTTCGTAGGCCTATGTCTAATATTTACGATTTACACCATACTAAGGTTTTCCCTATAATCTTTTTCTGCCTTTTTTCCTTTTTTTGTTCTTTGAAGTTTGTTGTGATTAGCATGTAGCTTATTGTGGGATAGCATGTAGCTTATTTTACAGGAAAATAACGTCAAGAAATAGACTTAATGACCAATGCATCTGCCCTAGGATTCTAATTCAATTCTCTTTCTCACTGTAGATTCGAGGCAGCCTATCAATATATCATGCTTGCCGCTACACCTTTTCCTATTACAGGTAAGACATTCTTCTTAGAAAATATTTAATTAATCTAGGGATACCAATTATCTTATTTAATCATTCGTCTTAGAAGGTTAAAGAAATATTTAATTACTTTTTTATCTATATACTTGATGAATACATGCAATTAAAAATTATTTTTTTAAATACATTTTATAATTGATTCTAGATAATTTTAAACTTACGTAACTATTTGACTCTCTCTTTCTCTTTATATATATACTAGATATAATAGCCCGTGCTAGCACGGGCCCAACAATTTGAATAAGGTACTTGCTAAGTTGGTAAAACACATCCACCCACGACCATTAAGTCTTAAGTTCGAGTCACACTATGAAAGTGTGAAAATACTATAATCTCCCTAAATTGGAAGGGATTTAGTTTAAGGTCTATTTTCATTCTTACTTGAGTTATGAAAAAAAAACAGCTTGAGAATGATTTTTAAAACATAATTTTCATGTGGTATGATGTGAATACTTAATTTCCTATCTTTCTTATAGGTTTCGTTATTTTCTCTAAAAAGTATATTTAAAGCTTTCGAAACTTCAACATCGCCATTGCTGTGAGAGGCACTTTCTCCGATATTGAACAACATGTCAATAACTACAAACATTTGCTGGGTGTGTTATAAGCATCTGACAAAATTAATGGCAGAATTTAGTGGACTACATCTTAAGTTCTTGCTTATTGCAATCTTTACCTACACTTGTCTAAACTAAATTATGTAATCAATTAATATCACAAAACTGAAAAGTACAAAACACTCATGTAATAGATCAAAAGGAACAAACTCAACTTATTTGTATGCTGAGTATTTCATAAATTAAAAAATTTATGTTGGTCCACTTTTACAGAAAGTATCAAGTACAGTAAATTATCAAATATGGTCAACTTTTATAGAGTAGAGAGTTGGTATTAGTTGTTTCAAGCTCAAACTGTTCATCAAGAGCCATATAAGTAATTTTTTCATTTATGTAACAGATAATTTCACAGTCAGCAATTAAGCGGGTTAACTCCCACTTAGCAGTTTGGCAAAAGCTAGGTAACGTGCATAATATTTTGCATTCTATGAGCTAAACAGAGTTCCTAAATAATAAAAATAATCGAGGCTTAAGATTGTCTGCAAGCCCTCGAAAGTTCTACTCTTCAGATGCACCAGAGAATCAACTTTTATAAGGCAACTTATCGCGGTTTCCTTCAGATATGTAAAGCTAAGCTCAAATTTTACTTATATAAGCACCTATCCCAGATGCATATCTATGATTTAAAGTCTACGGGTTCAAGTTTTAAGATTTCTAGAATTAAGTGCATTATATATTGAAAGTTATAAGTTCATATTTACTATTTTATAATTTTAATAAATTCTTGTACATAAATTTTTACTCCGTGTCAAAAGTTATGGGTTCTAGTACACTATATCAGCCCCTGACTTGTCACGACCCGGATTTTCCCCCAACATCGGGATCGTGATGGCGCCTACTCGTGGTAGCTAGGCAAGCCGCTGTATTCATACTATCCTGATTTTAACACAATTTTTAATTAAATAAATGCGGAATACTTTATCAGATAGAAATAACTAATTACAAAGTGAAAATCATACTGAAATCCTCTACCCAAGACGTGGAGTCACCAACTCACAAACTACTATGGAATACTACACATAAAAGTCCGAAGAAATATAACACAATTCTGTTTGTCTCGGAACAAAGAGACTCCAGCTAATAATATAGATAAAGAGGGAGACGCCGGGCCTGCGGACGCCTGCAAGCTACCTCGGTCTCAAATATGATCAACTCCCACGCAATCGATTTACTGCTGCTGCTCCTGATCGTAACCTGGACCTGTGCAAAAAAGCACAGAAGTGTAGTATCAGCACAACCGACCCCATGTGTTGGTAAGTGCCTGGCCTATCCCAGCGAAGTAGTGACAAGCCTAGGATCAGACACTCACATAAACCTGTGCAATTTAATATATATACGTGTACCACAAAATAACAAGAAATAATCAAGTATTAACACAAAAAGGAATATCTTAAAGAATTCAACAATTAACCACAGTTAATAATTTCACAAGGAAAACAAAGTATAATGTAAACACAAGTAATATCAATTCAAGAAATAGCAAACAGTTGCACGGCATCACCCTTCGTGCTTTTACTCTCATCCTCACCAAATAAACAAATAAAGTACACGGCATCACCCTTCATGCTTTTACTCTCATCCTCACATCCATAGTACGGCATGATCCTTCGTACATGGTTCAATAACAGGGCACGGCATGATCCTTCGTGCATAATCAATAAATAAACATGGCACGGCATTAACCTTCGTGCATAAATAAATAAACATGGCACGGCATCACCCTTCGTGCATTATCACTCTTCCTCACCCAAATAACAATCACGGTTAAGGGCAAAGAAAGAAACAACAATTTATAAACCGTCCCATCAAGGGCAATCAATAATTATCTTCACAACAAGTCCCACAAGGGAGAACAATAACAATTCATTCGTAATATATCTCAAAATAATCATTTTCCAACGACTCACGGTCATACTAGACGCCAATGTATGGATGCTCGTCACCACAGCCCATACACCGCACTCGATCACATAACACATAACACATAATCCTATTCCCTCAAGCTAGGATAGAACAAACACTTACCTCGAATGCTTATGAACAATTCAATCCGTGGAAATGTCTTTTTCTTTCAACTTGGCTCCAATCCAACCGTATCTATACACAATTGATTTAATATCATCAATACTACTCAACAAACTAGTTCATATTGCTAAATATGATTTTTACAATATTCTGCCCGGAATAGTAAAAATCGACCTCGAGCCCACATAATCGAAACTCAAGTTTCGAACCAAAATAAGTTCACCCAATCTTCCATGAGTTCAAATATACAATTTGTTCTTAAGTTCGACTCCAAAACGAAATCTAAATCGCAAATTCTTTGAAAGCCCTAACTATACCCATTTCTCAAATTTTCAACCAATTTACACATGTTTAAGCCTAAGGAATTGATTGATGTTGATGAAAAATGAAGAAGACGAGTTAACAATACTTACCCAATGAACTTTGATGAAGAAATGCCTCAAAAATCGCCTAAGAGCTGTGGAGAAGAAAGGATTTTGTGAAAATGGGATAAAATCCCGTAAGTGTTCTGTTTTGGGGTATTAAATCATTGGGCGGAAATTTGTTCTACGCGATCGCGTGAATTGGGTCGCGATCGCGGAAGGCAAATATTCAACACTACGCGATCGCGTGGACAATGCTGCCATCGCGTAGAAGCATTTCGCTGGGTGGCTCATTTGTACTACGCGATCGCGTGAAAAGGGTCGCGATCACGTTGAAGGAAAACGGAAAGCTACGCGATCGCGTGCAGACGGCTGCGATCGCGTTGAAGAAAGACGGAAAGCTTCGCGATCGCGTGAAGACAGCCTGCGATCGCGTTGAGTAATGTGACAAGGCAGTGCGATCGCGTGTTCAAGGCCGCGATCGCGTAGAGTAAAATGTCTGTGTAAAAATTGCAGAAAATCTGCCAGTTTTCTAAGTCCAAAGACACCCCGAACCACCTCCGAAACACTCCCGAGCCCTCGGGGCTCCAAACCAAATATGTACACTAACTCAAAAGCATCATACGAACTTGCTCGCGTGATCAAATCGCTAAAATAACATCAAAATCGATGAATTGAGCCTTAAAACTCAAGAATTCTTTAAAATTCCATAATTTCCAAACTTTCCAATTTAAGGCCGAAACACGTCAAACGACGTCCGTTTTCAATCAAACTTTACAGGAAGTGCTTAACCAATATATATGACCTGTACCGGGCGTCGGAACCAAAATACGAGCCCGATACCAGTACTTTTTAATCAAAATTCAGTTTCATTTTCCTTAAACATTTTCAGAAAACAATTTAAGAGAAAAATTCTTTTACCGGGGTTCTAGACCTCGGATTTCAATTCCGGGCATACGCCCAAGTTCCATATTTTTCTACGGATTTTCTGAAGCATTCAAATCACGGATCCGGGTCCGTTTACCAAGAATGTTGACAAAAGTCAACCATATCAATATTAATATCAAAATTCTTCAACTTTTTTACATATTTCACATATTTCAACAAAAAAAAATTTCCAGCTTTGTGCCCGGTCGTGCACGCAAATCGAGGCAACTATAATTGAGGTTTTCAAGACCTCAAAAGCTCGGAATGATTAATAAAACAAGTGATGACCCTTTGGGTCGTCACAATCTCCACCTCTAAAATAATTGTTCGTCCTCGAACGGACAAAAGAAAGAAGTACCTGAGTCAGGAAACAAATGTGGGTAGCGGCTCCGCATATCAGACTCGGACTCCCAGGTTCGATGCCTCAGGAGGCTGACCTCTCCACTGAACACGCACAGAAGGATAACTCTTCGACCTCAACTGTCGAACCCGCCGGTCTAGAATAGCCACCGGCTCCTCCTCGTAAGATAGATCATTGTCCAATTGGACAGTACTGAAGTCTAACACATGTGTGGGATCGCCGTGGTATCTCCGAAGCATAGATACATGAAAAACTGGATGCACGGCTGATAAGCTAGGTGGCAAAGCTAATCTGTAAGCCACCCCTCCCACTCTGTCTAGAATCTCAAATGGACCAATATACCTAGGGCTGAGCTTGCCATTCTTCCCGAACCTCATCACGCCCTTCATAGGCGACACTCGGAGCAATACTCGTTCACCAACCATGAAATCTACATCTCGAACCTTACGATCCGCATAAGTCTTCTGCTTGGACTGAGCTGAACGCAATCTCTCTTGAATAGTCTTGACCTTATCCAAGGCCTCCTGAACTAAGTCTGTACCCAACAACCGAGCCTCTCCCGGTTCAAACCATCCAACTGGTGATCGACATCGCCTACCATACAACGCCTCATACGGAGCCATCTGGATGCTAGATTGGTAACTGTTATTGTAGGCGAACTCTGCTAATGGTAGAAACTGATCCCACGAGCCTCCGAAATTAATAACACGAGGCTCGAAGCATGTCCTCGAGAATCCGAATAGTCCTCTCGGACCGGCCATCCGTCCGAGGATGAAATGTCGTACTCAACTGAACCCGGGTACCTAATTCCCGCTGAACCGCTCTCCAAAACCGCGAGGTAAACTGCGTTCCCCGATCAGAGATAATAGATACTGGCACCCCATGGAGACGAACAATCTCCCTGATGTAAACCTCTGCTAACCTCTCCGACGAGTAGGAGACAGATACTGGAATAAAGTGTGCTGATTTGGTCAGCCTATCAACAATGACCCAAACAGCATCAAATTTCCTCTGAGTCAAAGGAAGTCCAGTAACGAAGTCCATAGTGATCCGCTCCCATTTCCACTCGGAAATTTCAATCCTCTGGAATACCCCACCAGGTCTCTGGTGCTCATATTTCACATGCTGACAATTTAGACACCGAGCGACATACGCAACGATATCTTTCTTCATTCCGCGCCACCAATAATGTTGCCGCAAATCCTGGTACATCTTCGCGGCACCTGGGTGAATAGAATACCGCGAACTGTGGGCCTCTGCTAAGATCAACTCCCGAATCCCTTCGACATTGGGCACACAAACTCGACCCTGCAATTTCAATACGCCATCATCATCTAGGTTTACCTGTGTGGCACCTCCTCGCTGTACTGTATCTCTCAACTCACGCAAATGAGGATCATCAAATTGCCTCTCACGGATACGCTCTAATAATGAAGAACGAGCGACCGTGCAGGCTAACACCCTGCTAGGCTCAGAAATGTCTAATCTCACGAACCGGTTGGCTAAGGCCTGGACATCTAGAGCTAATGGTCTCTGATTGACCGGAATATATGCAAGACTACCCATGCCGGCATACTTTCTACTCAATGCATCGGCCACCACATTGGCCTTACCTGGGTGATATAAGATAGTAACATCATAGTCTTTTAGCAACTCTAACCATCTCCGTTGTCGTAGATTCAACTCCTTTTGCTTGAACAAGTACTGTAGGCTTTTGTGATCAGTGTACACCTCACATGTCACACCATATAGATAATGCCTCCAGATCTTTAATAAGGCATGAACCACTGCTGCTAACTCAAGATCATGAACTGGATAATTCTTCTCATGTATCTTTAACTGCCTCGAAGCATAAGCGATAACCTTACCATCCTGCATCAATACCGCTCCAAGCCCTGTACGAGATGCGTTACAATAAACTGTATAAGGCCCTGTACCTGTAGGTAGTATCAACACAGGTGCGGTGGTCAAGGCTGTCTTGAGCTTCTGAAAGCTCGCCTCACACTCCTCTGACCACTGAAACTGGACACCCTTCTGGGTCAACCCGGTCATCGGGGCTGCAATAGAAGAAAACCCCTCTACAAAACGACGGTAGTAACCTGCTAATCCCAAGAAACTCCGGATCTCTGTCACTGAAGCTGGTCGAGGCCAATTCTGGACTGCCTCAATCTTCTTTGGGTCTACCTGAATACCTTCCACTGATACAATGTGACCCAGAAATTCTACCGAACTCAGCCAGAACTCACATTTAGAAAATTTGGCATATAGTTGGTTATCTTTCAGAGTCTGAAGAACCACTCTGAGGTGCTGCTCGTGCTCTTCCTGGCTGCGGGAGTACACCAGGATGTCATCTATGAAGACTATCACGAACAGATCTAAGTAAGGCCTGAATACCCGATTCATCAACTCCATGAATGCTGCCGGGGCATTGGTCAACCCGAAGGACATGACCAAGAACTCATAATGCCCATATCTAGAGCGAAAGGCTGTCTTAGGAATGTCAGCCGCCCTGATCTTCAGCTGATGGTAGCCTGACCTCAAGTCTATCTTAGAGAATACCCTCGCTCCCTGGAGCTGGTCAAACAAATCATCAATCCTCGGCAGTGGATATTTATTTTTGATAGCCACCTTGTTTAACTGCCGGTAATCAATACACATCCGCATCGAGCCATCCTTCTTCTTTACGAATAATACAGGTGCTCCCCGGGGGAAACACTGGGCCTGATAAAACCCTTCTCAAGAAGGTCCTGCAACTGATCTTTCAACTCTTTTAACTCCGGCGGGGCCATACGATAGGGTGGAATAGAGATGGGCTGAGTGCCCGGTGCCAGATCAATGCAGAAATCAATATCCCTGTCGGGTGGCATGCCCGGCAGGTCTGAAGGGAAAACCTCAGGGAACTCTCGTGCAATAGGGACTGACTCAATAGAAGGAACCTCTGCGCTGGAATCACGAACATAAGCCAGATAAGCTAGACACCCCTTCTCGACCATGCGTCGAGCCTTAACATAAGAAATAACAGTGCGAACGGAGTGGCTTGAGGTACCTTTCCACTCAAGTCGGGGTGATTCTGGCAAGGCTAAAGTCACCGTCTTAGCATGGCAATCAAGAATAGCATGGTATGGGGACAACCAGTCCATCCCCAATATGACATCAAAATCTACCATATCCAAAAGCAACAGATCAACACGGGTCTCAAGACCCCCAAATATAACTACGCACGAACGATGCACCCGATCGACTACAATGGAGTGGCCCACTGGTGTAGCCACATAAACTGGAATATCCAGAGCATAGCTGGGCACAGCCAAATACGGTGCGAAGTAGGAAGACACATAGGAATATGTAGATCCAGGGTCAAATAATACTGAAGCACCTCTGCCACACACAAGAATAGTACTTGTAATCACAACATCTTATGCCTCTGCCTCTGGCCTGGCTGGTAAAGCATAGAATCGGGGATCTGCACCTCCCCTCTGAGCTGCGTCTCTAGGACGACCATCAACTGGCTGACCTCTACCTCTCGCTGGCCGGTCTCCACCTCTACGGTCTCGACCTCCACCTCTATAATCTCTACCCCCGCCTCTGGCTGGCTGGGCAGGCTGAGGGTCAGCTGGGGCCCGAATCATAGGACGAGGACCTCGCTGCTGAGAGTTGCCCGCTGCTATAGGGCAATTCCTGATAAAATGACCTGGGTCACCACAACCGTAGCAGCTCTTAGACTGATAGGGCTGCTGGCCCTGACGACCCGAATAGCCTCCACGAACACTCTGGAGAGGCTGAGCATTAATAGGAGACTGGTCTGAATAATGCCCCCGAGAACCACGATCACCTGATCCACCCTGTGAAGCCCGAAGGGCGGAATGAAAAGGCCTGGAGGACTGGCCTCTATCAAAGGATTCTCTGCTACCAGAGGAAGAAGCACCAAACCTACCCGAATGACGAGGCCTCTTATCCGAAGAATAACCGCCTCCTCTAGCGAGAGCCATCTCAACTCTGCGTGCTGCATTGGCTGCCTCCTGAAATGATATGTCACTCCCCACGCCCATAGCCATCTGGAGTCTAATCGGCTGATTAAGCCCATCTATAAATCTGCGGACCCTCTCCCGCTCCGTGGGAAGTATCACCACTGCATGACGAGCCAAGTCAATAAATCTCGTCTCATACTGTGTAACTGTCATAGTGCCCTGATGGAGGCGCTCAAACTGCCTCCGAAGTGAATCCCGCTGAGTAGCAGGGAGAAACTTCTCCATAAATAGTTCCGCAAACTGGTCCCATGATAGAGCTGGGGACCCTGCTGGTCGAGTCAGGCAATAATCTCTCCACCAAGTCTTGGCGGATCCTGCAAGTCTGAAAGTACAAAAATCAACTCCGTTTGTCTCCACGATCCCCATAGTCTTCAGAATCTCATGGCAACTGAATAAAAAGTCCTGAGGATCCTCTGATGCGGTTCCACTGAAAGTAGTGGTAAATAGCTTGGAGAACCGATCAAGCCTCCATAACGAATCAGAAGTCATGGCCGCTCCATCACCGGCATGAGCTGTGGTACCTGACTGAGTGGCCACAGCTGGCTGAATTACTGGTGCCTGAGGCTGAGGAGCTACTGGCTCCGGAGTATGAGCAATAGGAGTCTGGGCCCCTCCTCCAGCATGAGAAGTGGCTGGGGCAACTGATAATAAACCCGCTCTGGCAATGCTGTCCATGAATCCCGCTATTCTGACCAAAGCATCCCGGAGATCCGGGGTAAATAAAGCCTCTCCTAGGACCTGAGCTGGGCCCACTGGAGCTGCTGGAATCGGAACCTCCTCGTCAATCTCAATATGAGGCTCCACCTCCGGAGTAGCTGCCTGGGGCTGAGCTCTACCCCTACCACGGCCTCTGATACGGCCTTGGCCCCTGCCCCTCACGGGAGCTGCCTGGGGCTCGGGCTGCTGGTCAGCGGACGAAGAAGCGCGTGTCCTCACCATCTGCGAAAGGACAGAATAGAAATTCAATCAGTAATTGAGGAACAAGTCGCACGACAAGAAAGAACAAATGAGAGACTCTTCCTAACTCAATAGACTCTGGAGGCCAAGTATAGACGTCTCCGTACCTACCTCTCAAACTCTACTAAGCTTGTTCGTGAGTGGTGAGACCTATGTAACCTAGAGCTTTGATACCAACTTGTCACGACCCGGATTTTCCCCCAACATCGGGATCGTGATGGCGCCTACTCGTGGTAGCTAGGCAAGCCATTGTATTCATACTATCCTGTTTTTAACACAATTTTAATTAAACAAATGCGGAATACTTTATCGAAATGGAAATAACTAATTACAAAGTGAAAATCATACCGAAATCCTCTACCCAAGACGTGGAGTCACCAACTCACAAACTACTACGGAATACTACACATAAAAGTCTGAAGGAAATATAACATAATTCTGTTTGTCTCGGAACAAAGAGACTCCAGCTAATAATATATATAAAGAGAGAGACGCCGGGCCTGCGGACGCCTGCAAGCTACCTCGGTCTCAAATATGATCAACTCCTACGCAATCTACTTACTGCTGCTGCTGCTCCTGATCGTAACCTGGACCTGTGCAAAAACGCACAGAAGTGTAGTATCAGCACAACCGACCCCATGTGCTGGTAAGTGCCTGGCCTATCCCGGCGAAGTAGTGACAAGCCTAGGACCAGACACTCACATAAACCTGTGCAATTCAATATATATACGTGTACCACAAAATAACAAGAAATAATCAAGTATTAACACAAAAAGGAATATCTTAAAGAATTCAACAATTAACCACAGTTAATAATTTCACAAGGAAAACAAAGTATAATGTAAACACAAGTAATATAAATTCAAGAAATAGCAAGGAGTTGCACGGCATCACCCTTCGTGCTTTTACTCTCATCCTCACCAAATAAACAAATAAAGTACACGGCATCACCCTTCGTGCTTTTACTCTCATCCTCACATCCATAGTACGGCATGATCCTTCGTACATGGTTCAATAACGAGCACGGCATGATCCTTCGTGCATAATCAATAAATAAACATGGCATGGCATTAACCTTCGTGCATAAATAAATAAACATGGCACGGCATCACCCTTCGTGCATTATCACTCTTCCTCACCCAAATAACAATCACGGTTAAGGGCAAAGAAAGAAACAGTAATTCATAAATCGTCCCATCAAGGGCAATCAATAATTATCTTCACAACAAGTCCCAACAAGGGAGAACAATAACAATTCATCCGTAATATATCTCAAATAATCATATTCCAACGACTCACGGTCATACTAGACGCCAGTGTATGGATGTTCGTCACCACAGCCCATACACCGCACTCGATCACATAACACATAACACATAATCCTATTCCTCAAGCTAGGATAGAACAAACACTTACCTCGAATGCTTATGAACAATTCAATTCGTGGAAATGTCTTTTTCTTTCAACTTGGCTCCAATCCAACCGTATCTATACACAATTCATTTAATATCATCAATACTACTCAACAAACTAGTTCATATTGCTAAATATGATTTTTACAATATTCTGCCCGGAATAGTAAAAATCGACCCCGGGCCCACATAATCGAAACTCAAGTTTCGAACCAAAATAAGTTCACCCAATCTTCCATGAGTTCAAATATACAATTTGTTCTTAAGTTCGACTCCAAAACGAAATCTAAATCGCAAATTCTTTGAAAGCCCTAACTATACCCATTTCTCAAATTTTCAACCAATTTACACATGTTTAAGCCTAAGGATTTGATTGATGTTGATGAAAAATGAAGAAGACGAGTTAACAATACTTACCCAATGAACTTTGATGAAGAAATGCCTCAAAAATCGCCTAAGAGTTGTGGAGAAGAAAGGATTTTGTGAAAATGGGATAAAATCCCGTAAGTGTTCTGTTTTGGGGTATTAAATCACTGGGCGGAAATTTGTTCTACGCGATCGCGTGAATTGGGTCGCGATCGCGGAAGGCAAATATTCAACACTACGCGATCGCGTGGACAATGCTGCGATATCGCGTAGAAGAATTTCGCTGGGTGGCTCATTTGTACTACGCGATCGCGTGAAAAGGGTCGCGATCGCGTTGAAGGAAAACGGAAAGCTACGCGATCGCGTGCGGACGGCTGCGATCGCGTTGAAGAAGGACAGAAAGCTTCGCGATCGCGTGCAGACAGCTGCGATCGCGTTGAGTAATGTGACAAGGCAGTGCGATCGCGTGTACAAGGCCGCGATCGCGTAGAGTAAAATGTCTGTGTAAAAATTGCAGAAAATCTGCCAGTTTTCTAAGTCCAAAACACCCCGAACCACCTCCAAAACACTCCCGAGCCCTCGGGGCTCCAAACCAAATATGTACACTAACTCAAAAGCATCATACGACCTTGCTCGCATGATCAAATCGCTAAAATAACATCAAAATCGATCAATTGAGCCTTAAAACTCAAGAATTCTTTAAAATTCCATAATTTCCAAACTTTCCAATTTAAGGCCGAAACACGTCAAACGACGTCCGTTTTCAACCAAACTTTACAGGAAGTGCTTAACCAATATATATGACCTGTACCGGGCGTCGGAACCAAAATACGAGCCCGATACCAATACTTTTTAATCAAAATTCAGTTTCATTTTCCTTAAACATTTTCAGAAAACAATTTAACAGAAAAATTCTTTTATCGGGGTTCTAGACCTCGGATTTCAATTCCGGGCATACGCCCAAGTTCCATATTTTTCTACGGATTTTTTGAAGCAGTCAAATCACGGATCCGGGTCCGTTTACCAAGAATATTGACCAAAGTCAACCATATCAATATTAATATCAAAATTCTTCAACTTTTTCACATATTTCACATATTTCAACAAAAAAAAATTTCCGGCTTTGTGCCCGGACTGTGCACGCAAATCGAGGCAACTATAATTGAGGTTTTCAAGACCTCAAAAGCTCGGAATGATTAATAAAACAAGTGATGACCCTTTGGGTCGTCACATTATCGCGGTTTCCTTCAGATATGTAAAGCTAACCTCAAATTTTACTTATATCAGCACCTATCCCAGATGCATATCTATGATTTAAAGTCTACGGGTTCAAGTTTTAAGATTTCTAGAATTAAGTGCATTATATATTGAAAGTTATAAGTTCATATTTACTATTTTATAATTTTAATAAATTCTTGTACATAAATTTTTACTCCGTGTCAAAAGTTATGGGTTCTAGTACACTATATCAGCCCCTGACCTATCCTAATCTAGAATTTTAGAGAAACAGTGATACCTACAATGATATTTACAGCTCCAAGTCACATAAAATTTCTGATTACTTGAGTCGGATATTAAGTAAAATGTATAAATTAATCAGTACACCCTACAGATAAAGTGATCATTAAGCACTACCAACAAAATGATAACAAAAATGTTAAACTATAAGTAGAAATGACTAAGAAGAGAAAGACATAGCATTGAACGAAAGAGGCACATTGACTTTAAGTGAGTCAGGTCATCGTGTGGGCATAATCGATCAATATTTGGTGTTACATTGTTCCTTCCATTTGCCAAGGAAGCTCAAAAAGACCTATATAATCTTGTAATGCAGAGCTCTTGGGTCAAGCATTCAAGCCCCACATAACTTGTGCAAAATAAAGTGCGTGCACACACACAAATTGACCACTCTGATTCCTCTGCATCACTGTTCTAGCTACAAATACCTATAGCCACCTTTATGCTGCAAATCCTTCAAATTCTAAATATATGGGTTCTCAAGTTAGTTATTTGTTCTAATAAATTGTTTGTTATTCTAGTGATCAAGGTATAGCCCACGAAGTTGGGGTTTTCAATTAAGTATTCTTCTTTTGTATCGAGTTCATTATACATTCTCTTAATACTCACCTTCAAAATGCTCTTCAATCCACTTTAAGAATACTCTTCCATGGATCAGTTTACTTTGTTAAGACTTGTATTGCCTAGAAAACAAAATTATGTCTTCAGCCTTCACATGTTATCTTCATTCCAGCATACCAAGTTGTTAACACCATCCTTAAATCCAACTAATCCTCGAAATAAGTTTCAATAATATTGAGGTTGTGCCTGTGCTAGAAAGGACAAAAAACATAAATTAGCACATTTATGAATATATACTACAGTATGAAACAACAGGATGTCACGACCCCAAATCCGGTCGTGATGGCGCCCAGCACACTGCTAGGCCAGCCCGACCAATCAACAATAACCACGGAGCCACAAGCTCACTTTATCCAATTTAAGCACAACAGTGATAGATATATTAAAAACAGGGAACTAAGTCCCAACATGTGCCAACTCCTATAGACCGAAGGGTCAAGAGTCATGAGCCTCTACAGAGTATACAAAGTGTAAATAGTGAATATAAATGTGCACAAATGTGGGATAATCGGAACAAAAATACAGGCAAACTGGAGAATCAGGTCCTGCGAACGCTGGCAGCTACCTCGACTGTCCAAAAGCACTCCCGAGCCGCAATAGAATCAGCCCTGCTGTGATGTACCTGAATCTGCACACAAGGTGCAGGGAGTCGGGTGTGAGTACTTCCAACTCGGCAGTAATAAAAGTAAATAATGCTGAAGGGAAGAAAACCACGATAGGCACTATCTCATGCTACACAATACGGAACTATCTTTTTATTCCTTTCAAGCATATGTGAGTAGATTATTTAGAAATCTCAATTTTAGCTACTTTCTTTGATAATAATATACCAATACCTGGATACAATCTCAAGCAGTGCAAGTCCGCACTCAAATCAGCCCCTCGGGCTCAGCACTCCTTATCAATTTACACCAGGAGATCTGGTCAATAAGGCAACTAATGCATGTGTGCCAGTAATGTATGAGTGTTGAATGCTTAGGCCGCGATCGCGTAGAACAAATCTGTCACGACCCAACCCTGGTCGTGATGGCGCCCAACACAATGCTAGGCAAGCCCGACCATAATATCCTCTTAACCAGCCAATTATTAAATAAATTAAACTTAAACAGTAGTTAGTCATATCAGGTGAAAACCGAAACGTCAAAACATACAAAGATACGGTCCCAAACATATCGTGGTGTCACGAGACTGAGCCTCTACAGAATAGCATCCTAATACAATCAAGTCTAGGCAAATAGGAAATCAACAAGATGATAAAGAAGGAGAAAACAAGCTCGGCGGACGCTGGCAACTACCTCGTAATCTCCGCAAAAGTAGACAAGGATCAGCAGCTACAATGTCTCAACTGCTCTCGGGCACCTGTGGATCTGCACAGAAAGTGCAGGGGAGTGGGGTGAGTATATTTCAACTCAGTGAGTAACAATAATAAATAATAACTGAAAGTAAGAACTCCTGTGCTATCACTTAGCAGTTCTAAGGCAATCTTCACAAGTACGTCATCACTATAGTAGTACTTTAACCTCCAATCTACGTTTATCTCTACAAGATCTCCACACTGAACAAACCCTCGCTCGTACCCCTACGGTGTACGGCCATCTCAACATATAAAGGCACATACTTATGTCTATAATGTATAAGTATCTAAGTAAATAGTAGGATATGATTAAGTATAATGCTGCGGCGTGCAGCCCGCTCCAATACATATACCGCTGCGGCGCGCAGCCCGCTCCATTTAACGTCGACGGCGCTCACCGGGGGTGTATACAGACTTCGGAGGGGCTCCCTAGGCCCAAGCACTATAATACTGCGGCGTGCAGCACGATCCACACAAATATTACTGCGGCGTGCAGTCCGATCCAATATATATATGCTGCGGCGTGTAGCCCGATCCCATGATATACACCAGCGCTCACTGAGAATGTGTGCGGACTCGGACTCCGAAGGGGCTCCTACAGCCCAAGCGCAATAATACTGCGGCGTGCAGTCCGTTCCACATGTATATCACTGCGGCGTGTAGTCCAATCCACATATACATTACTGCGACGTGCAGTCTGATCCAATACATATAATACATAATACCTCATAATGGGTCCTCGACCCTATCCCAGTCAGTATGCACTTGGCCTCTCAGGCCCAATATAATATATCACAATGGGTCCTTGACCCTGTCTCAGTTAATATAGACTTGGCCTTTCAAGCCCAATATAACATCTCATAGTGGGTCCTTGACCCTATCTCATCTCAATCGGTATAAACTTGGCCTTTCAGGCCCACTCAGCTAGAACAGGGAATTCCACCCTAGATAATCTCTCTCAATGTACACATCTAGTACGGGCTCATATTATGCTATACGGCTAGAGCTACGGCTGAGTGTATATTTCCAATCACGATATAAGGGTCACCTAGCTCTATAGGTTCCCTAATACTCTGCAGATCGGCACAAGGCCCCAAACATGGCTATTAGCCGAATTGTACAGTTATAGTCTCAGTAACAGTCATCCAACACAGTATTCTATTAGCCGGGAAGGACTTAGTCCGAACCCCCTATCACAATGTCACCACGCCCGTCATAGAACGCGTGTCTCATCTCAATATAGCACTGTAAAGTGCTAGTACGGGGTTTCAAACCCTCAGTACATTATTTACTACCACCACTCACCTCGAACCGGTAGAAACTTCAATCCGCCTTACGCTTGCCTCGCAATTCAATCTCCTCGGATGTCAACTCTGCTCAAAATCATAGAAAATGCATCAATATACGCTAATTTCACGAAATTCATTCGAAATAACCCAATTTATATCAAAACCCACAAGTTGTCAAAACCCGACTTTTGGTACACTTGTCGAAAAATTACAAAAATTACATATTCGGAATCCTCATCTCGATACGAGTCTAGGCATATAAAATTTACCAAATTCGGACTCCATTTGCCCATTCAAAACCTTGATTTTCCAAAATCCAAGACTAGGGCTAAATCCTCCCTAATTACCCCAAATTCCTCCATTTTCATGATATAATTGCATGATATTATCAATACTAATCATAATATGAGTTCATAGTTGATTACCTGATGATTTCCCTTGATTTCCTCCTCAAAATCGCCCAAAATCGTCCTTAAGCCGAGACCCCCGAATGTTAAAATGTTTCTGAAATTTTCTAACTTCTGATACACTTACTTACAGCGATTTTCGCTTCTGCGGAACATTTTCCGCTTCTACGCTCCCGTATCCGCGACCAAAGGGTCGCTTCTGCGGTTCCAGGCCTAGCCGGCCATTTCCGCTTCTGCGATATACGGACCGCCTCTGCGCGTCCGCTTCTGCGAAGACTCGACCGCTCCTGCGGAAATTTCCGCTTCTGCGGCTAGGCGTCCGCTTCTGCGGACTCGCTCCTGCGACCACATTTCCGCAGGAGCGAAAATGACAGAACCAGAACTCGCAACCTGAAATTTCCATGATTTTTCTCCCGTTTAACCATCCGAAAGCACCCCGAGGCCCCCGGGACCTCATCCAAACATACCAACACATCTTAATACCTTATTAGAACTTGCTCCAATCCTCAAAACACGTCTAACAACATCAAAACTCATAATTCGCATCGAATTCAAGCCTAAATTCCTTAAAACATTCCAAATTACACATTCGATCAAAAACCCGACCAAACGACGTCCGAATGACCTGAAATTTTGCGAGCATATCCAAAATCACATAACGAAGCTACAGGAATTGTCGGAATTCCATTCCGACTCACGGATCAAAATCTCACCTACCGATCGGATTTCGCCAAAATTCAACCTTAGCCAATTCAAGCCTATTTCTACACCGGGCCTCCAAATTCAATTCCGATCGCTCCCTAAGTCACAAATCACCTTCCGGAACTAACCGAATCATCAGAATCCGATTCCGAGCCCTCTAGCTAAATAGTCAACTCCGGTTGACTTTCCTTATTCAAGCTTCCTCCAAAAAGGCTATATGCCTCATTTCCAATTTAATTTCACTCCTAACTCCCCCGATAGACTCTAACATTTATATAAAAGCATGAATTATGTAATTACAACATAACGGGGTGGTAATTCCCGTGACGACGGGCCGGGTCGTCACATTCTCCCCCTCTTAAGCAAACGCTCGTCCTCGAGCGGGTCAAGAAACATACCTGAAGTCTCAAATAGCTGAGGGTATCTGCTCCGCATCTCCCGCTCAACCTCCCAAGTAGCCTCCTCCACGGGTCGACCTCTCCACTGAACCTTAACCGATGCAATCTCCTTGGACCTCAATTTTCTCACCTGACGACCCAAAATAGCAATAGGCTCCACATCATAGGACAGATCACCATCAAGCTGGATGGTACTGAAGTCTAATACATGAGACGGATCTCCAATGTACTTCCGGAGCATAGACACATGGAATACCGGATGAACGCCGGATAAACTGGGTGGCAAGGCTAACTCATATGCCACCTCTCCAACTCTCCTGAGTATCTCAAAAGGGCCAATATACCTGGGACTCAGCTTCCCTTTCCTCCCGAACCTCATGACACCCTTCATAGGTGAAATCTTCAACAATACTCTGTCACCAACCATGAACGACAACTCTCGAACTCTACGGTCCGCATAACTCTTCTGACGAGACTGTGCTGTACGAAGCCTCTCCTGGATCAACTTTGCTCTATCCAGAGCATCCTGGACTAACTCAGTCCCTATCAATCTAACCTCACCAGGCTCAAACCATCCCACGGGAGATCTACACCGTCTGCCATACAATGCCTCGTACGGGGCCATCTGAATACTCGACTGGTAGCTGTTGTTGTAGGCAAACTCAGCAAGTGGTAAGAATTCATCCCACGAACCACCAAAATCAATCACACACGCCCGCAACATATCCTCCAGGATCTGAATAGTACGCTCAGACTGCCCGTCTGTCTGGGGGTGAAATGCTGTACTCAACTCAACCCTCGTACCCATCTCTCACTGAAATGCTCTCCAAAACTGGGAAGTGAACTGAGTGCCTCTGTCAGATATAATAGACACTGGGACCCCATGCAACCTGACAATCTCCCGAATAAAGATCACTGCCAACCGCTCCGATGAGTAAGTAGTACTAACCGGGATGAAATGTGCGGACTTAGTCAGCCGATCAACAATCACCCATACAGAGAATCAAACTTCCTCGCTGTCCGAGGGAGTCCAGTAACAAAATCCATGGTGATCCTCTCCCATTTCCACTCGGGAATAACCATACGCTGAAGAACACCGCCCGGTCTCTGATGCTCATATTTGACCTGCTGGCAATTGAGGCACTTAGCTACATGTCTAACAATATCCATCTTCATTCTCCTCCACCAGTAGTGCTGTCTCAAGTCTTGGTACATCTTTGCGGCACCTGGGTGAATAGAGTACCGCGAACTGTGTGCCTCCTCAAGTATCAACTCCCGCAAACCATCAACATTGGGCACACATATACGGCCCTGCATCCTCAAAACACCATCATTGTCGATAGTCACATCCCTGGCATCATTATGATGCACTCTGTCCTTAAGGACAAGCAAATGTGGGTCATCATACTGTCGCTCTCCCTGATGCGATCATATAAGGAAGATCGAGAAACAACACAAGCCAACACCCGACTCGGCTCCGAAATATCTAATCTCACTAGCCGATTGGCTAGGGCCTCAACATCATAAGCAAATGGCCTCTCCCCAACTGGGATGAAAGCTAGGCTGCCCATGCTAACCGCCTTCCGACTCAAGGCATCGGCCACCACATTGGCCTTCTCCGGATGATACAAAATAGTGATATCATAGTCCTTAAGCAACTCCAACCACCTCCGCTGTCTCAAATTAAGGTCCTTCTGTCTGAATAAGTGCTGAAGGCTGCGATGATCCGTGAACACCTCACATGAGACACCATACAGGTAATGCCTCCAAATCTTCAAGGCATGAACTATGGCTGCTAGCTCCAAATCATGAACAGGGTAGTTCTTCTCGTGGGGCTTCAACCGACGAGAGGCATAAGCAATGACCCTACCCTCCTGCATCAACACACAACCAATGCCCACTCCCGAGGCATCACAATATACAGTATAAGAATCTGAAGCTGTCGGTAGAATCAAGACTGGTGCTGTGGTCAGTGCTGTCTTGAGCTTCTGAAAGCTCTCCTCGCACTCCTCGGACCATAAGAAAGGAACACCCTTCCGAGTCAATCTAGTCAAGGGTGAAGCAATAGAAGAGAACCCCTGAACGAATCGGCGATAATACCCTGCCAATCCCAGAAAGCTACGGATCTCAGTAACTGAGGTCGGTCTGGGCCAACTCTGCACTGCCTCGACCTTCCTCGGATCTACCCGAATACCATCACAGGACACCACGTGCCCTAAGAATGCCACGGACTCAAGCCAGAACTCACATTTGGAGAACTTGGCATACAAGCTTCTCCTCTCTCAATCTCTGCAATACTATACTCAAGTGCCGAGCATGCTCCTCCCGGCTACGAGAGTAGACAAGTATGTCATCAATGAATACGATCACAAATGAATCAAGATACGGCCTGAATACACTGTTCATCAGATGCATAAATGCTGCTGGGGCGTTGGTTAGCCCAAAAGACATCACGAGGAACTCATAGTGACCATATCTGGTCCGGAATGCAGTCTTCATAATGTCGGACTCTCTAATCTTCAGCTGGTGGTAGCCTGAACGAAGATCAATCTTCGAGAACACCCTAGCTCCCTGGAGCTGATCAAACAAATCATCAATACGAGGAAGAGGATACTTATTCTTCACTGTTACTTTGTTTAGCTGCCTATAGTCAATACACATCCTCATAGATCCGTCCTTCTTCTTAACAAACAGACCGGTGCACCCCACGGCGACACACTCGGCCGAATGAACCCCTTATCTAGGAGTTCCTGGAGCTCCTCCTTCAATTCCTTCAACTCAGCTGGTGCCATCCGATACGGAGGAATAGAAATAGGCTGAGTGCGTGGCACCAAATCGATACCAAAATCAATATCCCTATCTGGCGGCATGCCCGCCAGGTCTAAGGGAAACACATCAGGAAAGTCTCACACAATGGGAACAGAATCAATACTGGGAGTCAAGGCCTCGACCTCCCGCACAAATGCTAAATAAGAGAGACATCCCTTCCCAACCATTCGTTGGGCCTTGAGGAAAGATATTACCCTGCTAGGTACATACTCCGTCGTGC
The DNA here is from genome assembly GCA_032618575.1 of Nicotiana noctiflora. Taxonomy (NCBI): domain Eukaryota; kingdom Viridiplantae; phylum Streptophyta; class Magnoliopsida; order Solanales; family Solanaceae; genus Nicotiana; species Nicotiana noctiflora. The sequence continues at coordinate 202,009 of JASVEL010004444.1, read as the reverse complement.
CTCGCCACTCGATCCTCTGAATGCCCGGCATAGCCAAAGTGACTGTCTTAGCATGACAGTCCGGAATAGCATGACATGGAGATAGCCAGTCCATGCCCAATATAACATCAAAATCAATCATGCTGAGAAGCAACAGGTCTACTCGGGTCTCCAGACCTCCAATAGTGACCAAACAGGACCGGTATATGTGGTCCACAACAATAGTATCCCCTACCGGGGTAGATACATGCACTGGCAGCTCAAGACTCCCTCGGGTCGTGCCCAAACGAGGAGCAAAATATGTAGACACATAAGAATAAGTAGAACCGGGATCAAACAATACTGAGGCATCTCTGTGGCAGACTGAAATAATACCTGTAATGACATCATCGGAAGCAACGGCCTCAGATCGGCCCTGCAAAGCATAGCATCTAGCATGTCCGCCTGATCGGCCTCCCCCTCGAGAGCGACCCCTAGCTGTCTGACCCTCACCCCTAGCTGGCGGGGCGGGTGCTGAAGTAGAAGGACCAGATGACGAGGGCTGCCCCCTCTGCTGATAAGACCCGGAAACAAGACGGGGACACTCCCTACGGTGGTGCCCAAACTCTCCGCACTCATAGCAACTTCCCGGTGCTGGGTACTGAGACTGATAAGGACCTCTGGCGCTGGAGTGGCCAGCTGATGAACTAGGCTGAGATGAACCCTGAGCGAATGGGGCTCGTGAAGAACCCCGAGCTGGCATGGCACTGAGAGCGGGCTGGCTCTGGTGCGAACCCTGATAACCCTGTCTAGGAGACCATCTGCGACGATCTGAGCGACCCGACTGCGAAGACCTGAAAGAGCGACCTCGGCTCTGCTGACTCTGGCCTCTGGTCTGAGTGCCACTGGAACTAGCTGCTCCTCGAGGCCTCTTGGCCTCCCTCTCATCCCGCTCCCTGCGACGATCTGTCTCTATGTCGCGAGCAATATCCACAGCATCCTCAAATGTACGACTCAAAACCCTCTCCCGAGTCATCAGAATACGAATGGGATAAATGAGGTCGTCCACGAAGCGCCCAATCCTCTCTCTGTCGGAATGAACCAACCACGGTGCATATCTGGACAACTCTGTAAATCTGATCTCATACTCTGACACTGACATGTCCCCCTGACGGAGACCCTCAAACTGCCTACGCATCTCCTCTCTCCGAGATCGAGGCACCCATTTCTCCAAGAACATAGTGGAGAACTCCGGCCATGATAGTGGTGCTGCTCCGGCTGGCCTGGGGCGCTCATAAGCCTCCCACCAAGCAAAGGCTGGTCCCTGAAACTGAAAGGTGGTGAAAGATACCCCACTGGACTCCAATATCCCTGCCGTACGAAGCATCCGACGGCACTTATCCAGAAAACCTTGGGCGTCCTCGCCCGGAGCACCAGTGAACACTGGAGGAGATAACCTGGTGAACCTCTCGAGACGACGCTGCTCATCGTCTGTCATAGCCGGGACCCTGTCCCCCTGAATCTGATCTGCTGGCTGAACCGGAACCACAGGCTGAACTGGAGGAGCCTCTGGTGTCTGTCAGCCCTGCACTGCTGGCTCTGGAGTGCGTACTGTGGGGGTCTGATGACCACCCCCGATCCCCGATGCAGCTGCTGCAGTAGTAATTGAAACCGCCTGTGCTAGGCCAGTGCAGACTGCTAGTATCTGAGCCAGGGTCTCCTGTAGACCCGGAATAGCAATGGGCACAGCTGGTGCCTGATCTGGTGCTGCTGGCACCTCTGCAACTGGGGGCTGTGGGTCAGTTGGCACTGCCTCACCTGCCCTAACTCCGCCACGACCGCGACCGCGTCCACGGCCTCTAGTAGGTGGTAGTGGTGGTCGTCCTCCACGTCCGGATGATCGAGTTCTCGCCAGAATGTCAAAGTTCAGTTCAAGTCAAAAGTAATCGCACGACAAGAATTCCAAGAATTGAAACTTTTCCTAAAAAGGTTTGCAGCCTCCCGAGGATAAGTACAGGCGTCCCCGCACCGATCCACGAGACTCTACCAACCGGCTCATGACTCGCGAGACCTATTAACCTAGGCTTTGATACCAACTTGTCACGACCCAACCCTGGTCGTGATGGCGCCCAACACAATGCTAGGCAAGCCCGACCATAATATCCTCTTAACCAGCCAATTATTAAATAAATTAAACTTAAACGGTAGTTAGTCATATCAGGTGAAAACCGAAACGTCAAAACATACAAAGATACGGTCCCAAACATATCGTGGTGTCACGAGACTGAGCCTCTACAGAATAGCATCCTAATACAATCAAGTCTAGGCAAATAGGAAATCAACAAGATGATAAAGAAGGAGAAAACAAGCTCGGCGGACGCTGGCAACTACCTCGTAATCTCCGCAAAAGTAGACAAGGATCAGCAGCTACAATGTCTCAACTGCTCTCGGGCACCTGTGGATCTGCACAGAAAGTGCAGGGGAGTGGGGTGAGTATATTTCAACTCAGTGAGTAACAATAATAAATAATAACTGAAAGTAAGAACTCCTGTGCTATCACTTAGCAGTTCTAAGGCAATCTTCACAAGTACGTCATCACTATAGTAGTACTTTAACCTCCAATCTACGTTTATCTCTACAAGATCTCCACACCGAACAAACCCTCGCTCGTACCCCTACGGTGTACGGCCATCTCAACATATAAAGGCACATACTTATGTCTATAATGTATAAGTATCTAAGTAAATAGTAGGATATGATTAAGTATAATGCTGCGGCGTGCAGGCCCGCTCCAATACATATACTGCTGCGGCGCGCAGCCCGCTCCATTTAACGTCGACGGCGCTCACTGGGGGTGTATACGGACTTCGGAGGGGCTCCCTAGGCCCAAGCGCTATGGTGCTATGGCGTGCAGCCGGGTCCACCATATATCACTGCGGCGTGCAGTCCGATCCAACATATATACTGCTGCGGCGTGCAGCCCGATCCCATAATATACCAGCGCTCACTGGAATGTGTGCAGACTCAGGACTCCGAAGGGGCTCCTACAGCCCAAGCGCAATAATACTGCGGCGTGCAGTCCGTCTCACATGTATATTACATGTATATTACATGTACATTACTGCGGCGTGCGGTCCGATCCAATATAGGTATCTATATACATAATACCTCATAATGGGTCCTCGACCCTATCCCAGTCAGTATGTACTTGGCCTCTCAGGCCCAATATAATATATCACAATGGGTCCTTGACCCTGTCTCAGTTAATATAGACTTGGCCTTTCATGCCCAATATAACATCTCATAGTGGGTCCTCGACCCTATCTCATCTCAATCGGTATAGACTTGGCCTTTCAGGCCCACTCAGCTAGAACAAGGAATTCCACCCTAGATAATCTCTCTCAATGTACACATCTAATACGGGCTCATATTATGCTATACAGCTAGAGCTACGGCTGAGTGTATGTTTCCAACACGATATAAGGGTCACCTAGCTCTATAGGTTCCCTAATGCTCTACAGATCGGCACAAGGCCCCAAACATGGCTATTAGCCCAATGGTACAGTTATAACCTCATTAACAGTCGTACAACACAGTATTCTATTAGCCGGGAAGGACTTAGTCCGAACCCCCTATCACAATGTCACCACGCCCGTCATAGAACGCGTGTCTCATCTCAATATAGCACTGTAAAGTGCTAGTACGGGGTTTCAAACCCTCAGTACATTATTTACTACCACCACTCACCTCGAACCGGTAGAAACTTCAATCCGCCTTACGCTTGCCTCGCAATTCAATCTCCTCGGATGTCAACTCTGCTCAAAATCATAGAAAATGCATCAATATACGCTAATTTCACGAAATTCATTCGAAATAACCCAATTTATATCAAAACCCACAAGTTGTCAAAACCCGACTTTTGGTACACTTGTCGAAAAATTACAAAAATTACATATTCGGAATCCTCATCTCGATACGAGTCTAGGCATATAAAATTTACCAAATTCGGACTCCATTTGCCCATTCAAAACCTTGATTTTCCAAAATCCAAGACTAGGGCTAAATCCTCCCTAATTACCCCAAATTCCTCCATTTTCATGATATAATTGCATGATATTATCAATACTAATCATAATATGAGTTCATAGTTGATTACCTGATGATTTCCCTTGATTTCCTCCTCAAAATCGCCCAAAATCGTCCTTAACTTACAGTGATTTTCGCTTCTGCGGAATAATTTCCGCTCCTACGCGTCCGCTTCTGCGGAGATTCGATCGCTCCTGCGGAAATTTCCGCTTCTGCGGCTAGGCGTCCGCCTCTGCGGACTCGCCTAAGCGGCTCCCTTCCGCTTCTGCGATGGCCGCTTCTGCGGCTCCCTTTCCGCTTCCGCGATTCCGCTTCAGCGGAAAATTCTCCGCTTCTGCGGTAACAAGCGCTTCTGCGCTCCAATATCCGCTTCTGCGGACTCGCTCCTGCGACCACATTTCCGCAGGAGCGAAAATGACAGAACCGGAACTCTCAACCTGAAATTTCCATGAATTTTCTTCCGTTTAACCATTCGAAAACACCCCGAGGCCCCGGGACCTCATCCAAACATACCAACACATCTTAATACCTTATTCGAACTTGCTCCAATCCTCAAAACACGTCTAACAACATCAAAACTCATAATTCGCATCGAATTCAAGCCTAAATTCCTTAAAACATTCCAAATTACACATTTGATCAAAAACCCGACCAAACGACGTCCGAATGACCTGAAATTTTGCAGGCACATCCAAAATCACCTAACGAAGCTACTGCAACTGTCGGAACTCCATTCCGGACCCCGGATCTAAATCTCACCTATCGTCCGGATTTCGCCAAAATTCAACCTTAGCCAATTCAAGCCTATTTCTACACCGGGCCTCCAAATTCAATTCCGATCGCTCCCCTAAGTCACAAATCACCTTCCGGAACTAACCGAATCATCGAATCCGATTCCGAGCCCTCTAACCAAATAGTCAACTCCGGGTTGACTTTCCTTATTCAAGCTTCCTCCAAAAAGGCTATATGCCTCATTTCCAATTTAATTTCACTCCTAACTCCCCCGATAGACTCTAACACTTATATAAAAGCATGAATTATGTAATTACAACATAACGGGGTGGTAATTCCCGTGACGACGGGCCGGGTCGTCACAGTTAATGATTAAGACGCTTGGTTGATCAAAGATTTTTATGGCCCATATTTTTGGGCTAGTCATGACCGGCTCCTACAGCCCAAGCACAATAATAATATCACACCTGCTACGGCGCGCAGCCCGATCCATATACCACTGCGGCGTGCAGTCCGATCCATGCATGTGTATGCATATGCTCATATGAATGTCATGCCCTAACATATGGCCCTCAGCCCCAATCAGCCTAACAAATAATCAAGAAAGCCCTACGGGCAACAATATCATATTAGTTCGCAGCAAAAATGTTATTAAGACTTTGTTCAAGTTTTTCATAACCTTATAAGAATGTTGAATAGCAAAATACACTTTAAAACCTTAAATTTAGATAAAAATATGTACAGTGTTATCAAGACAATGATACTAATCCCTGAAGGATTCAAATAATCGGCACGAAGCCCAAGCATGATAATTAGTCCAATTCATTTCAACAATTAGGTGTTATTATTTATTACGCGGAACGGACCAAGTCACAATCCGCAATGGTGCTCTACCCCACGCCCGTTATCCGGCGTGCAAGTCACATCAACACAACACTAAGATGTGCAAGTCCGGGGTTTACTAACCCTCAGGACATCATTTACAAGTATTACCCACCTCGAACCGACGAAAGCTCATGCTCGCGACGCCTTAGCTCCTCGAACCGGCATCCACGCACGTCAAAACTAGCACAAATCAGCACAAATATATCAAAATAGGCTAATGGAACATAACCCAATCGAAATAACTCGAAAAATATCAAAAATCACGAAATTTGCAAAACCCGAGCCCTGGGCCCACATCTCGAAAAATTTCGAAACTCATATTTCCAGAACCCTCGTCTCGCCACGAGTCCATACATATAAAATTTACTAAAATCGGAGTTCGATTGGCCTTTCAAAACCCAATTTTCGTTTTCAATATCTAGGCCACAATCCTTCACAATTTCTACCCAAATTCATGAAGATTGATGTTAATTCTACCATAAAATGATGTTTTTGAGTCAAGAAACTTACCTCCGATGAATACCCGATGATTTCCCAGCGTTTTCCCGTGATTTCTTCTCTCTAGGGCTAAAAAATGGGGGTTTATGAAATGAAACCCGTATGTGAAATGTTTCTGGTTTTAATTCACTGCCTGGGACTTTTCTTCTACGCGTTCGCGTTCCTTGCCACGCGTTCGCGATGTCCAGCTCCGGATTGACCTTCGCGAACGCGACCTCCCCAACGAGTTCGCGATGCACTAGCTCCCAGCCGTCTGATTTTCCTTCTACGCGTTCGCGATAACCCTCACGCGAACGCGATGCACACCCTGACAAACCTACGCGAACGCGACATCCTGAACGCGATCGCGAAGCTCAAGAATCCTGGCCTACGTGAACGCGATACCCTGTCTCGCGATCGCGATGCTTGACTCGCCTGGCCTTCGCGAACGCGGCCCATGCCACGCGAACGCGAAGGCTTGGATTTTGCCCGGTGATCTGCAATTTTTCTGCAGATTTTTAAGTTCCAAAAATGCCGGATGATGGTCCGGATTCACCCCGAGGCCCCCGGGACCCCAACGAAAACCACCAACATACTCCAAAACACGATACGAATTTGTTTCAATCATAAAAACACCATCCTAAACATCAAAATCACCAATTACACGCGGATTCAAGCCTAAGTTTCTTCAAAACTTCCAAATTACACATTCCATCAAAAACCCGACCAAACGATGTCCGAATGACCTGAAATTTTGCAGGCACATCCAAAATCACCTAACGGAGCTACTGCAACTGTCGGAATTCCATTCCGACTCCCGGATCAAAATCTCACCTACCGTTCGGTTTTCGCCAAAATTCAACCTTAGCCAATTCAAGCCTATTTCTACATCGGGCCTCCAAATTCAATTCCGATTGCTCTCCTAAGTCATAAATGATCCCTCGAAACTAGTCGAATCATCAGAATCTGATTCCTAGCACTCTAACTCTATAGTCAACTCCTGGTTGACTTTTCATATTCAAACTTCCTTCAAACATGCTATTTGCTTCATTTTCAATTCAATTCACTCCTAACTCACCCGATAGGCTCTAACACCGATATAAAAGCATAAAACATGTAATTGCAACATGACGGGGTGGTAAATTCCCGTAACGACGGGCCGGGTCGTTACATTCTCCCCAACTAGAAAAATATTTCGTTGTGGAAAAACAAAGAGACGCAACTTAATAAAATTAGTCCTACTTTTTATCTAGTTAAATGTAGCTTTCTCGATCTAGCGAAATGATTAGCTCACATCTTCTTTCCGTTTACTTACCCGATAAAAGAACATGCATCCAAATATGCTTAACCTGCATAGTCTGAGGATCTACAGTATCTACTCATAAACTTTCTATTTAAAAAATTGGATTAGAGTTCTAATCCAAATTGAGCATATGTAGATAAAGGCACTTTCCTGACTTTTCTTAATTTGTGCCTCTTATTCTCAAGTACATATACGGAACATGAAGTGCCAACCTACGTCGCAGGAATCACTGTTTTTTATGTATCAAAACTTCAATAAAGCATAATAAAATTAACCAAAAAATCCTAAGCCAAGTCAAAATACTACAACAATAACCAATCCCCTTAAATGAATTAACTGTGAAAGTCAAAGAAGTATTAAAAGAAAAGTAAAGAAAACTTATAAATTTTACGGTAAGCAATGCATAAGTTCTAAAACAACTCAAACATTAATTGTAGTCTCATTTGAATGGTGTTAAATAATAGATAAGTATATTGAATACAAACACTGTAAGCATAAATTGGCAGTCTTATCTAAGGAGCACCAAACAATGGTGAAACATGAATGTTACTTGTCGCTTGCACAATTAATTTGGTTCTTATGAAAGAAAAAGAAAGTCCAGCTTGCATGATGCATCTAAATGTGTCATTTCATTTTACAAAGTAAGACCAATGATTCATCCAAATGAAATGGAACTCTTGGATGATCCCGTGTGAGTGAGACTAAGAGGTCGCAATACGTCCCAATTTCCAGGAACATGGATCTATACTATTTCAGTAACTATTTTTAAAAGTAAAAGCATCTAAATCTTGAATTTTCAGTACCGTACAAAGTTTTACGGAGGCATCTAATCAAACTTCAAAAAGTACAAGACATAAAGATTGGGGATGTTCAAGGATGACGCACAACATGAAACATAAATACAATCTTAACTTCTGTGAGGACGAATTCATTACGCACAGAATAGTCAAAACATCATCCTAAAAAATATTATGATTCTTTAGAGCCATGACTAAAAGGTCCACCTGATACAACACATTGAGAATGAAGCATGAGCGAGTCGCCCTGACTAATTCAGGGGATGCCGAGGCCCTCGGCAAGGAGTTTCTCGCAAGTGCACCACGGTTAATTCAGGTTTTACCCAATCCGATGGCCCTAAAAAACTGTGTGCACCCAGTGGGTTTCGAAGGAAAATTTTCAAATCATGATGAAAAAAATTCCACATTATTGGAAGGTATGGAAACAAACACGCCCAATTTCTAGTTATCAAAGTACCTTTTATCAACTAAACAATAATCTGTTTACTAATTTTGTACTTAAATAATGTTGATATACTTCGGAAATCAAAATTAAAAAAGAGTAACATAAAAGGTAAGAACTACTAAAATAATTCAAGAACTTGAAATAAAAGAACCCTCAGGAGTCGAGGGAAACCCAATTAAATAAAACCCGACCCTGCAAAAAGCAAAATTTTCAAAAAAAGAAAAATCCAAGAGTTCGTAACGTAGAAATAAAAATAAAATAATACTTGAACCACAAAACAACAGCAAAATAAAATTTCCAAATGTATATAAGCAAATTGAAAGGGATACTAAATGGGAAACAAATCAAAAGTTTTAAGCTGAAACGCCTGATAGAAGGTGATTATTACAGCCGCAAATGTTAAAAAATATATATTGTATTAGAAGAATTGACGACCGCGACCTTATCGCAAATTTTAAATGATGCCATTGCTGGTAACTAAGAAACAAGCAAGGAGCATTCTGAAAATGAAAGACTAAGGAATGGATATTTCTAGATCAATATTGTGTTTGGAATAAAAGGCACGTGTAGTCTGTTGTCAGCAACATGTGAAGCAAAGTTTTACTGAGCTAAATGATTATTCTACCCCTGGTCGACCAACTTCTCATTTCTATATAATAGAAATTTCTATAGATATATGTTGCTTTGTGTAAGTTTTACGTATAAGAGTTCAAAGCAACACATAGAAATATTAATAAGACAAAAGTGTAGCTTTTTAATTTGTCGATGAAGTGTACGATTTGTGTTCACTTTTTTATTCTTTAGAATTGATGCAAAAATATTGATAGATTTATACATGGAGTATTTTTTTTTTTATAATGTCTTCGAGTTTTGTTGATAACGTGATGTTACTTACTACGATTGAGTTCATCTTAATTTAATTGTATTTAAATTGCTCTATGAAAACTCTAGAGGTTATAATATGTATATGTAATTGATTACTCATTTCTTATCGCATGCATTGAAATGAATTGTTTAAATAACCTATGATCGTATCTTGAACAATTTCTTCTTTTGGTTAAAAAATTTTGTTTAAAATTTGAAAAATATAATAAGAAATAAAATTTATAAGCCAAATAGTGGATTGAAGATACTTCAAACTTATTTTAAAAAATACTATTTCTTCAAACAAACTTATTTCTCGAATATAATTTTCCTTAGTTTAAATTTTTTGCTCCTCTATTTAAATAATTGACCGACGATTTACGTGCAAAGCACGCACATAGAGACTAGTTATTATAAAAGCATGAATACAATGTTTATTTACAAAAATAATCTTATAATATTAAGTATAATAACTTATAATAAAAGAATATAATTGGAATTTTAGATATTAGCCTTATAATCCTATTAGTTTTAGGACATAATAGACCTTTAGGAATCCTATTTGTATAATTACTTTCGGGCATAAAGATTATTATGACATGTAACCCTCACACATGGACCACTCCTTTGTTAAAATTTAGGTGGAACTTATATTTCAAATTTTAAATAAATGTTATTTTTATTCACCACTTTATAAATACTAGGAGTAGTTCATTTAATAAAAGTAATAAAATTGAAAAGAGTTCCTTAATAATAGAATCTTCGTTTATTTGCACTTCGTATATGCTAATGAGATATTATCCGTTTTCTAAATTAAAATATAACTTGTACCATACCTGCACGATGTGCAGGAAATTATAAAATTTTAAAACAATAAAAATTATTACTTGAAAATTGAAATAGAAATGAAAAGTGATAAAAAACAATATGTTATTAGTTAATGAAAGTAACAACCTCTACTTCTTAAACAGTATTTGGAATAAAAGAATAAAAAATATTTAAGACTCTGCAATATATGTAAATCATTATCTCTGTTCAATTAGCTTGACTTTTTGCATAAAATGAAATAATGAGCTTTACGAACAAAGCATTCTCGTGGAACTTCATCTTTTTCTGTAATATAAATTTAAGAAAATGCAAATTAAACTCACTTTTCACAACAAATTTCACGAAATTGTTTGCTTTCTCTGGCTAGAAACTTTATTTGACAAATAAATTCATGTAATGATCAAAGATCGAACTTCAAAGATCAAACTTTGGATAAACTTGTATGAATTCTGTCTTCCATAACCAAAGTTGTTGTTTATCAATGTATGACTTTACACTTTCTAATTATTAACTCGATGTTCAAAACATAACAAAAATATTATAATAGTGATGAAGACAGAATTTGACAAAGAAATACGGGCAATGTTACATTCACATATGTAAGATCTTGCCTAAACTAACTGAAAGGGTAATGTTACTTTGCATTTAGAGTCATGCAAATTATAAATTTTAATTCATGTTGTTTAATCATTCCTAATACTTTATGAGTTTTAATGAGAATATTGTATTTTTAAAAACCACATATGCTAAGAATAAAGGGTAAACTGATATGAAGAAATGTAAAAAGAAATCTTCCTTTTACAATTTAAATCGATGAAACAAACAAAAACTTAAAAAATAATTTTGTGTTTTAAAGATATTAAAGAAGGGAAAAGTTTTATGTATTACATTGATAAAAATAAAGTATATATATATATATATATATATATATATATATATATATATATATATATATATATATATATATATATATATATATATATAAAGGCTAAACAGATATAAACTGATATGAAGAATTTTAGAAAAAACAAATCTTCCTTTCACTATTTAAATCGAGGAAACAATAAAAAACTTAAGAAATTCTTTCTTATGTTTTAAAGATTTTAAAGAATGGAAAAATTTATGTATTACTTTGATAAAAATAAAGTATGTATGTGTGTGTATATATATATATACATATATATATATAATTTCTTTTTATCAGCATTCATTACATGAACGAGAAAAGTCAAAAACAGAAGGGAATACATCACCTGAGATGCATAATTGCAAAATGATGATCAGATGCTTAGCAATTTACTCATCGAATAACAAAAAATCACAAAGTACGGTTTTGAATGCAATTTTCCCCGGCAAATTTTTGGGTGAAAAAAAAGGGAACTATACGTTTTTTCTAATCCAATATATGCAAGAGGAGAAATTCAGTTGGTTTTTAAAATGAAGGGGAGTGGAGGAAATGTGAGTAGTTGGTGATTTTTATTGGTAGTTTCTATTGCTTGATTTTTGGGGAAAAAATGTATAATTCAGTTAGTTTTTAAAAGGAATGGGAGTGGAGGAAGTGGGAGTAGTCGGTAATTTTTATAAAATGGTAATTTCTATTTCTACTTCCTAATAATTCGAACCAATGCCTTATAGTGTCAAGTATCTTTTTCAAATTTACCATTTGAATTCGTAAGAGGCTTTTGTCTTCTCCTATTAATTAGAGAAAATATCATTTATAGCCTCTCGGGCCAAATTTATATAATCTAGTAGCCCAAAGTTATATGAGCTTTTATCATTGTTGGCCGCTTTGGTCAAATTTTTAACAGCGACTAGCCAGAAATTAAATAATTACAATAGTCAGCTGATGAAACAAAATGCCCCATCAACCATATTTAAAATCGGACGCAAGCTATTTCAAATGCTTTCTTCTTCTTCTAGGAATCTCATTTTTAGAAAATATATCTTTTACCCCAAAGAACGTGAAATATACAGCTATTTTAATTATCTAACCAAATCAAATAAGCTTTCAATTATAAAAAAATAGAGTAGTGTACAATAAAACCCAAAAAATTGGTAAATTTTCAAAAACAGAATATTTTTCAAAGGTAAAACATCACTTGAAAAATTCATACAATTTATAACACTAAATAAATTATTATGTCTAGCTTAAATTTGCTCAATGCGATAGATTTTATTGCCATCGAGGTGTTTAAATCATCCATCAATGATATGCACAATCGATTTTCATATTGTTAAAAATTACCACTTAAGGTAGTTAATGTGTAAAAACAATAAATTTTCATGTCATTTTAGATACCTAACTTTTTCGAGCTTCCGACATAATTCGCCGTTCGGAAAAGTATATCACTTGCTAGCCCAATTCGTAAGAAAATATCTCGAGAACTCTATGAAGATCGAATTAGGTCTCAACGAGCGTAGGCAGGTCCTTTGACTTCCCCCAATAGAAATTCTAGAGATAATCTGAAAGACTCTTAAATGTTTCAAATGGTTCGTTTGAAAGAGAAACTCCTCTAGGTATACAAAAGTTGAAATATCTACAATATAAACTGGTATTGTACAAAATAGATTGTCACTATACAGCAAATATATAAAATATATGTAACTATACAAAATATATACAAAATAGATGTAACTATACAAAAAATATACAAAATAGATTGTCACTATACAAAAAATATACAAAATAGATGTTACTATACAAAATATATACAAAACGACTGTCACTATACAAAAATACATGATACACTCCAAAATATTAGAAAAAACACATTATACATAATTTTTATACATTTTTAGACAGATTATACATTCACGATACAAGTTATATTTGGGATACACAAATATATATACACTTTAGATACACAACCGCAGTTGAGATAGGCTCAATGTACACCAATGATACACTATCGAACTTAGGATACAATATTTATACATTGCAAAAATAAATTTCTCCATTGAGCTAGTTAGGGGTCAAACCTGCGACTGTCTACTTAGGAAATAGGTGCTCTACCCACTGAGCTACAAGCACTTGTGTTGTCATATTCATTCTGTTCGACTAGTATATGCAATATGTTTGGGCCGAATGATCATTTTTTAAAGTGGGTCAAAACATAAGCTATTTAATTTTGAGGGACTATAGAGAATAGGTTTCTCTATTAATTATGGATAGATTCAGAAAAATGTCATCCCATTTTATAAGCAGCACGTAATGGCCAACATGCCTGCTTCATCCAAGGGTATTTAAGTATTTAACATACAATGGGACAATATGATTGGTTAACAAAGAATTTTATTGTAGCCGCTTCAGAAATAGTTTTGTGTATGGACTATTTTACCCTTCTGCTTTGGACTGAGTTACGCCAGTTTTTTCCTTACTGTCGGTTGGCTTTTGCTTAGCGTCAAAAGATAATCTACCATCTAAATGCCAAGTAGCATGTCATTCATTGGATGAGCTTTCCAAATTTTTAACTGTCCTTTCTTCGTACACTGTCTCTAAGTCTCAATTAACTAAAAGAAAACTTTGGAAAATGTGCCCTTACCCCATCGTTAGCAAAGGATTTCATTAAGAATTTAATATCAATTTAATACTTTATTTGGTTAGCAAATCAGGTGTGTTATATCGGTATTAATTTTAATACTTGAATAACTTATACCTCATAAAAGGTGAATTAATTAGCACCGATATAACTTATATCTTCCTCTTAGAAATTATTCAAATACAATATACCAAACAATAAATAAACAACAATCCCAGCACAACTAATGCCAGCATAAATTATCTCATTATAACTTATACCGGTATAACTTATACCGGTATAACTCATATTCCAACCAAACGACTCCAAAGATTAAACTAAACTCTAGATAAATACCTCACTATGTAGATTTATTCTACTATTGCTCATGGGATTATAATTTTTTTTATTTTAAGGGACGTTTGGTCCACATAGAAATTTATATTCAAATTATACTATGAGGATTATAACACAAGAATTAAATAATAACAAGATTATTTAGTGAATATATTTTTATAATAGATGCTTAGTTTCATTGAAATATCAACATATAATTTAAATGTGGTTGATTTTATATTGGATAAACTTGAAAAACCTTTATAATTATTTAGTGAATATAATTATATTGCTTTCTCTGGTCATGTGAGTGCGTGAGCTTCATTTATATTTTTCAGTTTTATAGTAAGCAAATAATTTCCTACTATGTTCCAATGCTTGGATTTGCATAATAAAAAGAGAATTTTTCATAAAGAGCATTCATAAAGAGCTAATTAACAGTAAATAGAAACCATTTCTAATATTACATGATATATGAATGTTTTATCGTATTCTATAATGTATTTAGTGTATTAAACAAGTTGTATTTAATAATACAATATTAAGATCCGCCGCATAAACTGGGATTGCTATAAATGCCAAACTATATTTAAGTGTATTAACATGTATTTAGCGTGGAAATAGTAACGGGTAAGCGCAAATCTGGGAAATTTGAATAAGATAAAAACGGAAGAATATCCAAAAAAATTTGATTTCCACTATTTTAGTTAACTAACTTAAATAAACGAAATCCATATTAAATCTGCTATATTTTGACCCAATTAACGAGAAAAAACAGAGCATTACAACTCAACAGTTGAGTTTTACAGAACTTGAATTTAAAAACAGTTGAGTTTTACAGAACTTGAATTTAAAAACTTTTCTGAAATGCAATTTAATACATTCGAATACATATGTATACATATGCTGCTAACAGTTGAGTTTAACAGAACTTGAATTTAAAAACTTTTCTAAAATGCAATTTAATACATTCGAATACATGTGTATACATATGCTACTAACAGTTGAGTTTAACAGAACTTGGATGAAACTGTATCTTTTTAAATTTATTGAAACAATTTAATATACCTGTTAATACTGGTATTTCTGTAGAAATTTGATGAAGAAAGTTAAACCCTCAATAATGGCAGAAATTGGATGTCGGATGAAGTGTGGAGACGGGAAGAGTATACTTGGGGAGGAGAGTGATTTGAGAGATACAGAATAAGTGTGTTTGGGAAGTTTTAAGAAAAGATGTATTAAGATGAAAGAGAAAATAAAATATTATGGGGGAGTTATACTGGATTGAAAAAAATAAGGCTTAAATATAGAAAATCATTAAATTTTGATTTTTTGCTACAAAAATAGAAAAGGTTATTATATTATGTAAAATTTTGAAAAGGTATTTAAATGTTATAATTAGGTCTTAATATATTCTATAATTTGTAAAATTTCCTAATAAAAATATCCAAACGACAAAGAAAATCCACAATAGCTGCTATGGACTTCTCTACCTGTTTTGAATTTGGAAAAAATTAAAATGCTTGTCCTGTTACTCATGTTCCTTCAACCTCCAACCATTTGAGGATAATCGTAAAATTCAATGAAGAAATGCACATATCCATTGATTTGTTAAAAAATAAAATTAATAAGTCCAAAATGAAGATATAAGAGATTACTTAATTAATTATTCTTATATTAATGCTAATTATATCAAACTCATAAATGGTATTGTTCTAAATGAAAGATAGAATTGCCAGAGATAAACTAGTATCTATAAACATGCGTTGCACATTAAAAATGGCTGTGATGGTTTAACCATTTAAATCATTTGAAATCCGAAAAATATTATTACATTAATATAATACGTGAATTAAAAATAAAAGGAAATCATCAAAACATACACAAATGATCAATTTAGTCATGTTAGTTAGATAACTATAGTTTAAAAGTAGTTCATTTGATAGTATCTTATCAAAAACTTCTTTGTAGATGATATTTTTTGTTTATGTTTACTTCTAATGCTTTGGTTGCTCTGTCATAACCAAAACTCTTGCTGTCAATATTGATATTCTTCTTGAAAGAGCAACATATGATTGTTCGTGCAAGAAAATATATTGCGATAAATATAGTCTAATGTTTAGAAAATTTATCATTGTGTGTTATTTATTATAATTACAAAACATAAACATACCGTAATTATTTTTACACAAATTTAAAAGTATATTGTTTAGTTTCAGAAGACGAAAGTTGAATTCAGGGGAAAATATATACTTAAAAGTATATTGACCAGTATCATAATTTTTTCATGTATGAAGTTATTATCAAACTTCTATATACAATCTATGCGTTATTACATAAGTTATTCAGTAGCATGACAACCACAGTTTTCTTCAAGGCCAATTTATATGAAGTGGAAGATCAATTTTAACTTAATCTATTACATATATGGTGATATTAACATACATAAGAAAAAATAAACTTGACAACAAACTTGTATAGTAGAAGGCTATTTGGTGTTAAAATATTTAAGTATTCTTCTGGATAGTAATTGTTAGTATCTCTAAGTCACAAACTAAAAAATATCTTTTCTTTTACCATAAAATTTCGCAATGAACCTTTTATTTAATTGATCAACATATTATTTTTGTGAGCTACCATGTCCTTTTAATTTCTATCACGAAATTAGCACAAATTGTATTTAATCTATTGATAGAAATACTTTCCTTATTAAATGTACTACAATTAAAATTGGGATTGATAACCAAGTATTTTTGAAGAACCAAATCTATTTTATTAGACGTGCTTCTTTATTTTTGACGCAAAGCAAGAAGTTACTGAATAAATGAGATGTTCTTACTTTATATTTCATGTCAGTTGAATCTTTTTCATTTGAGGTCATAAGTATAATTTTGGCAAGTTAATTTTTACAGTCTCCAGTTTCATTAATTTTTCACCGCACGATTCATTTTATTAAATATATCTCCAAACCTTCGGCCAATTGGTTTGATCATTTGACAATTAGCCGTAAGCGATTTATCCCGTATTATCAATTTTACTTTCCTTATGTGTATTATTACTCTACTTTGATATATTGGCGTTGGTTATTTCAGTTGTTTGAAGAGGTGTATCAATTGTAAGGTGAGTGGCCTAATAATAATATCATTGTTATCACACCATTCGTTTATTTAACGCACGGTTGTATGGCCGTTTGATTCCTAATACTATAACAACATTTTTACTTTATGTTCTAATTTTTTTAATCTCTAACGCTTTTTAATAGAATAAATTTATGTAACTTAAGTGTTTTATTAACTTGAAAAATAGTTTTACTCATATGATGAATTTAAAGAATAATTGAATTGAATTCTCTTGCTAAATAATTAACTGAAAGATTTACAAACAATTACTTATTTTATGTTGATTCAGAGTCTTAATATTAGTTCATATCTTGTTTTGAAGATTTAATCTTAATTATAATTTTATCCGTCATAAATTTTCTTTTCAAAGAGTAAAAGATCGATCTGATATTTTATTTTTATATCTCTATGTTTGCACAATCATTAGTAGTATTTGACTCTTATCAATTAATAATGGCATGTGATGGTCACACATTTATATTTTAAATATTTTCTTAATTATTATTTAATAATTGGGTATATTTTTCAATATTACATGAAATATTGATTAAAAATATATTATTTGAGTAGGAAAATAATTCAAATATAATATAAAAATATATTATGTGTATATTTTATCACAATTTTTTCCTTGTTCATTGCATAGTTACCCCTAATATTTAGGAACATAAGTTATATCAGAAAAGAAATCTAACTTGACTTAGGTTTAACATCGTACAAACTAATATCATGACTTTTAAAGGATAATAAGAATTTTCCACTTCGTTTAAAATATTTTTAGTGTTTAAAGAGCTTAGTACTAAAGTTTCTTTTATATTAGTTTTGTGAATATTTAAGATTTGTAAATCAATTAAAAATTTAATCCCTTTTCCATATATAACTCAACAACTCCAAGTTTCAGAATTTTCATTGAAGAGAAAGTAAAGTAAATAGACTCCTACTGTTATTTGAGTTTTAAGTGGAATTTATTGATTTTATGTTTTTGTACATTGAATTAAAGAGATAATTTAATTTTCAAAGGATATTTTTGTAAACTGACATTATATTCGTGCTTTTATAATAATATAGATAGATAGATAGATATAGATATAGATATATACAAGTTAAGTAAAAATTTACTCATATTATTTGGTGATGAACTCTCATACAAGAGTTCATTTATAAAAAAGCTCAAATGTTTAGCATATTCACAGCCACATCGAAGATTTAAAGCGAGTTATGAATTTCAATCATTTTAAGTTATTAAAATTCTTAAATAATATTATATTTATATTCAATAAATTATTAAAGAAATGTAAAATTTGAACCAAAAACTTTTGAGTTTAAGCCATAATAAAATTCTAGTTTTGCCGCTATACGTACTGTTATTGGGCCCGTGCACAACACGGACTATCCATACTAGTTAAAATATAATTCAGAAAAATGTCATCCCCATTAAAGTCAATAAAAAGGGAGATAACTTAGGTCTTAGAAGATTGTTTCTGAACATAAAAACAATATTACGTACTAGGATCATGCAGTAATCAAGAACTTCAAATTTTAGAGGGGAAGGAAGATATATATATATACATTTCTATTGGAGCCTATGTTGTGCTCGTCGTGGCTTAGGCCGGTGTTGAGGTGTCATATCACCAGTGCGGTGTGTTATAATCGAAATGATCGTTGGAGCCAATAATGAGTGTAAGTATATGTGATTCCATGTGACGACCCGGCCCGTCGTCACGGGAATTACCACCCCGTTATGTTGTAATTACATAATTCATGCTTTTATATCGGTGTTAGAGTCTATCAGGGAAGTTAGGAGTGAATTGAAATGAAAATGAGGCATATAGCCTTTTGAAGGAAACTTGAATAAGGAAAGTCAACCCGGAGTTGACTATTTCGTTAGAGAGCTCGGAATCGGATTCTGATGATTCGGTTAGTTCCGGGAGGTGATTTGTGACTTAGGGGAGCGATCGGAATTGAATTTGGAGGCCCGGTGTAGAAATAGGCTTGAATTGGCTAAGGTTGAATTTTGGCGAAATCCGAACGGTAGGTAAGATTTTGATCCGGGAGTCGGAATGGAATTCCGATAGTTGCAGTAGCTCCGTTAGGTGATTTTGGATGTGCCTGCAAAATTTCAGGTCATTCGGACGTCGTTTGGTCGGGTTTTTGATGGAATGTGTAATTCGGAAAGTTTTAAGAAATTTAGGCTTGAATCCGTGGGTAATTGGTGATTTTGATGTTTAGGATGATGTTTTTATGATTGGAACAAGTTTGTGTCGTGTTTTGGGGTATGTTGGTGGTTTTCGTTGAGGTCCCGGGGGCCTCGGGGTGAATCCGGACCATCATCCGGCATTTGGAAGCAAGAAATGACCTGCTGTAATCTGCAGATCACTGGGCAGTGATTTGGCCTTCGCGTACGTGAGGGCAAGGCCCGCGTTCGCGTATTGGAATGGCTGGGAAGCATCGCGAACGTGTGAGTGAAGGTCGCGTTCGCGTATGAGGGAGTTGGAACGCATCCCGTTCGCGTGGGTTTAGGCCGCGATCGCGAAGAAGGATTTGGCGAGGCCACGCGTTCGCGTGGGAGACTACGCGTTTGCGTAGAGTAAAAATCCGGAGGCTGGGAAGTTGACCTTCGCGGACGTGGGAAGGAGTGCCGCGTTCGCGATGAAGAAGAGGAAAAAGGCATCGCGTTCGCGTGAGAGGCGTCGCGAACGCGATGAAGAAAATAGGTTGGCAGTGAAGTTAAGTTCAGAACAGAACCAGTCGCTGGTTTAATACCCAAAACCCCCATTTTTGAGTTCCAAGAGAAGAAATTGACGGGAGATTGCTGGGAAATCATCGGGGTTTCGTTGGAGGTAAGTTTTGTGGCTTAATTACATCATTTTAACATGAAATCCTTGGTTAAATCCTTGTAAATGGAAGATTAAAGGTGGGTTTGAGCCCTAGGCCTAAATTAAAGAAAAACACTGATTTGAGTGGGCAAATGGAGTCCGATTTTGGTAAGTTTTATATGCCTAGACTCGTATCGAGATGAGGATTCCGAATATGTGACTTTTGTAATTTTTCGACAAGCGTACCGAAAGTCGAGTTTTGACAACTTTGAGAATTTTGATGTAAATTGAGTCGTATTGATTGGGTGTCGTTCCATTGGCCTAATTTGTTGTGTTTCTACTGTATTTGATCAGATTCTACGCGTGCGGAGCTTGATTCTCGTGAAAAGGGCATTGCGGAGTAGTCGTCGCGCCGTATTGAGGTGAGTAATTGATGTGGGTGATGACCAGCGGGTTCGAAACCCCGGTATACCACTTTGTGACGCCGTATAGCGGCGAGACACGTACTCTCTTGTGAGTGCGGGGTCGATTGTGATTGGGGACTATGGCTTAGTCCGACTTGTTGATATGGTGTTATGACATTGGCTATTCTTGAGCCGTCGAACCTCCTTCTCGGATGGTTGCATATTATAGATTAAGATATTGGCCACTCTTGAGCCGAGGAACCCCCTTCTTGGGCGGTTGAGTATACTTGTGGGCCGTGAGCCAGTTATTGGATTCCGCGGGGATCGTTATCATTGTCTTATCATATTGACATGTTAGTTACTTCCAGTCCGTAGCCATTTCTGTTATCATGCTATTTCCAATCTCTGGAACTTGATATTACTGTTTTCAACTGAAAAATGATAAAAGACGTTTTCAAAAACTACTTTTGAGCATGCGAGGCTGTAATTGCATATTAGCTGACTGGTAGTGGATCGGGCTGCACGCTGCAGCAGTATATATGTTGGATCGGGCTGCACGCCGCAGTGATATTGTGCTTGGGCTGTAGGAGCCCTTCCGGAGTCTGAACCTCCACAGTGAGCACGGGTACCCATATTGGATCGGGCTACGCGCCGTAGCGGTCATATCATGCATTGCATTGCATTTAGCTACATTTGCTAGTTGTTATACTGTTTTGCTGGTACTTATTGGTACAGGTACAGTTGATATTGATTCTGTGACAGGGTATTTGATTACAGCTTTACATAGTGCTTTATTGCGGATTTCTTATCTGCACTGTTTTACCCTTGTTTATTACCACTAAGTTTGGCAGTACTCATTTTACTCCCTGCACCTTGTGTGCAGATCCAGGTACCTCTCAGCAGTGATCCAGTAGCTGTGCGAGGTGACATCTGTGGGATATCCGAGGTAGCTGCAGAGTCCGCAGGACCCGACAATCCTTCTTACTGTCTTTGGATTCTGTATTGACATTTCTTTCTGCACTTGGTACCTTGTAAACCTTTATACACTTATGTTCAGTAGAGGCTCATGACTCTTGACCCTTCGGTCTATGGGAGTTGATGTATTATGGGACTTGGTTCCCCGTTTTCGTTATATGTATCGTTGTTGCTTCGTGAATTAATATGCTTAAATGGGATAGAACGAGCTTCTAGCTCCGTTCTTGTTTTTGATTGGTCAGGCTGGCTTAGCAATGTGCTGGGCGCCATCACGACCGGATTTGGGGTCGTGACAAACTGGCTTATAAGTACTTTTTGGCTTATCTACGCATTAATATAAAAGTTCGAATATAAAAATTCTCTCTCTTCGTCCATGCTCTCGGTGCACGATAGCTAACGTGCACTGTGGTGGTCTTTCATGGCGGCTAGCAGAGGTAGGGGACGTGGAAGGGGTCGAGGAAGACCCAAAAAGAATCCTATTGTTATCTATGAAGCTCTATTGCTACAATTGTACCAGCTGAAGATAAATTTCAGAGTAAGGTTAATACTCCAAGTGTTGAACAAGATTCTTCTTGTGAAGCTGAATCTTCGAAGATGGGTGCAAATGTGAAGAAAAAACTTGATCTAAGTACTCCGGTACCAATTATCCAAGCTGAGGAAGTGCAGAATCAACAGATAACCAAAGAGAACCCAGATCTGAGCAATGGAACAGTACCAATTGTGCATGCAGCTAACAAGGAGCTGATGATGGAGGATAAATCAACTAAAGAAGTAGATACTCAGCAACCTAAAGCATGGACAAATATGTTTAAGGGGAATCGAGCTTCAGAAAATGGTATGTCCTTAACCTACATACCACCTCAACTCATTGATGGACAAGTAGTGGTTCAGCTAGAAAAAGGGGAGGTAGATCAGGAAACTGAAAAGTGGAGGAGTGCGATAATTGCATACATAATTGGGGAATCTCCTGGTTATAATGCGATGAGAAGGTATATTGGGATAAATTGGGCAAATGTAGTGGAACCAGATCGATATCTACAAGAGGAAGGGTATTATATCATCAAATTTCACTCGATTGATGATATGAAAGAAATTCTATATTCTGGTCCTTACCCTTTTAATAACAGGCCAATTATATTGAAACAATGGACTCCAGATTTTAATTTCAAGGAGGAATTTCCCACAGAAATTCCATTATGGGTACAATTTCCTAATCTTCCAATGAATTGCTGGGGTATTAATTCTCTGAGTAGAATGGCTAGTGCAATTGGTAATCCTATCTATGCAGATGAATGTACTGCTAAGAGAAGGAGAATATCTTTTGCAAGAATGCTGATAGAAGTAAATGTTACTAGGGAATTACCTACTGAGATAAAAGTAATGGATCCTAATGGAAAGACTTTCCTACAGGAAGTTAGGTATGATTGGAAACCAGAGTTTTGTCAGAAATGCTTAGTAGTGGGGCATAAATGTGGAGTGGAACAGATACAATACAAGCAACAAGAGAAACAACAAGGATACATAAGAGAACCAAAGAAGGTAACAATGGCATGGAGAACTAAAGGACCAATGAAAGAGTTAGCTGATTCAGTGGAGGAGATTAAAATCACACAGGAGGGACAAAGCCATGGTAAAGCAGCAGTTGAAGAAGGCATACAACAAAGTGTGGAACTTATGGATGAACAACAGGTGCATATACAAACTATTTCTCAGCAACATAGTCCATTAGGAGTATTAGCTGATACAAAGAACACATCTGAAGACAGTTTTGAGCTGGATATCAATAATTTCCCAGTCTTGTCAGATATTGCAGTGAGGAACTCTTTTGGACTTTTGGCTAAGAGATCATAGAGTTCAAGTAGTGAACCTCCTGATAAAGGAAGAGGTCGACTAACTTGTTGATGAGGTGGATTTTCTGGAATATAAGAGGTGTAAATAAGAGATACAAGCAAAAAGAGTTGAAAAAATATATTAGTAATCAGAGAATAAAGCTAGCAGTTATAGTGGAGACAAGAGTTAAAGAACATAAGGCTAGTAAAATCATATCTTATGTTATACCAAGATGGAATTATGCTGCTAATTATCAGGATGCTCCAAATGGGAGGATATGGGTCACTTGGGATCCACAATGGTATAATGTCAATATTCTAAGGGTAGCATCTCAGTATATTCATTGTTTGGTACAAGACAGGATGGGGAAAATTGATTGTCAAGTCACAGCTATATATGGTTTTAATACAGTAGAGCAAAGAAAAACACTATGGGATGGGTTAAAGGATATTGCAACAGGAATCAATCATTCATGGATGCTATGTGGAGATTTTAATGCAGTATTGCATGCAAATGACAGTCATATGGGTAATCCTATCACTTTTAATGAAGTGCAGGATTTTATGGATTGTATAACTAGCCTAAATCTGAGTGAATTAGCATGGACAGGTGAATACTACACTTGGTCTAATAAACACCAGTGCAATGACAAGATCAGAAGTAGAATAGATATAGCTTTTGGAAATTATGATTGGATGATGCAATGGGGACATATAACTACTGAGTATGGACTTCCATTCATATATGATCATAGTCCTATGCTGTTAACTATTCTACCAGCTTCTACACCTAACAAAACTCCTTTTAGATTCTTTAATGTCTGGGCAGATCATGAAAATTTCTTATTGTTGGTTGAGGACATTTGGAAGCAATGTTTCAATGAAAGGGCAATGCAGAATATCTGGATTAAGCTGAAAAAGCTGAGACCACTCTTGAAGAAGCTGAATACTGAGCATTACAGAACCATAAATGTGAAGATTGAGCAGGCTAGATCATCATTGGCAGAGGTACAACATAAGATAACCACATAATGTAATGATATTCTACTTGAAGAAGAGAAGGTACTGTTGCAAAGTCTTGAAAAATGGTCAATCATTGAAGAAAGCATCCTAAGGCAAAAAGCAAGAACAAAATGGATCAAGTTAGGTGATTCAAATACAAAGTATTTTGCAGCTGTTGTGAAAGAAAGGAGTCAGAGAAAGCAAATAAATGAGATGATGTCAATCAGGGGAGAAAAACTAACTCATCCTGATAGCATAAAGCAAGAAGTTGTGAGTTTCTATAAATCTTTAATGGGATCAGCAACTCATACATTACCAGCAATAGATAAGATGATAATGAAGAATAGACCTAAGCTTTCACAGGTGCAGAAGTTGGCATTATGTGCTGAGGTGACTGACATAGAGATCTATAAGGGCTTATGCGCAATTGATAATGACAAGGCACCAGGAGTAGATGGTTACAATGCATATTTTTTCAAGAAGGCATGGATGATTATAAAAGAAGAAGTATGCCAAGTAGTGAAAGATTTCTTCAAGAGTGGGAAGTTGTATAAAGCAGTGAACTGTACCTCCATTACACTAGTTCCTAAAGTGAGTAACCCGGGCACAATAAAAGAGTATAGACCTATTGCTTGCTGTACTATGCTATACAAATTGATCTCTAAAGTACTTGCTAGTAGACTACAACAAGTGATGACATCAGTGATTAGTGAAGCACAGGCTGGATTCATACCGGGAAGGAGGATAGCAGATAATATCATTTTAGTTCATGAGCTAGTTAAAGCTTATACAAGGAAGAATATTTCAGCTAGATGTATGATCAAGATTGACCTTGAAAAGGCTTATGATTCAGTGGAATGGAGTTTCTTAGAACAAGTAATGACTGAAATGGGGTTTCCAGAAAGATTTGTGATCTGGATAATGGCATGTGTGAAATCTGTTAACTATACTGTTATGGTTAATGGAGAAACCACTCCTCCTTTTGATGCTTGCTAAAGGTTTGAGACAAGGTGATCCTATTTCTCCTTTCTTGTTTGCAATTGTAATGGAATATCTGAGTAGGTGTTTTAACAAGTTGAAGGAAAAGAAAGAATTCAAGTTTCATCCAAAGTGTGTAAAACTAGGAATTACTCACCTTAGTTATGCTGACGATTTGTTGATATTTGCTAGAGGTGATCTTAATTCTGTCTCATGTATCCAAGGTTATTTCAATCATTTATCTCAAGTGTCTGGTCTACAGGCAAACCTTCATAAAAGTTCAATCTATTTTGGAGGGGTTCATCAGAACACTAGAATGGAGATGATCCAGAAACTGGGCTATATAATTGGAGAACTACCTTTTAAATACATTGGCATTCCTCTTGCTACTAAAAAGTTGTCTTTGATGCAATGGCAACCTCTAATAGATAAGGTAGTTGCAAAGATCTCATCTTGGACATCTAAGAAGCTATCTTATGCTAGGAGAGTGCAATTAGTACAAACTGTGCTGTTTGGAATTCAATCATACTGGTCACAGCTATTTATTCTGCCAATGAAGGTCATGAAGCTAATAGAGTCATACTGCAGGAGTTACATATGGTCTGGGATTAACACCATTACAAAGAAATATCTGGTGGCTTGAGATAGGATGTGTACACCTAGATCAAGAGGAGGATATGGCTTGATAAATCTGCCAGTATGGAACAAGGCTGTAGTGGCAAAGCTATGCTGGGATGTAGCAAACAAGACTGACAGACTATGGATAAGATGGATTCATGCATACTATATCAAAGACAAGCTGATAGAAGATATTACAATACCACAACAAGCAAGCTGGATGGTGAGACAAATTCTAGATGCTAGAACAATTCTCCAACAGATGCAACACAAGCAGCAAACCAAGAAGAGTATGATTAGTCAGATATATTATCAGTTACTGGGAGATGGTCCAAGAGTAGCATGGAAGGGTATGATGTTTAAGAACAAAGCAAGACCAAAAGCTGTTTTCACAATGTGGCTACAAGTACAAGGTAAGCTACTGACTACTGATAGATTGATCAGATGGGGGTTAAATGTGGATCCAAAATGTGTGCTATGCTGGATAAATGATGAAACCAGAGATCATCTGTATGTACATTGTCTTTTTACTAAAGCAGTATGGTCTGGAGTGCTGAAATGGATGCAAAGACAGGAATCAACTGGAGATAACTGGGAACAACATCAAGATTGGATTACAAAAAGAGCTGCTGGAAGATCAGTTACTACACAGTTATACAGAATGGTATATGTTGAGATAGTACATGGAGTCTGGATTGAAAGAAATATGAGAATATTTCAACAAAAGAGTAGAAGTGCTGATAGTTTAGCAAAAGAAATAGCTTATATTTGTAATGTAAGAGCTACAAAAGAGATTAGTAGTCTAGTTCAATTTTTCTACTTTTATTAGACATAATAGATAGTAGTTGGAGTATGTTTCTTGTCTATTGGTTTCTTTAATAGGAATAGCTGCTGAATTTATAAAGCAGGCTATGTTTTGTAAAGAACATTGGTGATTAATAAAAATTTTAATTACCTAAAAAAAAAGTGCTTATAAGGTAGTGCTTAAGCCAAAAATAAGCCAAAAGCCATAAGTTGGTCTTCCCCAACTTATCAAATTTCAACTTACAAGCACTTTAGGTTTGATCAAAATATTTACTATTCTATCTCTAAATATTTCTTTTTAAACAAAACTTTTTGTATACTCAAATTTTTAGCTGCTTATTATTAATTTTAGTACTTTTATCAGATGCGTAACTACTTATTTTTTAAATCAGTTTCAACAGTAAAAAGTATTTTTCAACACACATACTTATCAGCACATATACTTATCAGCACATATACTTATCAGCTAAGCCAAACGCGCTCTATATCTTCTTCTATATGTACACATAGTATAGGGACCAGTGTATCCGTTAATGGAAAAATAGGATTCTTCATACATCACCTAAAGAAAGGGAATTCCAGTGAAGTCATCCAACATTATCGCTCATCAACCGCCTTTTATGTTGAAATCCTCTCTTTGGCTGGATTTCCAGGCTGTCTTTTGCGCGCTATTCCTCTATGGTGACTTCTCATTATCTCATGGAATTAGTTATTATATTATTGTACCTTTTAGAACACTATAAAGCAAGCAAGGAATTCTCCAACAATTTTGCAATTATTGGGTTCAGTTCAATTAAAACGAGATTTTTAATTTAATTTTAATATACTATGGCATTTCATAACTTTTAAAAGCATCATACATGACATACGCCAATTAGTACTTCTATATGTGTGATGATCTAAAACTAGGCGTTGAGATTTGAATAACATGACCTTGATTCAATTTTAGAGAAAAAATTAACTTATGGTTTATGAAATGATCCTGTTGGAAAAATATCATTTTTAGCATAAAGGATGCTAGCTTTGTATGGGTGAGAATTCGACCCCATAATAACTAACGAAGTGTAATGATCCGACCTGTCGTTACAGAAGTTGCTGCCCTGTTTTCCCCGTTTTATGCTTCTATATGTTTCATTATATGTGTTTGGACAATTTGAAGTAATTCGGATAGAGTTCAAACCCCCAATCACAATGTCAGGAAGGACTAAGTCCAAACCCCCAATCACAATGTCACCATGCCCGTCACAAGACGCGTGTTTCATCTCAACATAGCACTGTAAGTGCTAGTACAGGGTTTCAAACCCTCAGTACATTATTTACTATCACCACTCACCTAGAACCGGTAGATGCCTCAGTCCTCCTTTTGCTTGCCTCGCGAATCAATCTCTTCGGATGCCAAATCTGCTCAAAATCAATGATAATACATCAATATATGCCAAATTCACGCAACCCATTTGAAATAACCCAAATTGCATCAAAACCCACAAAGTTGTCAAAACCCGACTTTTGGTGCACTTCTCAAAAAATTATAAAAGTTACATATTCGGAACCCTCGTCTCAATACGAGTCTAGGCATATAAAATTTACCGAATTCGGATCCCACTTGCCCACTAAAATCGGTATTTTTCTACAATTTTAGGCCTAGGGCTAAAACCCACCTTTAATATTCCATTTTCATAGAAATAATCAATGATTTCATGATAAAAGCGCGTAATTAAGCCACAAAACTTACCTTCGATAATATCCCGATGATCTCCCAGCTATTTCCCGTCACTTTCTCTCTCTAGGGCTTAACAATGGGGGGTTTATGAATGAAACTCGTAAATGAAATGTTCTAGTTTTAAATTCACTGCCTGGGACTTTTGTTCTACGCGTTTGCGATGTCCCTCATGCGAACGCGATGCTCTGCTCAAATCACCCATCGCGAACGCGACGCCCAGTCACGCGTTCGCGAAGCATAAATTTCCAGCCCCCCGGATTTCCTCTACGCGAACGCGTGCTTCTAGCCGCGTTCGCGATGCCCAAACGTCCATACCTACGCGAACGCGTTCAAACTCCCCGCGAACGCGAAGCCTCCAATCCTGACTCTACGCGTTCGCGTCCAGCCCATCGCGAATGCGATGACCAAACCTCGATACCCTTCGCGGACGTGTGACCTTCATCGTGAATGCGATGAAGAAAACTCTGCTGCAGATATTGCAGCAATTCAGCTGCTGCCTACGGCCAAAAATGGCCCATTTGGATCCCCGAATTCATCCCGAGGCTCCCGGGACCCCAACGAAAACCACCAACATACTCCATAACACGATACGAACTTGTTCCAATCATAAAAACACCATCCTAAACATCAAAATCACCAATTACACGGATTCAAGCCTAAGTTTCTTCAAAACATCCGAAACTAACATTCGATCAAAAACCCAACCAAACGACGTCCGAATGACCTGAAAATTTGCGGACATATCCAAAATCACATTACGAAGCTACAGGAATTGTCAGAATTCCATTCCGACCCCCAGATCAAAATCTCACCTACCATTCGGATTTCGCCAAAATTCAACCTTGGCCAATTCAAGCCTATTTCTACACCGGACCTCCAAAAATTTCGATCGTTCCACTAAGTCACAAATCACCTCCCGGAACTAGCCGAATCATCAGAACCTGATTCCGAGCCCTCTAACTAAATAGTCAACTCCAGGTTGACTTTCTATATTCAAGTTTCCTTCAAAAAGGCTATATGCCTCATTTCCAATCCAATTCACTCCTAACTCACCCGATAGACTCTAATACTGATATAAAAGCATTAACACATATGATTACAACATAACGGGGTGCTAATTCCCGTGATGACGGGCCGGGTCGTCACATTCTCCCCCTCTTAAGCAAACGCTCGTCCTCGAGCGGGTCAAGAAACATAGTTGAAGTCTCAAACAAGTAAGGATATCTGCTCCGCATCTCCTGCTCGACCTCCCAAGTAGCCTCCTCCACGGGTCGACCTCTCCACTGCACCTTGACTGAAGCAATCTCCTTGGACCTCAACTTTCGAACCTGTCTACCCAGAATAGCCACTGGCTCCACATCATAAGATAGATCACCATCAAGCTGAATGGTACTGAAGTCTAATACATGAGACGGATCCCCGATGTACTTCCGGAGCATAGACACATGGAATACTGGATGAACGCTGGATAAGCTGGGTGGCAAGGCCAACTCATATGCCACCTCTCCAACTCTCCCGAGTATCTCAAAAGGACCAATGTACCTGGGACTCAGCTTCCCCTTCTTCCCGAACCTCATGACACCTTTCATGGGTGAAACCTTCAGCAATACTCTGTCACCAACCATGAAAGACAACTCTCGAACCCTACGGTCTGCATAACTCTTCTGGCGAGACTGTGCTGTGCGAAGCCTCTCCTGGATCAACTTCGCTCTATCCAGAGCATCCTGAACTAACTCTGTCCCTATCAATCTATCCTCACCAGGCTCAAACCATCCGACGGGAGATCTACACCGTCCTGCCATACAATGCCTCGTACGGGGCCATCTGAATGCTCGACTGATAACTATTGTTGTAGGCAAACTCAGCAAGTGGCAAGAACACATCCCACAAACCACCAAAGTCAATCACACACGCTCGTAACATATCCTCCAGGATCTGAATAGTGCACTCAGACTGCCCGTCTGTCTGGGGGTGAAATGCGGTGCTCAACTCAACCCGTGTACCCATCTCGCTGAAATGCTCTCCAAAACTAAAAAGTGAACTGAGTGCCTCTGTCAGATATAATAGACACTAGGACCCCATGCAACCTGAAAATCTCCCGAATAAAGATCGCTGCCAACCGCTCCGATGAGTAAGTAGTACAAACTAGAATGAAATGTGCGGACTTAGTCAGCCGATCAACAATCACCGACACAAAATCAAACTTCCTCGCTGTCCGAGGGAGTCCAGTAACAAAATCCATGGTGATCCTCTCCCATTTCCACTCGGGAATGACCATACGTGGAAGAACACCGCCCGGTCTCTGATGCTCATACTTGACCTGCTGGCAATTGAGGCACTTGGCTACATGCCTAACAATATCCATCTTCATTCTTCTCCACCAGTAGTGCTGTCTCAAGTCTTGGTACATCTTCGCGGCACCTGGGTGAATAGAGTACCGCAAACTGTGTGCCTCTTCAAGTATCAACTCCCGCAAACCATCTACATTGGGCACGCATATACGACCCTGCATCCTCAGAACACCGTCACTATCGATAGTCACATCCTTAGCATCATCGTGAAACACTCTGTCCTTAAGGAAAAGCAAATGTGGGTCATTATACTGTCGCTCCCTGATGCGATCATATAAGGAAGATCGAGAAACAACACAAGCCAACACTCGACTCGTCTCCGAAATATCCAACCTCACTAGCCGATTGGCTAGGGCCTAAACATCATAAGCAAATGGCCTCTTCCCAACTGGGATGAAAGCTAGGCTGCCCATACTAACCGCCTTCCGACTCAAGGCATCGGCCACAATATTGGCCTTCCCCGGATGATACAAGATAGTGATGTCATAATCCTTAAGCAACTCCAACCACCTTCGCTGTCTCAAATTAAGGTCCTTCTATCTGAATAAGTGCTGAAGACTACGATGATCCGTGTACACCTCACATGAGACACCATACAGGTAATGCCTCCAAATATTCAGAGCGTGAACTATAGCTGCTAGCTCCAAATCATGAACATGGTAGTTCTTCTCATGGGGCTTCAACTGACGAGAAGCATAAGCAATGACCCTACCCTCTTGCATCAACATACAACCAATGCCAACTCCAGAGGCATCACAATACACAGTATAAGGATCTGAAGCTGACGGAAGAATCAAGACTGGTGTTGTGGTCAGTGCTGTCTTGAGCTTCTGAAAGCTCTCCTCGCACTCCTCGGACCATATGAAAGGAACACCCTTCCGAGTCAATCTAGTCAAGGGGGAAGCAATAGATAAGAATCCCTGAATGAATCGGCGATAATACCTTGCCAATCCCAGAAAGCTACGGATCTCAGTTACTCAGGTCGGTCTGGGCCAACTCTGCACTGCCTCGACCTTCCTCTGATCTACCCGAATACCATCACGGGACACCACGTGTCCTAAGAATGCCACGGACTCAAGCCAGAACTCACACTTGGAGAACTTGGCATACAACTTCTCCTCTCTCAATCTCTGCAATACAATACTCAAGTGTCGAGCATACTCCTCCTAGCTACGAGAGTAGACTAGAATGTCATCAATGAACACAATCACAAATGAATCCAGATAGGGCCTGAACACACTGTTCATCAGATGCATAAATGCTGTTGGGGCGTTGGTCAGCCCAAAAGACATCACAAGGAACTCATAGTGACCATATCCGGTCCTGAATGTAGTCTTCATAATGTCGGACTCTCTAATCTTCAGCTGATGGTAGCCTGAACGAACATCAATCTTCGAGAATACCCTAGCTCCCTGGAGCTGATCAAATAAGTCATCAATTCGAGGCAAAGGATACTTATTCTTCACTGTTACCTTGTTCAGCCGCCTGTAGTCAATACACATCCTCATAGAGCCATCCTTCTTCTTAACAAACAGGACAGGTGCACCCTACGACGACACACTCGGCCTAATGAACCCCTTATCTAGGAGTTCCTGGAGCTGCTCCTTCAATTCCTTCAGCTCAGCTGGTGCCTTGTCATGACCCGGATTTTCCCCCAACATCGGGATCGTGATGGTGCCTACTCGTGGTAGCTAGGCAAGCCACTGTATTCATACTATCCTGTTTTTAACACAATTTTAATTAAATAAATACGGAATACTTTATCGAAATAGAAATAACTAATTACAAGATGAAAATCATACTAAAATCCTCTACCCAAGACGTGGAGTCACCAACTTAGGAACTACTATGGAATGCTACACATAAAAGTCTGAAGGAAATATAACATAATTCTGTTTGTCTCGGAACAAAGAGACTACAGCTAATAACATAAATAAAGAGAGAGACGCCGGGCCTGCGGACGTCTGCAAGCTACCTCGGTCTCAAATATGATCAACTCCCACGCAATCGATTTACTGCTGCTGCTGCTGCTGCTGATCGTAACCTGGACCTGTGCAAAAATGCACAGAAGTGTAGTATCAGCACAACCGACCCCATGTGCTGGTAAGTGCCTGGCCTATCCCGGTGAAGTAGTGACAAGCCTAGGACCAGACACCCACATAAACCTGTGCAATTCAATATATATGTATACCACAGAATGACAAGAAATAACCATGTAATAACACAATAAGGAATATCTCAAAGAATTCAACAATTAACCACAGTTAATAAATTCACAAGGAAAAACAAAGTATAATGTAAACACAAGTAATATCAAGTCAAGGAATAGCAAACAGTTGCACGGCATCACCCTTCGTGCTTTTACTCTCATCCTCACCTAATAAGTAAATAAAGTACACGGCATCACCCTTCGTGCTTTTACTCTCATCCTCACATCCATAGTACGGCATGATCCTTCGTACATGGTTCAATAACAAGGCACGGCATGATCCTTCGTCCATAAATAAATAAACATGGCACGACATTAACCTTCGTGCATAAATAAATAAACATGGCACGACATCACCCTTCGTGCATTATCACTCTTCCTCACCCAAATAACAATCATAGTTAAGGGCAAAGAAAGAAGCAGTAATTCATAAACTGTCCCAACTAGGGCAATCAATAATCATCTTCACAACAAGTCTCGACAAGGGAGAACAATAACAATTCATCTGTAATCTATCTCAAAATAATCATTTTTCAACGACTCACGGTCATACTAGACGCCGGTGTATGGATGCTCGTCACCACAGCCCATACACCGCACTCGATCACATAACACATAACACATAATCCTATTCCCTCAAGCTAGGATAGAACAAACACTTACCTCGAATGTTTATGAACAATTCACTCCGTGGAAATGTCTTTTTCTTTCAAATTTGGCTCCAATCCAACCGTATCTATACACAATTGATTTAATATCATTAATACTACTCAACAAACTAATTCTTAAGACCAAATACAACTTTTACAACATTCTGCCCGGAATAGTGAATTTCAACCCCGGGCCCACATGGTCGGAACTCGGGGTTAGGACCAAAATCCGGTTACCCATCCCCCACGAGTTCATGTATATGATTTGTTTCAAAATCGGACCTCAATTCGAGGTCCAATTTCCCAATTTATGAAAAACCCTATATTCTAACAAAACAAGAAATTCTACCATGAAAACCTTTGATTTCTAATGAAAAACATGTTTAATGATGTTAGGAATTGAAAGAATTAAGTAAAAAGTGACTTACAATTGTTTTGATGAAGAAGGAATCCGTGAAGAATCACAATTGGGTATTTTTGTTTTGTAAAAAGTGAAGAAATAGACTGAAAATCGTGTTTTACAGGTCTCTGTGTTCGCATTTGCGAACACGGGTTCGCAATTGCGAACCCCGACCAATTTCTGGAGTTTGAAAAATAAGCTAAGGCTAGGAAGTTCGCATTTGCGAACTTTTGTTCGCATTTGCGAAGCCAAGGCAAAGCTGGGGGCTTCGCATTTGCGAACATATGTTCGCATTTGCGAACAAGGCTGGGAAGGGCAGTGTTCGCATTTGCGAACACAGGCAGTAAAGGGCATTGTTCGCA
This sequence comes from Nicotiana noctiflora, assembly GCA_032618575.1. Classification (NCBI taxonomy): domain Eukaryota; kingdom Viridiplantae; phylum Streptophyta; class Magnoliopsida; order Solanales; family Solanaceae; genus Nicotiana; species Nicotiana noctiflora. The sequence continues at coordinate 167,543 of JASVEL010004444.1, read as the reverse complement.
TTTGCGAACATAGGCAGGACAAGGGGAGGTTTGCATTTGCGAACAATTGTTCGCATTTGCGAACAAGGCTGGGTCAATGGGGCTTCGCATTTGCGATCAGGGTTCGCATTTGCGAGCCCTGCCTTGTACTGCCCTGTGACGACCCAAAGGGTCATCACTTATTTTATTAATAATTTCGAGCTTCTGAGGTCTTGAAAACCTCATTCTATGTTGCCTCGATTTACGTGCACGATCCGAGCATGTAGCCGGAAAGATTTTGTGATAGAAAATATGAATTCTATGAGAAATTTGGATAAAAATGATATTAATATTGATATGGTTGACTTCGGTCAACATTTTTGGTAAACGGATCCGGACCCGAGATTGGATGGTCCCGAGAGGTCCGTAGGAAAATATGGGACTTGGACATGTGTCCGGAGTCGAATTCTGAGGCCTAGAGCCCAAGTTATGAATTTTTATGTGAAATTGTTTTTGATGCAATTATTAAAGGAAATAAATTAATAGACCTTGGTATCGGGCTCGTATTTTTGTTCCGACGCCCGGTACAAGTCTTAAATATTATATATGTGATTTCCTGTAAAGTTTGGTGACATTTGGATGTCGTTTGAGATGTTTTGGACCTTGAGTTCCAAGTTAAGAAGTTTGGAAAATCAAAAGTATGAAAATCATGAGTTTGAGGCTCGATTTGATTAAAACAAGGTGATATTGGCGATATGATCGCACGAACAAGTCCATAATGTGTTTTTGAGGTTGTGTACATGTTTGGTTTGGAGCCGGGGGGGGGGGCTCGGGTAAAGATTTGATAGGCCGTTGGATGAAACTCTGAATTTTTGAACTGCTGGTTTTTCACCCAGCTGTTGGCTTCGCAATTGCGAAGCTTTCTCGCAATTGCGAACGGGGACAGGCTCGCAAATGCGAACAATTGATCGCAAATGCGAAGCCAGCCTTGTTCGCAAATGCGAACAATTGTTCGCATTTGCGAAGGTCCCCAGTGCTGCCTTGGTTCGCAAATGCGAACCATTGTTCGCAAATGCGAACGTCCCGGTGACTGCCTTGGTTCGCAAATGCGAACCATTGTTCGCAAATGCGAACAAGGCCTTGTACAGCATGTGTTCGCAAATGCGAACATTAGTTCGCAAATGCGAACGGTTCGCAAATGCGAACAAATGTTCGCAAATGCGAACTTTCCACCCTTAGATTATTTTTCAAACTCCAGAAATTGGTCGGGGTTCGCAATTGCGAACCCATGTTCGCAAATGCGAACACAGAGACCTGAAAAACACGAATTTCGGTCATTTCTTCATTTTTCACAAAACCAAAACACCCATTTGCGACTCTTCAAGGATTTCTTCTTCATCAAAACGATTTTAAGTCACTTTTTACTTAATTCTTTCAATTCCTAACATCAATAAACATGTTTTCATAAGAAATCAATGATTTTCATGGTAAAATTCTTGTTTTTGTTAGAAAATAGGGTTTTTCATAAATTGGGGAATTGGACCTCGAATTGAGGTCCGATTTTGAAACAAATTATATACATGAACTCGTGGGGGGATGGGTAACCGGATTTTGGTCCTAACCCCGAATTCCGACCATGTGGGACCGGGGTTGAAATTTACTATTCATGGCAGAAAGTTGTAAAAGTGTTATTTGGTATTAAGGATTAGTTTGTTGAGTAGAATTGATGATATTAAATCAATTGTGTATAGATACGGTTGGATTGGAGCCAAATTGAAAGAAAAGACATTTCCACGGATTGAATTGTTCATAAGCATTCGAGGTAAGTGTTTGTTCTATCCTAGCTTGAGGGAATAAGATTATGTGTTATGTGTTATGTGATCGAGTGCGGTGTATGGGCTGTGGTGACGAGCATCCATACAACTGGCGTCTAGTATGACCGTGAGTCGTTGAAAAAAATGATATTTTGAGATATATTACAGGTGAATTGTTATTGTTCTCCCTTGTTGGGACTTGTTGTGTAGTTAATTATTGATTGCCCTTGATGGGATGATTTATGAATTGATGTTTCTTTCTCTGCCCTTAATTGTGATTGTTATTTGGGTGAGGAAGAGTGATAATGCACGAAGGGTGATGCCGTGCCATGTTTATTTATTTATGCACGAAGGTTAATGCCGTGCCATGTTTATTTATTGATTATGCACGAAGGATCATGCCGTGCCATGTTATTGAACCATGTACGAAGGATCATGCCGTACTTGGATGTGAGGATGAGAGTAAAAGCACGAAGGGTGATGCCGTGTACTTTATTTGTTTGTTTGGTGAGGATGAGAGTAAAAGCACGAAGGGTGATGCCGTGTACTTTATTTGTTTATTTGGTGAGGACGAGAGTAAAAGCACGAAGGGTGATGCCGTGCAATTGCTTGCTATTTCTTGAAGTGATATTATTCGTGTTTACATTATACTTTGTTTTCTTTGTGAAATTATTAACTGTGGTTAGTTGTTAAATTCTTTAAGATATTTCTTATTGTGTTATTACTTGATTATTTCTTGTTATTTTGTGGTACACATATATATATTGAATTGCACGGGTTTATGTGAGTGTACGGTCCTAGGCTTGTCACTACTTCGCCGGGATAGGCCGAGGCACTTACCGACACATGGGGTCGGTTGTGCTGATGCTACACTTCACGTGCGTTTTTGCACGAGTCCGAGTTACGTTCGGGAGCGGCGGCAACGAGTAAATAGATTGCGTGGGAGTTGATCACATTTGAGACCGAGGTAGCTTGCAGACGTCTGCAGGCCCGGCGTCTCTTTCTTTATTTATGTTAATAGCTGTAGTCTCATTGTTCCGAGACAAACAGAATTATGTTATATTTCTTTCAGACTTTTATGTGTAGTATTCCATAGTAGTTTGTGAGTTGGTGACTCCACGTCTTGGGTAGAGGATTTCAGTATGATTTTCACCGTGTGATTTGCTATTCCGCATTTATTTAATTAAAATTTTGTTAAAAACAGGATAGTATGAATAAAGTGGCTTGCCTAGCTACCACGAGTAGGCGCCATCACAATCCCGATGTTGGGGAAAAATCCGGGTCGTGACAAGTTGGTATCAGAGCTCTAGGTTACATAGGTCTCACCACTCACGAACAAGCTTAGTAGAGTTTGAGAGGTAGGTACGGAGACGTATGTACTTGTCCTCCAGAGTCTATTGAGTTAGGAAAAAGTCTCTCATTTGTTCTTTCTTGTCGTGCGACTTGTTCCTCAATTACTGATTGAATTTCTATTCTGTCCTTTCGCAGGATGGTAAGGACACGCACTTCTTCGTCCGCTGACCAGCAGCCTGAGCCCCAGACAGCTCCTGTGAGGGGCAGGGGCCGAGGCCGTACTAGAGGCCGTGGTAGGGGTAGAGCTCAGCCCCAGGCAGCTACCCCAGAGGTGGAGCCTCATATTGAGATTGACGAGGAGGTTCCGGTTCCAGCAGCTCCAGGTGGGCCCAGCTCAGGTCCCAGGAGAGGCTTTGATTACCCCGGATCTCCGGGATGCTTTGGTCAGAATAGCGGGATTTATGGATAGCATTGCCAGAGCGGGTTTATTATCAGTTGCCCCAGCCACTTCTCAGGCTGGAGGAGGGGCCCGGACTCCTATTGCTCGTACTCCGGAGCCAGTAGCTCCTCAGCCTCAGGCACCAGTGGTTCAGCCAGCTGTGGCCACTCAGTCAGGTACCACAGCTCATGCAGGTGATGGAGCGGCCATGACTTACGATTCGTTATGGAGGCTTGATCGGTTCTCCAAGCTATTTACCACTACATTCAGTGGAGCCGCATCAGAGGATCCTCAGGACTTTTTATTCAGTTGCCATGAGATTCTCAAGACTATGGGGATCGTGGAGACAAACGGAGTTGATTTCGGTACCTTCAGACTTGCAGGATCCGCCAAGACTTGGTGGAGAGATTATTGCCTGACTCGACCAGCAGGGTCCCCAGCTCTATCATGGGACCAGTTTGCGGAACTATTTATGGAGAAGTTTCTCCCTGCTACTCGGCGGGATTTACTTCGGAGGCAGTTTGAGCGCCTCCATCAGGGCACTATGACAGTTACACAGTATGAGACGAGATTTATTGACTTGGCTCGTCATGCGGTGGTGATACTTCCCACGGAGCGGGAGAGGGTCCGCGGATTTATAGATGGGCTTAATCAGCCGATTAGACTCCGGATGGCTATGGGCGTGGGGAGTGACATATCATTTCAGGAGGCAGCTAATGCAGCACGAGAGTTGAGATGGCTCTTGCTAGGGGAGGCGGTTATTCTTCGGATAAGAGGCCTCGTCATTCGAGCGAGGTTTGGTTAGGTTTTTGTTCTGGTAGGAGAGAATCCTTTGATAGAGGCCGGTCCTCCGGGCCTTTTCATTCCGCCGTTTCCAGGCTTCACGGGGTGGACCGGGTGATCGCGGTTCTCGTGGGCATTATTCGGACCGGTCTCCTATTAATGCTCGGCCTCGTTGGAGTGTTCGTGGAGGCCATTCGGGTCGTCGGGGCCAGCAGCCCTATCGGTCTAAGAGTTGCTACGGTTGTGGTGACCCGAGGTCATTTTATCGGGAATTGCCCTATAGCGGCGGGCAACTCTCGGCGGCGAGGTCCTCGTCCTATGATTCGGGCCCCGGCTGACCCTCGGCCTGCCCAGCCGGCCGGAGGCGGGGGTAGAGATTATAGAGGTGGAGGTCGAGACCGTAGGGGTGGAGACCGTCCAGCGAGAGGTAGAGGTCGGCCGGTTGATGGTCGTCCTAGAGACGCGGCTCGGAGGGGAGGTGCGGATCCCGATTCTATGCTTTACCGGCTAGGCCGAGGCAGAGGCATCGGATGCTGTGATTACGGGTACTATTCTTGTGTGTGGCGAGAGGTGCTTCGGTATTATTTGACCCTGGATCTACGTATTCCTATGTGTCTTCCTACTTTGCACCGTATTTGGCTGTGCCCAGCTATGCTCTGGATATTCCGGTTTATGTGGCTACGCCAGTGGGTGACTCTATTGTAGTCGATCGGGTGCATCGTTCGTGCGTAGTTATATTTGGGGGTCTTGAGACCCGTGTCGATCTGTTGCTTTTGGATATGGTAGATTTTGATGTCATATTGGGGATGGACTGGTTGTCCCCATACCATGCTATTCTTGATTGTCATGCTAAGGCTGTCACCTTAGCCTTGCCAGAATCACCCCGATTAGAGTGGAAGGGTACCTCAAGCCACTCCGTTCGCACTGTTATTTCTTATGTTAAGGCTCGACGTATGGTCGAGAAGGGGTGTCTAGCTTATTTGGCTTATGTTCGTGATTCCAGCGCAGAAGTTCCTTCCATTGATTCAGTCCCTATTGCACGGGAGTTTCCTGAGGTTTTTCCTTCAGACCTGCCGGGCATGCCACCCGACGGGGATATTGACTTCTGTATTGATTTGGCACCGGGCACTCAGCCCATCTCTATTCCACCCTATCGTATGGCCCCGCCGGAGTTAAAAGAGTTGAAAGATCAGTTGCAGGACCTTCTTAAGAAGGGCTTTATCAGGCCCAGTGTTTCCCCCTGGGGAGCCACTGTGTTATTTGTAAAGAAGAAGGATGGCTCGATGCGGATGTGTATGGATTACCGGCAGGTTAAACAAGGTGACTATCAAAAATAAATATCCACTGCCGAGGATTGATGATTTGTTTGACCAGCTCCGGGGAGCGAGAGTATTCTCTAAGATAGACTTGAGGTCAGGCTACCATCAGTGAAGATCAGGGCGGCTGACATTCCTAAGACGACCTTTCGCTCTAGATATGGGCATTATGAGTTCTTGGTCATGTCCTTCGGGTTGACCAATGCCCCGACAGCATTCATGGAGTTGATGAATCGGGTATTCAGGCCTTACTTAGATCGGTTCGTGATAGTCTTCATAGATGACATCCTGGTATACTCCCGCGGCCAGGAAGAGCACGAGCAACACCTCAGAGTGGTTCTTCGGACTCTGAAGGATAATCAGGCTATATGCCAAATTTTCAAAATGTGAGTTATGGCTGAGTTCGGTAGCATTTCTGGGTCACATTGTATACGTGGAAGGTATTCAGGTAGACCCAAAGAAGATTGAGGCGATCAAGAATTGGCCTCGACCCAGCTTCAGTGACCGAGATACGGAGTTTCTTGGGATTAGCAGGTTACTACCGTCGTTTTGTAGAGGGGTTTGCTTCCATTGCAGCCCCGATGACCAGGTTGACCCAGAAGGGTGTCCAGTTTCAGTGGTCAGAGGAGTGTGAGGCGAGCTTTCAGAAGCTCAAGACAGCCTTGACCACCGCACCGGTGTTGGTACTACCTACGGGTGCAGGGCCTTATACAGTTTATTGTGACGCATCTCGTACAGGGCTTGGAGCGGTATTGATGCGGGATGGTAAGGTTATCGCTTATGCTTCGAGGCAGTTAAAGATACATGAGAAGAATTATCCAGTTCATGATCTTGAATTAGCAGCAGTGGTTCATGCCTTAAAAATCTGGAGGCATTATCTATATGGTGTGACATGTGAGGTGTACACTGATCACAAAAGCTTACAGTATTTGTTCAAACAGAAGGAGTTGAATCTACGACGGCGGAGATGGTTAGAGTTGCTAAAAGACTATGATGTTACTATATTATATCACCCGGGTAAGGCCAATGTGGTGGCCGATGCATTGAGTAGAAAGTATGCCAGCATGGGTAGTCTTGCATATATTCCGGTCAATCAGAGACCATTAGCTCTAGATGTCCAGGCCTTAGCCAACCGGTTCGTGAGATTAGACATTTCTGAGCCTAGCAGGGTGTTAGCATGCACGGTCGCTCGTTCTTCATTATTAGAGCGTATCCGTGAGAGGCAATTTGATGATCCTCGTTTGCGTGAGTTGAGAGATACAGTACAGCGGGGAGGTGCCACACAGGTAAACCTAGATGATGATGGGGTATTGAAATTGCAGGGTAGAGTTTGTGTGCCCAATGTCGAAGGGATTCGAGAGTTGATCTTAGTGTAGGCCCACAGTTCGCGGTATTCTATTCACCCGGGCGCCGCGAAGATGTACCGGGACTTACGGCAGCACTATTGGTGGCGCAGAATGAAGAAAGATATCGTTGCGTATGTCGCTCGGTGTCTAAATTATCAGCAGGTGAAATATGAGCACCAGAGGCCTGGTGGTGTATTCCAGAGGATTGAGATTCCTGAGTGGAAATGGGAGCGGATCACTATGGACTTCATTACGGGACTTCCTTTGACTCAAAGGAAATTTGATTCTATTTGGGTCATTGTTGATAGGCTGACCAACAGCACACTTCATTCCAATATCTGTCTCGTACTCATCGGAGAGGTTAGCAGAGATTTACATCAGAGAGATTGTTCGACTTTATGGGGTGTCGGTGTCTATTATCTTTGATCGGGGTACATAGTTTACCTCGCGGTTCTGGAGAGCGGTCCAGCAGGAGTTAGGCACTTAGGTTCAGCTGATTACAGATTTTCATCCTCAGACGGATGGCCGGTCGGAGAGGACTATTCGGATTCTCGAGGACATGCTTCGAGCACTGTGTTATTGATTTCGGAGGCTCGTGGGACCGATTTCTGCCGTTAGCAGAGTTCGCCTACAATAACAGGTTACCAATCTAGCATCCGGATGGCTCCGTATGAGGCGTTGTATGGTAGGCGATGTCGATCACCGGTTGGATGGTTTGAGCCGGGAGAGGCTCGGTTGTTGGGTACGAATTTGGTTCAGGAGGCCTTGGACAAGGTCAGGATTATTCAGGAGAGATTGCGTTCAGCTCAGTCCAAGCAAAAGACTTATGCGGATCGTAAGGTTCGAGATGTAGATTTCATGGTTGGTGAACGAGTATTGCTCCGAGTGTCGCCTATGAAGGGCGTGATGAGGTTTGGGAAGAAGGGCAAGCTCGGCCCTAGGTATATTGGCCCATTTGAGATTCTAGACAGAGTGGGAGGGGTGGCTTACAGATTAGCTTTGCCGCCTAGCTTATCAGCCGTGCATCCGGTTTTTCACGTATCTATGCTTCGGAGATACCACGGCGATCCCACACATGTGTTAGACTTCAGTATTGTCCAATTGGACAATGATCTATCTTACGAGGAGGAGCCGGTGGCTATTCTAGACCGGCAGGTTCGACAGTTGAGGTCGAAGAGTTATCCTTCTGTGCGTGTTCAGTGGAGAGGTCAACCTCCTGAGGCATCGACCTGGGAGTCTGAGTCTGATATGCGGAGCCGCTACCCACATTTGTTTTCTGACTCGGGTACTTCTTTCTTTTGTCCGTTCGAGGACGAACGGTTGTTTTAGAGGTGGAGAATGTGACGACCCAAAGGGTCATCACTTATTTTATTAATAATTTCGAGCTTCTGAGGTCTTGAAAACCTCATTCTATGTTGCCTCGATTTACGTGCACGATCCGAGCATGTAGCCGGAAAGATTTTGTGATAGAAAATATGAATTCTATGAGAAATTTGGATAAAAATGATATTAATATTGATATGGTTGACTTCGGTCAACATTTTTGGTAAACGGATCCGGACCGAGATTGGATGGTCCCGAGAGGTCCGTAGGAAAATATGGGACTTGGACATGCGTCCGGAGTCGAATTCTGAGGCCTAGAGCCCAAGTTATGAATTTTTATGTGAAATTGTTTTTGATGCAATTATTAAAGGAAATAAATTAATAGACCTTGGTATCGGGCTCGTATTTTGGTTCCGACGCCGGTACAAGTCTTAAATATTATATATGTGATTTCCGTAAAGTTTGGTGACATTTGGATGTCGTTTGAGATGTTTTGGACCTTGAGTTCCAAGTTAAGAAGTTTTGAAAATCAAAAGTATGAAAATCATGAGTTTGAGGCTCGATTTGATTAAAACGAGGTGATATTGGCGATATGATCGCACGAACAAGTCCATAATGTGTTTTTGAGGTTGTGTACATGTTTGGTTTGGAGCCCGGGGGGGGGCTCGGGTAAAGATTTGATAGGCCGTTGGATGAAATTCTGAATTTTGAACTGCTGGTTTTTTCACCCAGCTGTTGGCTTCGCAATTGCGAAGAATTTCTCGCAATTGCGAAGGGGACAGTGTAAGGCAAGGCTCGCAAATGCGAACAATTGATCGCAAATGCGAAGCCAGCCTTGTTCGCAAATGCCAACAATTGTTCGCATTTGCGAAGGTCCCCAGTGCTGCCTTGGTTCGCAAATGCGAACCATTGTTCGCAAATGCGAACGTCCCAGTGACTGCCTTGGTTCGCAAATGCGAACCATTGTTCGCAAATGCGAACAATGCCTTGTACAGCATGTGTTCGCAAATGCGAACATTAGTTCGCAAATGCGAACGGTTCGCAAATGCTAACGGTTCGCAAATGCGAACAAATGTTCGCAAATGCGAACTTTCCACCCTTAGCTTATTTTTCAAACTCCAGAAATTGGTCGGGGTTCGCAATTGCGAACCCGTGTTCGCAAATGCGAACACAGAGACCTGAAAAACACGAATTTCAGTCATTTCTTCATTTTTCACAAAACCAAAACACCCATTTGCGACTCTTCAAGGATTTCTTCTTCATCAAAACGATTGTAAGTCACTTTTTACTTAATTCTTTCAATTCCTAACATCATTAAACATGTTTTTCATAAGAAATCAATGATTTTCATGGTAAAATTCTTGTTTTTGTTAGAAAATAGGGTTTTTCATAAATTGGGGAATTGGACCTCGAATTGAGGTCCGATTTTGAAACAAATTATATACATGAACTCGTGGGGGGATGGGTAATCGGATTTTGGTCCTAACCCCGAATTCCGACCATGTGGGCCGGGGTTGAAATTTACTATTCATGGCAGAATGTTGTAAAAGTGTTATTTGGTATTAAGGATTAGTTTGTTGAGTAGAATTGATGATATTAAATCAATTGTGTATAGATACGGTTGGATTGGAGCCAAATTGAAAGAAAAGACATTTCCACGGATTGAATTGTTCATAAGCATTCGAGGTAAGTGTTTGTTCTATCCTAGCTTGAGGGAATAGAATTATGTGTTATGTGTTATGTGATCGAGTGCGGTGTATGGGCTGTGGTGACGAGCATCCATACATTGGCGTCTAGTATGACCGTGAGTCGTTGAAAATGCTTATTTTGAGATATATTGCAGATGAATTGTTATTGTTCTCCCTTGTTGGGACTTGTTGTGAAGATAATTATTGATTGCCATTGATGGGACGATTTATGAATTGTTGTTTCTTTCTCTGCCCTTAACTGTGATTGTTATTTGGGTGAGGAAGAGTGATAATACACGAAGGGTGATGCCGTGCCATGTTTATTTATTTATGCACGAAGGTTAATGCCGTGCCATATTTATTTATTGATTATGCACGAAGGATCATGCCGTGCCATGTTATTGAACCATGTACGAAGGATCATGCCGTACTATGGATGTGAGGATGAGAGTAAAAGCACGAAGGGTGATGCCGTGTACTTTATTTGTTTGTTTGGTGAGGATGAGAGTAAAAGCACGAAGGGTGATGCCGTGTACTCGTGTACTTTATTTGTTTATTTGGTGAGGACGAGAGTAAAAGCACGAAGGGTGATGCCGTGCAATTGTTTGCTATTTCTTGAAGTGATATTATTCGTGTTTACATTATACTTTGTTTTCTTTGTGAAATTATTAACTGTGGTTAGTTGTTAAGATTCTTTAAGATACTCCTTATTGTGTTATTACTTGATTATTTCTTGTTATTTTGTGGTACACATATATATATTGAATTGCACGGGTTTATGTGAGTGTCTGGTCCTAGGCTTGTCACTACTTCGCCGGGATAGGCCAGGCACTTACCGGCACATGGGGTCGGTTGTGCTGATGCTACACTTCTGTGCGTTTTTGCACAGGTCCAGGTTACGATCAGGAGCAGCAGCAGCGGTAAATAGATTGCGTGGGAGTTGATCACATTTGAGACCGAGGTAGCTTGTAGACGTCCGCAGGCCGTTATTAGCTGGAGTCTCTTTGTTCCGAGACAAACAGAATTATGTTATATTTCTTTCGGACTTTTATGTGTAGTATTCCATAGTAGTTTGTGAGTTGGTGACTCCACGTCTTGGGTAGAGGATTTCAGTATGATTTTCACTTTGTAATTAGTTATTTTTAAATTAAAATTTTGTTAAAAACAGGATAGTATGAATAAAGTGGCTTGCCTAGCTACCACGAGTAGGCGCCATCACGATCCCGATGTTGGGGAAAAATCCGGGTCGTGACATGCCCCCTTCGCAATTGCGAGAAATGCTTCGCAATTGCGAAGCCAACGGCTGGGTGAAAAACCAGCAGTGCAACATTTCAGAATTTAATCCAACGGCCTATCAAATCTTTACCCGAGCCCCCGGGCTCCAAACCAAACATGTACACAACCTCAAAAACACATTATGAACTTGTTCGTGCGATCACATCGCCAATATCACATCGTTTTCATCAAATCAAGCCTCAAATTCATGATTTTCATACTTTTGGTTTTCAAAACTTTCAAACTTGGAACTCAAGGTCCAAAACATCTCAAACGACATCCGAATGTCACCAAACTTTACGAGAAATCACATATATAATATTTAAGACTTGTACCGGGCGTCGGAACCAAAATACGAGCCCGATACCAAGGTCAATTAATTCATTTCCTTTAACAATTACATCAAAAACAATTTCATAGAAAAATTCATAACTTGGGCTCTAGGCCTCGGAATTCGACTCCGGACGCATGTCCAAGTCCCATATTTTCCTACGGACCTCTCGGGACCATCCAATCTCGGGTCCGGATCCGTTTACCAAAAATGTTGACCGAAGTCAACCATATCAATATTAATATCATTTTTATCCAAATTTCTCATAGAATTCATATTTTCTATCACAAAATCTTTCCGGCTACATGCTCGGATTGTGCACGTAAATCGAGGCAACATAGAATGAGGTTTTCAAGGCCTCGGAAGCTCGAAATGATTAATTAAATAAGTGATGACCCTTTGGGTCGTCACAATCTCCACCTCTAAAACAACCGTTCGTCCTCGAACGGACAAAAGAAAGAAGTACCGTAGTCAGGAAACAAATGTGGGTAGCGGCTCCGCATATCAGACTCGGACTCCCAGGTCGATGCCTCAGGAGGCTGACCTCTCCACTGAACACGCACAGAAGGATAACTCTTCGACCTCAACTGTCGAACCCGCCGGTCTAGAATAGCCACCGGCTCCTCCTCGTAAGATAGATCATTGTCCAATTGGACAGTACTGAAGTCTAACACATGTGTGGGATCGCCGTGGTATCTCCGAAGCATAGATACATGAAAAAGTGGATGCACGGCTGATAAGCTAGGCGGCAAAGCTAATCTGTAAGCCACCCTCCCACTCTGTCTAGAATCTCAAATGGACCAATATACCTAGGGCTGAGCTTGCCCTTCTTCCCGAACCTCATCACGCCCTTCATAGGCGACACTCGGAGCAATACTCGTTCACCAACCATGAAATCCACATCTCGAACTTTACGATCCTAATAAGTCTTCTGCCTGGACTGAGCTGAACGCAATCTCTCCTGAATAGTCTTGACCTTATCCAAGGCCTCCTGAACTAAGTCTGTACCCAACAACCGAGCCTCTCCCGGTTCAAACCATCCAACCGGTGATCGACATCGCCTACCATACAACGCCTCATACGGAGCCATCTGGATGCTAGATTGGTAGCTGTTATTGTAGGCGAACTCTGCTAATGGTAGAAACTGATCCCACGAGCCTCCGAAATCAATAACACAGGCTCGAAGCATGTTCTCAAGAATCTGAATAGTCCTCTCGGACTGGCCGTCCATCTGAGGATGAAATGCTGTACTCAACTGAACCTGGGTGCCTAACTCCTGCTGGACCGCTCTCCAGAACCGCGAGGTAAACTGCGTTCCCCGATCAGAGATAATAGATGCTGGCACCCCATGGAGACGAACAATCTCCCTAATGTAAACCTCCGCTAACCTCTCCGACGAGTAGGAGATAGATACTGGAATAAAGTGTGCTGACTTGGTCAGCCTATCAACAATGACCCAAATAGCATCAAATTTCCTCCGATTCAAAAGAAGTCCAGTAACGAAGTCCATAGTGATCCGCTCCCATTTCCACTCGGGAATTTCAATCCTCTGGAATACACCACCAGGTCTCTGGTGCTCATATTTCACCTGCCGACAATTTAGACACCGAGCGACATACGCAACGATATCTTTCTTCATTCTGCGCCACCAATAGTGTTGCCGTAAGTCCTGGTACATCTTCGCGGCGCATGGGTGAATAGAATACCGCGAACTGTGGGCCTCTGCTAAGATCAACTCTCGAATCCCTTCGACATTGGGTACACAAACTCGACCCTGCAATTTCAATACCCCATCATCATCTAGATTTACCTGTGTGGCACCTCCCCGCTGTACTGTATATCTCAACTCACGCAAATGAGGATCATCAAATTGCCTCTCACGGATACGCTCTAATAAAGAAGAACGAGCGACCGTGCATGCTAACACCCTGCTAGGCTCAGAAATGTCTAATCTCACGAACCGGTTGGCTAAGGCCTGGACATCTAGAGCTAATGGTCTCTGACTGACCGGAATGTATGCAAGACTACCCATGCTGGCATACTTTCTACTCAAAGCATCGGCCACCACATTGGCCTTACCTGGGTGATATAAGATAGTAACATCATAGTCTTTTAGCAACTCTAACCATCTCCGCTGTCGTAGATTCAACTCCTTCTGCTTGAACAAGTACTGTAGGCTTTTGTGATCGGTGTACACCTCACATGTCACACCATATAGATAATGCCTCCAGATCTTTAAGGCATGAACCACTGCTGCTAACTCAAGATCATGAACTGGATAATTCTTCTCATGTATCTTTAACTGCCTCGAAGCATAAGTGATAACCTTACCATCCTGCATCAATACCGCTCCAAGCCATGTACGAGATGCGTCACAATAAACTGTATAAGGCCCTGTACCCTGTAGGTAGTACCAACACCGGTGCGGTGGTCAAGGCTGTCTTGAGCTTCTGAAAGCTCGCCTCACACTCCTCTGACCACTGAAACTGGACACCCTTCTGGGTCAACCTGGTCATCGGGGCTGCAATAGAAGAAAACCCCTCTACAAAACGACGGTAGTAACCTGCTAATCCCAAGAAACTCCCGATCTCAGTCACTGAAGCTGGTCGAGGCCAATTCTGGACTGCCTCAATCTTCTTTGGGTCTACTTGAATACCTTCCACTGATACAATGTGACCCCGAAATGCTACCGAACTCAGCCAGAACTCACATTTAGAAAATTTGGCATATAGCTGGTTATCTTTCAGAGTCTGAAGAACCACTCTGAGGTGCTGCTCGTGCTCTTCCTGGCTGCGGGAGTACACCAGGATGTCATCTATGAAGACTATCACGAACAGATCTAAGTAAGGCCTGAATACCCGATTCATCAACTCCATGAATGCTGCTGGGGCATTGGTCAGCCCGAAGGACATGACCAAGAACTCATAATGCCCATATCTAGAGCGAAAGGCTGTCTTAGGAATGTCAGCAGCCCTGATCTTCAGCTGATGGTAGCTTGACCTCAAGTCTATCTTAGAGAATACCCTCGCTCCCTGGAGCTCGTCAAACAAATCATCAATCCTCGGCAGTGGATACTTATTCTTTATTGTCACTTTGTTTAATTGCCGGTAATCAATACACATCCGCATCGAGCCATCTTTCTTCTTTACAAATAATACAGGTGCTCCCCGGGGGAAACACTGGGCCTGATAAAGCCCTTCTCAAGAAGGTCTTGCAACTGATCTTTCAACTCTTTTAATTCCGGCGGGGCCATACGATAGGGTGGAATAGAAATGGGCTGAGTGCCCGGTGCCAGATCAATACAGAAATCAATATCCCTGTCGGGTGGCATGCCCGGCAGGTCTGAAGGAAAAACCTCGGGGAACTCCCGTGCAATAGGGACTGACTCAATGGAAGGAACCTCTGCGCTGGAATCACGAACATAAGCCAGATAAGCTAGACACCCCTTCTCGACCATACGTCGAGCCTTAACATAAGAAATAACAATGCGAACGGAGTGGCTTGAGGTACCCTTCCACTCTAATCGGGGTGATTCTGGCAAGGCTAAGGTCACGGTCTTAGCATGGCAATCAAGAATAGCATGGTATGGGGACAACCAATCCATCCCCAATATGACATCAAAATCTACCATATCCAAAAGCAACGGATCAACACGGGTCTCAAGACCCCCAAATATAACTACGCACGAACGATGCACCCGATCGACTACAATGGAGTCACCCACTGGTGTAGCCACATAAGCTGGAATATCCAGAGCATAGCTGGGCACGGCCAAATACGGTGCGAAGTAGGAAGACACATAGGAATATGTAGATCCGGGGTCAAATAATACTGAAGCACCTCTGCCACACACAAGAATAGTACCTGTAATCACGGCATCTGATGCCTCTGCCTCTGGCCTGGCTGGTAAAGCATAGAATCGGGGATCTGCACCTCCCCTCCGAGCTGCGTCTCTAGGACGACCATCAACTGGCTGACCTCTACCTCTCGCTGGACGGTCTCCACCTCTACGGTCTCGACCTCCACCTCTATAATCTCTACCCCCGCCTCTGGCTGGCTGGGCAGGCTGAGGGTCAGCTGGGGCCTGAATCATAGGACGAGGACCTCGCTGCTGAGAGTTGCCCGCTGCTGAAGGGCAATACCTGATAAAATGACCTGGGTCACCACAACCGTAGCAACTCTTAGACTGATAGGGCTGCTGGCCCTGACGACCCGAATGGCCTCCACGAACACTCTGAAGAGGCTGAGCATTAATAGGAGGCTGGTCTGAATAATGCCCACGAAAACCGCGATCACCTGGTCCACCCTGTGAAGCCTGAAGGGCGGAATGAAAAGGCCTGGAGGACTGGCCTCTATCAAAGGATTCTCTGCCACCAGAGGAAGAACCACCAAACCTGCCTGAATGACGAGGCCTCTTATCTGAAGAATAACCGCCTCCCCTAGCGAGAGCCATCTCAACTCTGCGTGCTGCATTGGCTGCCTCCTGAAATGATATGTCACTCCCCACGCCCATAGCCATCTGGAGTCTAATCGGCTGATTAAGCCCATCTATAAACCTGCGGACCCTCTCCCGCTCCGTGGGAAGTATCACCACTACATGACGAGCCAAATCGACAAATCTCGTCTCATACTGTGTAACTCTCATAGTGCCCTGATGGAGGCGCTCAAACTGCCTCCGAAGTACATCCCGCTGAGTAGCAGGGAGAAACTTCTCCATAAATAGTTCCGCAAACTGGTCCCATGATAAAGCTGGGGACCCTGCTGGTCGAGTCAAGCAATAATCTCTCCACCAAGTCTTGGCGGATCCTGCAAGCCTGAATGTACAGAAGTCAACTCCGTTTGTCTCCACGATCCCCATAGTCTTGAGAATCTCATGGCAACCGAATAAGAAGTCCCGAGGATCCTCTGATGTGGCACCGCTGAATGTAGTGGTAAACAGCTTGGAGAACCGATCAAGCCTCCATAACGAATCAGAAGTCATGGCCGCTCCATCACATGTATGAGCTGTGGTACCTGACTGAGTGGCCACAGCTGGCTGAACCACTGGTGCCTGAGGCTGAGGAGCTACTGGCTCCGGAGTACGAGCAATAGGAGTCCGGGCTCCTCCTCCAGCCTGAGAAGCGGCTGGGGCAACTGATAATAAACCCGCTCTGGCAATGCTGTCCATGAATCCCGCTATTCTGACCAAAGCATCCCGGAGATCCGGGGTAAATAAAGCCTCTCCCGGGACCTGAGCTGGGCCCACTAGAGCTGCTGGAACCGGAACCTCCTCGTCAATCTCAATATGGGGCTCCACCTCTGGGGTAGCTGCCTGGGGCTGAGCTCTACCCCTACCATGGCCTCTGATACGGCCTTGGCCCCTGCCCCTCACGGGAGCTGCCTGGGGCTCGGGCTGCTGGTCAGCGGACGAAGAAGCGCGTGTCCTCACCATCTGCGAAAGGACAGAATAGAAATTCAATCAGTAATTAAGGAACAAGTCGCACGACAAGAAAGAACAAATGAGAGACTCTTTCCTAACTCAATAGACTCTGGAGGACAAGTACGGACGTCTCCGTACCTACCTCTCAAACTCTACTAAGCTTGTTCGTGAGTGGTGAGACCTATGTAACCTAGAGCTTTGATACCAACTTGTCACGACCCGGATTTTCCCCCAACATCGGGATCGTGATGGCGCCTACTCGTGGTAGCTAGGCAAGCCACTGTATTCATACTATCCTGTTTTTAACACAATTTTAATTAAATAAATGCGGAATACTTTATCGAAATAGAAATAACTAATTACAAGATGAAAATCATACTGAAATCCTCTACCCAAGACGTGGACTCACCAACTCACGAACTACTATGGAATACTACACATAAAAGTCTGAAGGAAATATAACATAATTCTGTTTGTCTCGGAACAAAGAGACTACAGCTAATAACATAATTAAAGAGAGAGACGCCGGGCCTGCGGACGCAAGCTACCTCGGTCTCAAATATGATCAACTCCCACGCAATCGATTTACTGCTGCTGCTGCTCCTGATCGTAACCTGGACCTGTGCAAAAACGCACAGAAGTGTAGTATCAGCACAACCGACCCCATGTGCTTGTAAGTGCCTGGCCTATCCCGGCGAAGTAGTGACAAGCCTAGGACCAGACACCCACATAAACCTGTGCAATTCAATATATATGTATACCACAGAATAACAAGAAATAACCAGGTATTAACACAATAAGAAATATCTCAAAGAATTCAACAATTAACCACAGTTAATAAATTCACAAGGAAAAACAAAGTATTATGTAAACACAAGTAATATCAAGTCAAGGAATAGCAAGCAGTTGCACGGCATCACCCTTCGTGCTTTTACTCTCATCCTCACCAAATAAGCAAATAAAGTACACGGCATCACCCTTCATGCTTTTACTCTCATCCTCACATCCATAGTACGGCATGATCCTTCGTACATGGTTCAATAACAAGGCACGACATGATCCTTCGTGCATAAATAAATAAACATGGCACGACATTAACCTTCGTGCATAAATAAATAAACATGGCACGGCATCACCCTTCGTGTATTATCACTCTTCCTCACCCAAATAACAATCATAGTTAAGGGCAAAGAAAGAAGCAGTAATTCATAAACTGTCCCAACTAGGGCAATCAATAATCATCTTCACAACAAGTCTCGACAAGGGAGAACAATAACAATTCATCTGTAATCTATCTCAAAATAATCATTTTTCAACGACTCACGGTCATACTAGACGCCGGTGTATGGATGCTCGTCACCACAGCCCATACACCGCACTCGATCACATAACACATAACACATAATCCTATTCCCTCAAGCTAGGATAGAACAAACACTTACCTCGAATGTTTATGAACAATTCACTCCGTGGAAATGTCTTTTTCTTTCAAATTTGGCTCCAATCCAACCGTATCTATACACAATTGATTTAATATCATTAATACTACTCAACAAACTAATTCTTAAGACCAAATACAACTTTTACAACATTCTGCCCGGAATAGTGAATTTCAACCCCGAGCCCACATGGTCGGAACTCGGGGTTAGGACCAAAATCCGGTTACCCATCCCCCACGAGTTCATGTATATGATTTGTTTCAAAATCGGACCTCAATTCGAGGTCCAATTTCCCAATTTATGAAAAACCCTATATTCTAACAAAACAAGAAATTCTACCATGAAAACCTTTGATTTCTAATGAAAAACATGTTTAATGATGTTAGGAATTGAAAGCATTAAGAAAAAAGTGACTTACAATTGTTTTGATGAAGAAGGAATCCGTGAAGAATCGCAATTGGGTATTTTTGTTTTGTAAAAAGTGAAGAAATGGACTGAAAATCGTGTTTTACAGGTCTCTGTGTTCGCATTTGCGAACATGGGTTCGCAATTGCGAACCCCGACCAATTTCTGGAGTTTGAAAAATAAGCTAAGGTTGGGAAGTTCGCATTTGCGAACTTTTGTTCGCATTTGCGAAGCCAAGGCAAATCTGGGGGCTTCGCATTTGCGAACATATGTTCGCATTTGCGAACCAGGCTGGAAAGGGCAGTGTTCGCATTTGCGAACTAATGTTCGCATTTGCGAACACAGGCAGTAAAGGGCATTGTTCGCATTTGCGAACTTTTGTTCGCATTTGCGAACATAGGCAGGACAAGGGGAGGTTCGCATTTGCGAACAATTGTTCGCATTTGCGAACAAGGCTGGGTCAATGGGGCTTCGCATTTGCGATCAGGGTTCGCATTTGCGAGCCCTGCCTTGTACTGCCCCCTTCGCAATTGCGAGAAATGCTTCGCAATTGCGAAGCCAACAGCTGGGTGAAAAATCAGCAGTGCAACATTTCAGAATTTAATCCAACGGCCTATCAAATCTTTACCCGAGCCCCCGGGCTCCAAACCAAACATGTACACAACCTCAAAAACACATTATGAACTTGTTCGTGCGATCACATCGCCAATATCACATCGTTTTCATCAAATCAAGCCTCAAATTCATGATTTTCATACTTTTGGTTTTCAAAACTTTCAAACTTGGAACTCAAGGTCCAAAACATCTCAAACGACATCCGAATGTCACCAAACTTTACAGATATCACATATATAATATTTAAGACTTGTACCGGGTGTCGGAACCAAAATACGAGCCCGATATCAAGGTCAATTAATTCATTTCCTTTAACAATTACATCAAAAACAATTTCATAGAAAAATTCATAACTTGGGCTCTAGGCCTCGGAATTCGACTCCGGACGCATGTCCAAGTCCCATATTTTCCTACGGACCTCTCGGGACCATCCAATCTTGGGTCCGGATCCGTTTACCAAAAATATTGACCGAAGTCAACCATATCAATATTAATATCATTTTTATCCAAATTTCTCATAGAATTCATATTTTCTATCACAAAATCTTTCCGGCTACATGCTCGGATTGTGCACGTAAATCGAGGCAACATAGAATGAGGTTTTCAAGGCCTCGGAAGCTCGAAATGATTAATTAAATAAGTGATGACCCTTTGGGTCGTCACACATCCGATATGGAGGAATAGAAATAGGCTGAGTGCCTGGCACCAAATCGATCCCAAAATCAATATCCCTGTCCGGCGGCATGTCCGGCAGGTCTGAGGGAAACACATCAGGAAAGTCTCGCACAATGGGAACAGAATCAATACTGGGAGTCTGGGCCTCGACCTCCCGCACAAATGCTAAATAAGAGAGACATCCCTTCCCAACCATTCATTGGGCCTTGAGGAAAGATATTACCCTGCTAGGTACATACTCAGTCGTGCCTCGCCACTCGATCCTCTGAATGCCCGGCATAGCCAAGGTGACTGTCTTAGCATGACAGTCCAAAATAGCATGACATGGAGATAGCCAGTCCATGCCCAATATAACATCAAAATTAATCATGCTGAGAAGCATTAGGTCCACTCGGGTCTCCAGACCCCTAATAGTGACCAGATAGGACCGATATACATGGTCCACAATAATAGTATCCCCTACCGGGGTAGATACATGCACTGGCAGCTCAAGACACCCTCGGGTCGTGCCCAAACGAGGAGCAAAATATGTAGACACATAAGAATAAGTAGAACCAGGATTGAACAACACTGGCATCTCTGTGGCAGACTAAAATAATACCTGTGATAGCTGCATCAGAAGCAACGGCCTCAGATCGGCTCTGAAGAGTATAGCATCTAGCATGTCCGCCTGATCTGACTGACCCTCACCCCTAGCTGGTTGACCCTTACCCCTAGCTGGTGAGGCGGGTACTGAAGTAGAAGGACCAGATGACGAGGGCTGCCCTCTATGCTGATAAGACCTGGAAACAAGATGGGGACACTCTCTACGGTGGTGCCCAAACTCTCCGCACTCGTAGAAACTCCCCGGTGCTGGGGGCTGAGACTGATAAGGACCCATGGCGCTGGAGTGGCTAGCTGATGAACTAGGCCGAGAGGAACCCTAGGCAGATAGGGCCTGAGAAGAACTCTAAGCTGGCATGGCACTGAGAGATGGCTGGCTCTGGTGCGAACCCTGATAACCCTGACTAGAAGACCACCCACGACAATCTGAGCTACCCAACTGTGAAGATCTGAAAGAGCGACCTCGGCTTTACTGACTCTGGCCTCTACTCTGAGTGCCACTAGAACTAGCTGAACCTCGAGGCCTCTAGGCCTCTCTCTCGTCCTGCTCTCTGCGATGATCTGACTCTATGTCGCGAGCAATATCCACAACCTCCTCAAATGTACGACTCAAAACCCTCTCTCGAGTCATCAGAATACGAATGGGATAAATGAAGCCGTCCACAAAACATCCAATCCTCTCTCTGTCGGAAGGAACCAACCACGGTGCATGTCTAGACAACTCTGTAAACCTGATCTCATACGCTGACACTGCCATGTCCCCCTGACGGAGACCCTCAAACTGCCTACGCATCTCCTCTCTCTGAGATCGAGGCACCCACTTCTCCAAGAACATTGTGGAGAACTTTGGCCATGATAGTGGTGCTGCCCCTGCTGGCCTGCGGCGCTCATACGACTCCCACCAAGCGAAAGCTGGCCCCTGAAACTGGAAGGTACCGAAAGATACCCCACTGGACTCCAAGATCCCAGCCGTTCGGAGGATCCGACGGCACTTGTCCAAAAAACCTTGGGCGTCCTCGCCCGGTGCACCGGTGAACACTAGAGGAGATAACTTGGTGAACCTCTCGAGATGACGCTGCTCATCATCCGTCATAGCTGGGACGCTGTCCCCCTGAATCTGATCTACTGGCTGAACCGGAACCACATGCTGAATTGGAGGAGCCTCTGGTGTCTGTAAGCCCTGCACTGCTGGCTCTGGAGTGCATGCTGCAGGGGTCTGATGACCACCCCCAGTCCCTGATGCAGCTGCTGCAGTAGTAACTGAAACTGCCTGTGTCAGGCCAGTGCAAACGGCTAGTATCTGAGCCAGGGTGTGCTGTAGACCCGAAATGACAATGGGCACCGCTGGTGCCTGAATGGGTGTTGCTGGAACCTCTGCAACTGGGGGCTATGGGTCAGCTGGTACTGTATCAGCTGGCCGACCTCCACCACGACAACGGCCGCGTGCATAGCCTCTAGCAGGTGGTAGTGGTGGTCATCCTCCCCGCCCGAAAGCTCGAGTTCTCGCCATCTACAAGAGAATAGAATGTCAAAGTTCAGTTCAAGTCATAAGTAATCGCACAACAAGAATTCCGAGAATTGAAACTTTCCTAAAAGGTTTGCAGCCTCCCGAGGATAAGTACAGGTGTCCCCGTACTGATCCACAAGACTCTACTAAACTGGCTCATGACTCGCGAGACCCATTAACCTAAGCTCTGATACCAACTTGTCATGACCCAAACCCCTGTCGTGATGGTGCCCAACACAATGCTAGGCAAGCCCGACCATATCATCTCTTAACCCAGCCAATTATTAATTCCAGTTAATCCAGTTGAACTTAAACAACAAGTGACCATATCAAAGTGGCAACATAATAGTAAAATCATACAAAATACGGTCCCAACCATATCGTGGTGTCACGAGTCTGAGCCTCTACAGATTAAACATCCTAGTACAAAAAAAGTTAAAGCAAGATGAAAACAACAAAAGGGTAAAGAAGGAGAAAACAGGTTCTGCGGACGCCGACAGCTACCTCGTACTCTCCGCAAAAGTAGATAATGATCAGCAGCTACAACAACTCAACTGCTCTCGGGCACCTGTGGATCTGCACAGAAAGTGCAGGGGAGTGGGGTGAGTATATTTCAACTCAGTGAG
This sequence comes from Nicotiana noctiflora, assembly GCA_032618575.1. Lineage (NCBI taxonomy): Eukaryota > Viridiplantae > Streptophyta > Magnoliopsida > Solanales > Solanaceae > Nicotiana > Nicotiana noctiflora. Next base: position 144,688 of record JASVEL010004444.1, on the reverse strand, counting down.
TAATAATAATAAACAATAACTGAAAGTAAGAACTCCTGTGCTATCATTAAACAGTTCTAAGGCAAACCCACACAGGTAAGTCATCACTATAGTAAGTACTCCGATCACCAGTCCACATCTATCTTATCAAGGTCCCACACTGACTAAATCCTCACTCGTACCACAATGGTGTACAACTATCTCAATATATGGAGACATATACATGTGTCTATAAGGTATAAGTATTTGAATAAGTATAATGCTGTGGCGTGCAACCCGCTCCAATATATATATACTACTGCGGCGTGCAACCCGATCCAATATTTATATACTGCTGCGGCGTGCAGCCCGATCCAATATATATACTGCTGCGGCGTGCAGCCCGATCCAATATGTATAGTGCTGCGGCGCGCAACCCGATCCAATATATATACTGCTACGGCGTGTAACCCGATCCAATATATATACTGCTGTGGCTTGCAGCCCGATCCAATATGTATACTGCTGTGGCGTGCAACCCGATCCAATATGTATACTGCTGCGGCGTGCAGCCCGATCCAATGTATATACTACTGCGGCGTGCAGACCGATCCAATATGTATACTGCGGCGACGTGCAACCCGATCTAATATATATACTGCTGCGGCGTGCAGCCTAATCCAATATTTATATATATGTATATAATACCTCCTAACGGGTCCTCGACCCTGTCCCAATTAGTATAGGATTGGCCTTTCAGGCCCACTCAGCTAAATCAGGGAACTTCCACCCTAAGTAATCTATCTCTCACAGTACACATCTAGTACTGGCTCTTAATAGGCTATTCATCTAGTTTTACGGCTGAGCGTAAGTTTCCAACACGAAATAAGGGTCACCTAGCTCTACAGGTTCCCTAATGCTCTACAGTTCGGCACAAGGCCCCAAACATGGCTATTAGCCCAATTACACAGTCATAATCTCATTATTGGTCATAAAACTCAGTATTCTATTAGCCGGGAAGGACCAAGTCCAAACCCCCAATCACAATGTCACCACACCCGTCACAAGACGCGTGTTTCATCTCAACATAGCACTGTAAAGTGCTAGTACGGGGTTTCAAACCCCCAGTACATTATTTACTATCACCACTCACCTCGAACCGATAGAATCCTCGGTCCGCCTTGCGCTTGCCTCGCAAATCAATCTCCTCGGATGCCAAATCTGCTCAAAATCAATGATAATACATCAATATATGCCAAATTCACGCAACCCATTTGAAATAACCCAAATTGCATCAAAACCCACAAAGTTGTCAAAACCCGACTTTTGGTGCGCTTCTCGAAAAATTATAAAAGTTACATATTCGGAACCCTCGTCTCAATACGAGTCTAGGCATATAAAATTTACCAACTTCGGACATCATTTGCCCACTCAAATCGGTGTTTTTCTACAATTTTAGGCCTAGGGCTAAAACCCACCTTTAATCTTCCGTTTTCATAGAAATAATCATGATTTCATGATAAAAGCGCGTAATTAAGCCACAAAACTTACCTCCGACAATATCCCGATGATCTCCCAGCTGTTTCCCATCACTTTCTCTCTCTAGGGCTCAACAATGGGGGGGGGGGTTTATGAATGAAACCCGTATATGAAATGTTCTGGTTTTAAATTCACTGCCTGGGACTTTTGTTCTTCGCGTTCGCGATGTCCCTCACGCGAACGCGCTGCTCTGCTCAAATCACCCATCGCGAACGCGATGCCAAGTCACGCGTTCGCGAAGCACAAATTTCTAGCTGCCCGGATTTCCTCTACGCGAACTCGTGCTCCCAGCCGCGTTCGCGATGCGCAAACGTCCATACCTACGCGAACGCGTTCAAACTCCCCGCGAACGCGAAGCCTCCAATCCTGACTCTACGCGTTTGCGTCCAGCCCATCGCGAACGCGATGACCAAACCTCGATACCCTTCGCGGACGCGTGCCCTTCATCGCGAACACGATGAAGAAAACTCTGCTGCAGATATTGCAGCAATTCAGCTGCTGCCTAAGGCCAAAAATTGTCCGTTTGGACCTCCGAATTCATCCCGAGGCTCCCGGGACCCCAACGAAAACCACCAACATACTCCATAACACGATACGAACTTGTTCCAATTGTAAAAACACCATCCGAAACATCAAAATCACCAATTACACACGGATTCAAGCCTAAGTTTCTTCAAAACTCCTGAAACTAACATTCGATCAAAAACCCGACCAAACGACGTCCGAATGACCTAAAAATTTGCGAACATATCCAAAATATCACATGACGAAGCTACAGGAATTGTCGGAATTCCATTTCGACCCCCGGATCAAAATCTCACCTACTATTCGAATTTCGCCAAAATTCAACCTTGGCCAATTCAAGCCTATTCTACACCGGACCTCCAAATTCAATTCCGATCGCTCCCCTAAATCACAAATCACCTCCCGGAACTACCCGAATCATCAGAACCCAATTCCGAGCCCTCTAACTAAATAGTCAACTCTAGGTTGACTTTCCATATTCAAGTTTCCTTCAAAAAGGCTATATGCCTCATTTCCAGTCCAATTCACTCCTAACTCACCCGATAGACTCTAATACTGATATAAAAGTATTAACACATATGATTACAACATAACGGGATGGTAATTCCCGTGATGACGGGCTGGGTCGTTACAAGTGGTGGCGCCATCCTCAAACCTTCCCAAATTAACACCACCAAATCACAACAACCTCTTCACCCCAAAATACCCTCAAATCATCCTAGATTTTCTCGAATGCCAGATCGAATAGTGAAAATCGAATTTGGCTAAGCTTCTTGAAATTTTGAGTTTGAGATAGACTTTAGTCATGTATTCAGTCAAGAACACGTGATTAAAGTCTATCTAGGCCCGAAAAATAGCAAGATTAAAGGATGAATCCAACTAGATTTTGTACTTGTCCGATTCTAGCTGCGAGCATGTGATTTTTGCCCTAAATGAAAATAACTCCTAAAAATAGACCAAAATAATTTTGATTGATTTTTTCATTTTTTTATTTATTTTAGTTCAATTTTAGACATTTTTATCATTTTAAAAATCATAGAAAAACAATAAAAGTGTAACATTTTTAATCTCATGCCACCATAGGTTTAATTTGCATTTAGGAATTAATTACATTGAGTTAATTGTGCAATTAATCAAAAATCACAAAAAATGATCATTTTTACGTAGTTAGACAATTAGCTTAATTTTACAATTTGAACTAATTTAGAAATTTAGTTTAGATTTTAATTAATTAAAGAAAGAAAAGAACAACAAAAAAAGAGGAAAGTGAAAAGACTTGGTTTTAAATTCAAATTGGCCAAACATTTGAAAAACCCAATTTCCATCCCAAAACTTTCCTTAAAATATTTTCCCCAAAACCTTACCCAAAATATTTTTCCCCAAAACTACCCAAACCCATCACATTAAATACAGCACACAATACAGAAAAAAAAGTACTCTTTGAAGGAGGAAGATAACATATTTAAACGAAAAAAGTGTTATCCCCGACAGTTTGCAGAAGAACGAAACACCAGTTTTGAGGGAAGTAGTTTTGAAGAAGAGCAAGACAACACAAGTTCTAAGGGAAGTAGTTTTCGAAGAAGGACAACACAAGTTGTGAGGGAAGTAGTTTTGAAGGAAGACAACACTGGTTTTAAGGGAAGCAGTCTTTGCAGGAGGAAGATAACATAGTTTTGAAAAAAAAAGAAAACAAAGAGGGAAGTAATTTTCAGAGGAAGGAAACATCAGTTTTAAGGGAAATAGTTTTTTAAAGAGGAAGATAAAAAAAGTTTTGAGGGAAGTAGTTTTTGAAGGAGGAAGATAATTCAAGTCAGAAGGAAAATGGTTCAGGAGGCAAGTGGGAAAATGGCAATAGAATGTAGTTGAAGTTGTAGTTGATGTCACGAGCCAGCCTGAAGAATGGAAAGGCGTTCTCTTTATAAGTTGTAGTTGAGGTCAGGAGCCCGCCTGGAGAATGGAAAGGCGTTATATTTTTAAAATGTAGTTGAGGTCAGGAGACCACCTGGAGAACAGAAATATCTTTGTAAGTTGTAGTTAAGGTCAGGAGCCCGCCTGGGGAACAGAAAGGCATTATATTTTTAAGTTGTAGTTGAAGTCAGGAGCACACCTAAAGAGTGGAAAGGTGTTATATTTTTTAAGTTGTAGTTGAAGTCAGGAGCTCGCTTGAAGAGCGGAAATGCGTTATATTTTTAAGTTGTAGTTGAAGTCAGGAGCCCGCCTGAAGAGCAAAAAGGCATTATATTTTTTAAGTTGTAGTTGAAGTCAGGATCCGCCTGAATAGCGGAAAGGCGTTATATTTTTAAGTTGTAGTTGAAGTCAGGAGCCTGCCTGAAGAGCAGTAAGGCGTTATATTTTTAATGTTATAGTTGAAGTCAGGAGCCCACCTGAAGAACGGAAAAGAAATATCTTTTTGAGTAGCTATTAAAGTCAGTAAAGCGGAGGGTTACAATAAAATTCCCCAGCATAAATCCAAGTTCAGAAATCAGAAGGAAGCCAACAGTGGTCCGAAGAAGGCAGTTCAAGCTTCGAATGGAAAATAACACGATGATCACAAGAAGTAAATAAGCAGTTTGAGTTCGGCAATCAAGAGAGAATACAAGTCAAGTCATAAGGAAAGAAACATCAGAAGAAACACAAGTCTACAAGACAACAAGGCAGTAAGAGACACAAGAGCAAGTTGGAAGATCTAGATAAGATTTTGTAATTCATAGACTATATTTTAGTCTAGCTTCTTATTTTCTTTTAACACGGTGTAATAAGGAGGTCACTAAGCAGCAACAACAACACTAACAATTAAACCACATCTTCATGGTAGTCCTAGCTACCAAAACTTTCCGAACTACATTGACCTGATTCCTTTTTAGCTAGGGATATGTAGGAAACATTTGAAGCAGAGGTTCGGTCAAATCTTTCAAAAAATGCTTCACACGGAGTATTCAAATGGGCAAAAATCGCTCGTATCCGCTCACTTTATCTTTCCACGAAAACTCTTCATGTTTCTAAGCCAATAGGGGCAGCTAAGAGCACGTGATTTTTGCCCCACACGAATTACTCCAAAAGAATTAAAAAATAAACTAATTTTTTGTGTGTGCAATTTTGAGAATTTTCGTGGCATTTTGTTAATTATTTGTCTCTGCTTGTTCATGTTTATTTTGTCTTAATTAATAACAAAATACAAAAAAATCTAATTTGCATTTTTGGAGGTTAATCTCTTAATATTCAAATTTCATTACTTATTTTTATAAAATGAAAACAAAATATAGCATACTTTGCAGTTAATGTCAAATTGTGTGATTTTATTTTAAATAGGTAGTTAATTATGTGTGATAATTGTTATTAAATTTAATTAGTACTTTTTATAAGTTAATTTAGTTCTATAATTTAGTTTAGGATTTTAGCTACGGAAAAGAAATTAAAAAGGAAATAAAAGAAAAAAAAAGGAAAAAAGGAAAAATGAAAGGAAAATCGGACAGGGCCAAAATGACCACAACCCAATTCAAACACCACTTTTACCCAGTCCAATTTGTTCTGGCAATACGATCGTCCAAACGATGTTGTTCATCTCACGCTCAGTTTGAGCCGTTGGATTAGATCAATCTAACGGTCTGGATCACCCCTCCTCTAACCCGTATCCAGCCCGACCCTAATCCATCTCCCTAACTCGGTCCACCCCTTTAACCAAATGACAGTGTATTGGTTAGTCAATTAATCCAGGCCGTTGATCTTAATTAATCTAACAGCCTCTGTTTTATCCATGTGAGCACGTAATTTTTGCCATAAGCAAACAAATTTCATTATTAAATAAATAAAATTTTTGATGTGCAATTATGTGTTTAATTGAAAAAAATTGTGTTATTGTGACTAAAACAATTTAAAATTAAAAACTACAAAAAAAGAGTTAATTAGAAAATATCACAAAATAAGGAAATTAAAGAAAATTAACAAAAAATACAAAAATACCGAAAAATTAAAGAAAATAACAAAAATGTCATAAAAATACCAGAAAAATTAGGAAAAATAGGAAAGTAAAAGAGAATCAATAATTGAAAAATGAATACAAAAAGGAAAATACAAAGAAATAATTAAATACACAAGGAAAATACACAAAAAAATACAATAAATTGGGCCAAATTCAGGCCCAAAGTGTAACAGCCCAAAGGAAAAAACGTCCAGTCCAATTTCCAAATGAAACGACGATGTAGAGGGCTATTAAATCTCAACCGTTGAGATATTGATCCAACGGACCAAGTGAGACGGTTTTAGTGTGAAAGAAACGGCGCCGTTTAAAAGATTAAATCTTGGCCGTCCAAATAATTGATCATACGGATGATATTGAGTCTCTTTAAATAAATTAAACGATGTAGCATTGGTAATAAATCCTGGTCGTCCAAATAAATTGATCTAACGGAGGCCAGGCATTCCTTCATTAAGCCAAACGATGACGTCTAATAGGAATCAATCCTGGCCGTTGAAAAAAAAATGATCCAAAGGCCAGGATCGCCCAGCCCCAAGGGAGTATATAAACCCTGTCTCTACATTCAGAGACCCAAACGTTACACTCACTCAACCCTAGCCGCCTTCTCCCTCATCGCCTTCTTCATCTCTTCTTCGTCTTCATCAAGACTGGCCAGAATCCATGGCCGTCTCCGGCCACCTTCAACCACAAACCTTCCCTCTTTCTCTCTTTCTCACCAAGACCACCCTAGAAACCTAGGAAACCAAAAGAAAAACCTTTGTTCTTGAAAGTCCGGTCATCAGAGCCTTTGCCGGTGACCTTCAACTTATGATCCAGCCTCCCAAAATAACACCCTAGGACCACTACGAGGGGATATCTCACCCTATGCAGTTGGTTTCTTTCGAATCACTCTGGAATTGCTTGAATCTTCCAAAGAAGTTCGCCGGAACCCTACCTCCGGCGAACACCCAAACACAACCCACCCCCAAATACACCCCTTAACAACCAGAACACTCTTATAACACCTCCAAAACCCAAAAACATACTCATTTGATGAAAATCTGGAAAAATCAGACTTCAAGTCTCTGAAGTCTTGAAGCCTGGAAAAAGAAAAGAAAAAGAAAAAAAAAGAAAGAAAGAAAGAAATAAAGAAAAAGGAAGAAGAACATGAGACAGATCCTGCAAAGCTAAGTGCTTTTGCCTCTTGTTTTCTGTATTTCGATCTCTTGCATGTTTTTCTCTGTTTGTTTGCCTTCTTTGTCTTCTGTATTTAATGTTTTACATGTTTTCTGTTTTAAGATCTTCTACATATTTTTTTGTTTATTTTCCTTCTTTGTTCTAGCATGCTTTTGACTTGTTTCGTCTTCTGAGATTTCTATATATGGTCTTTCGCATATTCTTGTTTGTTAGTTTTCTGAGGGTTTCTATCATTAGCCTATTTCATCTATCCTATTCTTTACACGTAATTGATATGTTTAGCTCCTTAGGGTTTTCTATAAGTCAACACATGAATCTGATGTGAATATGCTTCTTTATGTTTTGATTTGTTAACTATGCCTAAGTCTGAAATTACAAGTTAGTTAATTGGGATTCAACCATTATCAAATTTCCCTCCGAGTTCTGGTTAATTGATGAATGATTTTGATTGGGGCTATGTGTGCAAAATGACATAAATTGGCTGTATTTGTAATGGATTCATATATTAGACTATGTTAAATCCTATTGTGCTTTGTGGTACTGGTTATAGCTGTAATAGACAAGTGTGATTAGTAATATGTCTATTAATGAAAGTGACCTAATCTGGCTATAAGTGAAATAACTTAGGATTGTGTAATTAGTTTGGCCACTCCTGAAACATTGGAGTGGTTAGTTCTGCAAATCTAAGTCTAGTTAATAAAACAGGTTAGTCCTGCAATCTAATCTGATTAGTTAAGTAATAATAAAAGGGTTACATCTTAAAGAGGATAAAATTGAAAGAACTAAGGTTAAAATCTGGCCAAGTATCAAATGATTCAGAATATAATGGCCAGTATTTAAATAACAATAAACTTAGGATACCTTGACATTAATAGGTCGGGTAAATAACATAAAACAATAAGGGTACAAAGGGATTAAGAAATGGTATAGTTGTGGATTTAATAGAGCCTATAGGGACAAAATAGACTTTCAGGCTTAGTATTTCTGTAATTCAACATAAAATAAAGGGTAAAACAGACCTATTAAAAAGGTATAACTTTTAAAATCCTTAGCAAGTGAGGGCACCATAGTAATATGCCCGTAAAAGAAGCAAAAAGAATTCCCTAGAACCTTCCAGCAAGGGTTGGAAGGCATTTCGAGTCTGAAATAGGGTACCAAACTGTAATTAATAGAAGAATTAAGGGGAGGGAACTTATAATAAGATTTTTGAATTTTCCCCTCAAAATTTCACCCAAAACACCTATAAATAGGCTTCATCTAAGCCTGAAAAAGGGCTGGATTCTAGAAATTCAGAGAAAACTTTCTGAAAATACAAAATTAAGAGTGATACACCATAGATATAGAGTAAATTTTTTTGAGTATAGTCGAGTGCAATTCTGGAGTACAATTAGGGTCTTCTGATGTTCTATACTATTGGATTTCCTTCAATTCTGTTCCTTGGTTTGCTTATCTGCGGGACCTAAGGATTATACTTGACTGTGTTATTGCTGTTCTGCTGCGATTTGCTCTCTATTGATTCTGCTGTTGTGATCGCTGACTATCCTTCATCTTCATTTGCATCCTAGACTTATAAGTTTCCCTTTGCTGAATCAGGTACACATTTTTGTCCAGATATGTAATTGTCAGCTATTTGAGGAAATGAAAAATGCCATGAGTTGTTTGGATGGAATCTACTGTTGTATTTTGAAATTTTTATGTTAATTGTCTACTAGATATTCTGTAATTTGATAGGAATAATTGTAATAGCTAAGTATATATGAGACTTGAACAATGTAATAGATTGAGTAGAGAAGAGTACACGTAGTCGTAATCACCCTAAATTTAGTTTGAAAACAGGTTAACTCATAAAATCAATTCACCTAGATAATACTAGTCTCGCAATCCAGATAATAATCATATTAACCTCACAAATCAGAATGTGATAATTTAAAAATGATCAACTTAGTTATAGTCTGTTTGTCCACTTCAATTAGTTAATAATAATTTAGAACAGTGAAAGTTAGAATCAGTAACTAACAACCATTCAAATTTGTAAGGTTAAGTATCATATCATTGTTCGAGACAGCGGGAATTAGTATCTTATTGTTTAAGTTTTATTAGTAATCGATAATTATGATCCAGAATAGCATGAGTTACAATTAGTGGTTAATAACGATTCAATTTGCATAGATAATTAACATATCATTATTAAAGTAGATGAGACAGTATCCTACTGTTCAAGTTTAATTAGTGATAGATAATTAGGATTCAGAATTAATATTGTTAAACTTGTACTTCTGTTTCTTATGAAATAAATGTCATTAGTTAATTTTGTCTACTGTTTGATGAGAGTTTTTATATTGGTTATGAAATCCCAATTCTGTTTCTTATTTCTCTCGACTGGTCTGGGCTCAATAGACGGTACATGCCCAGATCCAATTGGTCTCATCTCTGGGTCTCTAAATAACAATTTTAACATATCCTGGGTTTCTAGAACCCAGTTATGCAAGCTGGACTATTAAATTCAAGTCCATAAACGTCCAGGCATGGAAATGGAAATAATGGGCCTGGACATGGTTCTGAAAATACAATATAAGTAAAATAATTAGGGAAAAACCAAAAATAGAAAATGTATCATTTACTAGGATTGGACTTCTAAAAATAACGGGATGAGCCTCGTATAAGAACAAAATACGCGGGGCCCCCATATGGATGTTAATAAGTGATAGACTCGGGAAGACTGTTTAGCAAATTCCACGGTCTTTCCTAAAGTATAATAAGCCATTAGACGTTATAGGCACAATTTTAAATACACATTCCCTAATATGAGTGCACATTTAATGTGACTCAAATCTTAAATCTCGATGAAGCTGAAACATGTTAGAGTCACAGGCTTACTGGTTGCGGTGTGACTCAAAATGCATTTTCGTGACATTGCAAGTCGTTAAAATATTAAAAACGAAACATGCACATGTTGTAAAAGCATATAACGAAATCAAATAAAGTCAAAAATGACAGTTGAGCGACGATGCTAAAACCACGGAATCCGGGAGTGCCTAACACCTTCTCCCGGGTTAACAGAATTCCTTATCCAGATTTCTAGTTGTGCGGACTGTTTAAATAGAGTCAATTTCCTCGGATTCAGGATTAACCGGTGACTTGGGACACCATTATCTTCCCAAGTGGCAACTCTGAAACTCTAAATAAAATCCCGTTCCGATTTTCCTTAAAGTGGAAAAACTCCTTCCTCATTGTTGTTATTATATCCTTTTCCAGGTGTATTGGAAATTAACGAGGTATACCTTATTCTCCTTTTCGGGAAATAGAGGGTAGTAAAAAGGGAGGTGTGACAGCTCTGGCGACTTTGCTGGGGATAAGCAACCCAGAACATTGGTTCAGGGTTTAAGAATTTGAGCACGATTGAATTGTCGTTCTTGATGTTATTTGACTTCTTTATATGCTTTGATCAATGTGCTACGTGTTTACCGTTTTGATATTACGTGGATTGTATATATAAAATTGTGCCGAAAACCCTTCTCTTCTTACCTCCGGGGATGTTCTTACTGATAATAGGTGAATTTGACTATAATTATGCCCTAAATAATCACAATTTGTTATGGTATTATTGTTGTTTATGAGAACAAAATGCTTTGATTAGTGTTTGTTTGTGTGTTATAGGTACATGTGATGCAATGGATGCTAAGAAGAGTGATTTTGAAGTCATATGTTGGTGAAAAGGCCAAGAGAAGAGCAAAAGGGAAAAGAGCTGGAAGAAACAGTCCAAAATCCGCAACACTGTTCCTCCGCGGTTCACCCGCGACCGCGGATGAACCGCGAAAAAAGAGACATTCTGAAGTTTGACTATTCGCGGTTGGCTCGCGGCCGCGAACCAATCGCGGAAGCCGGCACCCTGTTCTCCTAATTGGATTCGAATTTAGTTTTTTAAGCCATAAAACCTCTATATAAATTCCTAGTTTGCCCGATAGAGGCATGTTGTCTTTATTTCAATACTTTTGCAAGATATTTAGTAATAGAGAATCTTCTCAACTCCTTCTTTTTATTTTATATCAAGTATTTCTTTATGATTTCAATTATTATTCTTGTTTCTTTAAGCATGAGTAGCTAAATCCTTTTCTAAGGTTTTGATGGAACCTATTGGGTGATGAACTTATCGTTTATGTGATTACAAATTGTGAATCGGATTTCTATTTGTTCAACTTCGTTCTTATTGTAGTTAATTGGTGGACGTCCCAATTTGCTGTGCCTATTTAGTGTGCATAACTTGGAAAAGAGTGCATATTTAGGTATATTGTTGAACAACACCACACCTAGGTTATTGGAGGAATCTCTAACTTTTGGCGTAAAGACGGGGTTAGGAATAACAAAGTCTAGGATGCAATCTTAAGTGAACTATTCAAATTAAAGCTAGCTAGGGTAGCTCGAGAGAGTGCACTAGTAAATTATTGTAATTGCTCGGGAGAGGGTTACGATACACATAGCGTTCATGATTGATAGAATATATTAACAATTTGTGTGAGCCTAACGATAAGGGATTCCATTAATAGGGGAAATCAATACCTTAGTCCTTCTCCATATTATTTTTACTCAACATTTAATTCTTTCTTTTAAGCATTCTTAATTCTTGCAAGTAGCTAGTTCGAAAATCATACACAAATATACTCTAAATTTTGGGAACTTGATTCGGAAGTACTCTTGGGTTGTGAAAGTTCTGATTGATAGGTTAATTCTCTATGGGATCGATCTTGGACTTATTAGACCAAGTTATATTGACTACGATCGTTGCTTGGACGTGAATCAATTTTGGCGCCGTTGCCGGGGAATTAACGGAATTATCAATTGCCATTGATAGAACTTCAAGAATCTTGTGTATTCAGGTTCTTTCTAAACTTTACATTGAATATTTTGACGGTTGTTGATTCGGGTACTCAGGTGCATTCCTAGAAAATCTGCAAGGACTAGAGAACTAATTGAAGGACTTTCAGACCCCGAGCAAACTTTCCGGGCACGTAACAAAGCCATCAAACAAATTCAACAATCTCAACAACCAGTCAAACTAGAATTCGACATGGGTGACATAAACGAACAAAGCCAGCAAGACGGGCTAAATATGCATGAGGCGCAGGAGGCACATGAAGGTGCACTGTATGACTGGGCACAACCCACAGCGGATAATTTGGCAACTGCCATTGTTGTGCCAGCAATTCAAGGTGAGTCTTTCCAAATTACTAACAACATGCTTCACTTGTTGCAAAACAAGGGATTATTCTCTAGGTCTCAGGTTGAAGATCCACAGCAGCACCTAAAGAACTTTCTATCAATATGCAAAACACAAAGGCAGCGAAATGTAACTCCGGAAGCTATCAGATTACTACTTTTTCCATTCTCAATTACAGGAGCAGCACAGATATGGCTAAACTCACTCCCAATAAACTCCATTGCAACTTGGGATGAGTTAGTCAAATAATTCCACAACAAGTTTCATCCACCTAACAAGACAGCTCAACAAATTGATGAGATTGTGAGCTTCAAGCAGAAACCAATGGAAACATTACATGAAACTTGGGGCAGATTCAAGGGTATGCTTGTTATGTGTCCCCACCATGGGATTCCTGAGCAGATGTTAGGCCAAAGATTCTATATGGGGCTTTCAGACAACATGAAAAACATTGTAGATGCTTCAGTAGGTGGGGCTTTTCTGAGCAAGACTTGGAGAGATGACCAAAATTTGCTAGACAAGATGACCCAAAATTCCGGGTGGACGTCCAGGAATGCTCCTATCACACCAGTGGTACACTCTGTACCTCTAGATCCATCCAACACTCTGGAGAAGAACATGGCAACTTTATTGACACAAATGAGCATCCTAACAAAGAAGGTGGAAGAATGAGGGGTAAAGCAGCAGGTTCACATTGTAGATACTACCAATGGTGGTTTATGCACATCTTGCATTAGCCAACCCATAGGCAATCCATGGGCTGCAGACCAAGAACATCATCATCAGCATGAGGATATGAATTATATGGCTAACTATGGGGGGCAGCGACAAGGTAATCAAAACTGGGGCCAACAGGCTCCAATGCAGTACAGACCTCCCCAGCCACAATTTGATGCAGCGGGTATGAGGCCACTACACAACATGGCCCCATATCCTAGACCTGAGAATTTTGGCAATCAACAACAGGGATATCATCCACCTCCACCACCACATGGGGGTAGACATGACGATGGGTTTGCAGAGTTGAAAGCTATGATGCAGCAGGTAATTGGGTCAAATGCCAAAACAAACGAGAGGATAGATGCACATGATGCCGCCATCAAGAATATTGAAGTACAGGTGGGTCAGATTGCTATATCTCTCAACAATCATCCTCAAGGGACATTGCCTGCAGATACACAGACAAACCCAAAGGACCAAGTCCCAAAGAAGATGATGGCAGTGACTCTGAGAAGCGGTAGAGATCTTGATGCTGAGAATAAAAGTAAGAAAATTGACAGACAGGCTGAGACACCTACTCCATTGCCCATTGAGCTAGATGAGTCCACAGGGTTGACAGAAGTCACAGTCCAGCCAGTTGCTGATAATAAAGAAGCAAAATAGGGAACGGAGAAAGTAGCTGAACAGGTAGAGCAGCAGATTGAAGAAAAAGTGATAGACAAAGAAAAGTCCCAAGTCACCGGGAAGAAGAGGCCTCCACCACCATTCCCCCAAAGGTTGGCCAAATACCAGAAAGAGGAGCAATACAAAAAGTTCTTCGAAATGCTCAAGCAAATCCAGGTAAACATTCGCTTAATTGAAGCTTTAAAAGAAATGCCTGGTTATGCTAAGATGATGAAGGATTTGATGTCGCGGAAATTTGATTTCCAAGACTTGGCCACCGTAACACTTACTCAGACTTGTAGTGATGTGGTCTCCAGACCCATTGCTGTGAAGCTATCTGATCCAGGTAGCTTCACCATCCCATGCACTATAGGGAATTATGCCTTTACTAAGGCTTTATGTGATTTTGGGGCAAGCATTAATCTCATGCCCTTAGTCATTTATAAGAGGTTAGGCATTGGGAGATCCAGGCTCACCTCTATGCTTTTACAACTTGCTGACAGGACGGTTAAGCGTCCATTTGGTATTATAGATGATGTGCTTATCCAGGTTGGGAAGTTCGTGTTTCCCGCCGATTTTGTTATTATTGATTGCAAGGTCGACGAAGAAATTCCCATTATCCTAGGAAGACCATTCCTAGCCACCGAGAGAGTAATAATTGATTATGAAACTAGGGAACTCAAGATGAGGTTGAATGATGGGGAGATCATCTTCAATGTGCAAAAATCTATGAGGTGCCCTAGTGAGTTCGTAAATTGCTCTCTCATTGATGCAGTTGATGTGATAGAGGAGACCGACGATGCAGAGTTGACCATTGAAGATCCACTTCAAGCATGCCTGATGAACATGGAAGAGGTAAATGGTGAAAGTTTAGTTGAGTGGGTACAATCTCTGGAAGGAAAGGGATTTTGGCAGAGAGAGCTTGTGTTCGAGCCTCTACATTTAGAGAAAAGAGAGACCCCGCCAGCAAAGCCATCCATAGAAGAGCCACCAAAGCTCGAGCTTAAACCACTACCATCACACCTCAGGTATGAATTTCTAGGTCCTAACTCCATGTTACCTGTTATTATCTCATCTAGTTTGTTAGATGCGCAGGCCCAAAAGCTTATACAGGTACTCAAGGAATGCAAGACTGTCATTGGGTGGACCATGGAAGACATAAAGGGGATCAGCCCCACCTATTGCATGCATAAAATTCTCCTGGAAGATGGACACAAACCTTCCAGGGAACATCAAAGAAGGCTGAACCCCAACATGAAGGAAGTGGTGAAGAAAGAAGTAATAAAGTGGCTAGATGCGGGAATCATCTTCCCAATCTCAGACAGCAGCTGGGTTAGCCCGGTCCAATGTGTGCCAAAGAAAGGAGGCATGACGGCAGTGAAAAATGAGAACAATGAATTGATTTCAACAAGAACCATCACCGGATGGAGAATATGCATGGACTACAGGAAGTTGAATCTAGCCAGCCGCAAAGATCACTTCCCACTTCCCTTCATTGATCAAATGCTTGACAGGTTGGTAGGGAGGTCCCACTTTTGCTTTTTGGATGGACACTCAGGGTACAATCAAATCTCCATAGCCCCCGAAGATAGAAAGAAGACCTCCTTCACATGCCCATATGGCATCTTTGCGTTCAGGAGGATGCCATTCGGACTATGCAATGTGCCTGCCATATTCCAAAGGTGCATGATGGCTATTTTCACTGACATTGTGGAAGACATTATAGAAGTGTTCATGGATGATTTCTCAGTGGTAGGGAATTTATTCGATGAATGCCTTGCCAATCTGACAAGAGTGCTGAAACGGTGCATGGAAACAAACTTAGTGCTAAACTGGGAGAAGTGCCATTTTATGGTACAAGAAGGTATAGTATTGGGGCACCGGGTTTCAAGCAAAGGCATTGAGGTAGACCGTGCTAAAGTTGATGTCATTGCAAAGCTGCCTCCACCAACATCCGTCAAGGCCATAACGAGGTGTATTGGTAATTAATGAGGTATACCTTATTCTCCTTTTCGGGAAATAGAGGGTAGTAAAAAGGGAGGTGTGACAGCTCTGGCGTCTTTGCTGGGGATAAGCAACCTAGAACATCGGTTCAGGGTTTAAGAATTTGAGCTCGACTGAATTGTCGTTCTTGATGTTATTTGACTTCTTTATATGCTTTGATCAATGTGCTACATGTTTACCGTTTTGATATTACGTGGATTGTATATATAAAATTGTGCCGAAACCCTTCTCTTCTTACCTCCGGGGATGTGCTTACTGATAATAGGTGAATTTGACTATAATTATGCCCTAAATAATCACACTTTGTTATGGTATTATTGTTGTTTATGAGAACAAAATGCTTTGATTAGTGTTTGTTTGTGTGTTATAGGTACATGTGATGCAATGGATGCTAAGAAGAGTGATTTTGAAGTCATATGTTGGTGAAAAGGCCAAGAGAAGAACAAAAGGGAAAAGAGCTGGAAGAAACAGTCAAAAATCTGCAACACTGTTCCTCCGCGGTTCATCCGCGACCGCGGATGAACCGCGAAAAAAGAGACATTCTGAAGTTTGACTGTTCGCGGTTGGCTCGCGGCTGCGAACCAACCGCGGAAGCCAGCACCCAGTTCTCCTAATTGGATTCGAATTAAGTTTTTTAAGCCCTAAAACCTCTATATAAATTCCTAGTTTGCCCGATAGAGGCATGTTGTCTTTATTTCAATACTTTTGCAAGATATTTAGTAATAGAGAATCTTCTCAACTCCTTCTTTTTATTTTATATCAAGTATTTCTTTATGATTTCAATTATTATTCTTGTTTCTTTAAGCATGAGTAGCTAAATCCTTTTCTAAGGTTTTGATGGAACCTATTGGGTGATGAACTTATCGTTTATGTGATCACAAATTGTGAATTAGATTTCTATTTGTTCAACTTCGTTCTTATTGTAGTTAATTGGTAGACGTCCCAATTTGCTGTACCTATTAGTGTGCATAACTTGGAAAAGAGTGCATATTTAGGTATATTGTTGAACAACACCACACCTAGGTTATTGGAGGAATCTATAACTTTTGGCGTAAAGACGGGGTTAGGAATAACGAAGTCTTGGGTGAAATCTTAAGTGAACTATTCAAATTAAAGCTAGCTAGGGTAGCTCGAGAGAGTGCACTAATAAATTATTGTAATTGCTAGGGAGAGGGTTACGATACACATAGCGTTCATGATTGATAAAATATATTAACAATTAGTATGAGCACAACGATAAGGGATTCCATCATTAGGGGAAATCAATACCTTAGTCCTTCTCCATATTATTTTTACTCAACATTCAATTCTTTCTTTTAAGCATTCTTAATTCTTGCAAGTAGCTAGTTCGAAAATCATACACAAATATACTCTAAATTTTGGGAACTTGATTCGGAAGTACTCTTGGGTTGTGAAAGTTGTGATTGATAGGTTAATTCTCTATGGGATCGATCTTGGACTTATTAGACCAAGTTATATTGACTACGACCGTTGCTTGGACGTGAATCACTTACTAGTTGAGACTCCCCTTTCTTTTAAGTCATACCAAAAATAAGAAATAGAGGCCGGATAAGTTACAAAGCCGAACGACCCCGCGGGTCCTCGGTACGTAGCCCCCTCCTCGATCCGAGTTGTCCACTCGGGTACACGGTCTAGCACCATATGAAGCAACAAGATATTGAACAAAGGTCTAGGATGATTATTTGCATCATATCTGACTTAGGGGACTCAACACAGAGGTTGGGTCCGTCTAGGACAAGTGACCCGGAATATTAAAGACCGAGCATATTATATGTTGCATTTATTTGTCCTGGACCATTATGCGGACCGGCAGAATTCCTTAGAATAAAAAGAAAGAGAAATTCTAGAATAGAAAGTATTGAAATGTTGGAGAAACACTGTCAAAATTTGAAAAGAAAGTTTGAAAAATAGGTGGAATAATACAATTGAAATAATTGGTCATAAAATAATCTGACCGAACTATGCAGGTTTGATTCTCGCCATTAGGCGGGATACGTAGGCAACCCTTGACGGGCCCAACCACCCTTTTAGAAAAATGACCAAAAAAATCAAATTTTAGTTTTTCAATAAATCAAAGTGATTGCTATTTTTGGAAATAGCTGAATGTTCCAAAAGGACTCCGAAAGGCTGTTTTTTTAAAAATGGCCACTTTGAAATCATGACTTTTTCCTTTCAAATAAATAGCCCGGAAAGGCTAATTCTTTCAAAAAAAAAATGAAAAATTGTCTTTGAAAAAAATATGTTTCCATTTTCTAAATAAAATCGACTTTAATAAATGTAACAACCCGGCCCGTCGTTACGGGAATTACCACCCTGTTACCTTGCATTTACATATTTTATGCTCCTATATCTGTGTTTGAGGCTATCAGGTGAATTAGGAGTGATTCGGGTTGAAAATGAGGCATATAGCCTTCTTGAAGGAAGCTTGAATATGGGAAGTCAACCTGGAGTTGACTATTTAGTTAGAGTGCTCGGAATTAGATTTTGATGATTCGACTAGTTTCGGAGGATCATTTATGACTTAGGAGAGCAGTCGGAATCAAATTCGTAGGTCCGGTGTAGTTTTAGGCTTGAATTGGCCAAGGTTGAATTTTGGCGAAATCCGAACGGTAGGTGAGATTTTGATCCGGGAGTCTAAATGGAACTCCGACAATTTCTGTAGCTTCGTTATGTGATTTTGGATATGTCTGCAAATTTTCAGGTTATTCGGACGTCGTTTGGTCGGGTTTTTGATTGAATGTTAGTTTCGGGAGTTGAGTTGAATCCTAGGCTTGAATCCGCTATAATTTGATGATTTCTATGTTTAAGGGCATGTTTTTATGATTGGAACAAGTCTGTATCGTGTTTTGGAGTATGTTGGTGGTTTTCGTTGGGGTCCTACGGGCCTCGGGGTGAATTCGGACCATCATCCGGGCATTTGGAACTTGGAGAAAATTGCAGAAAATTGCAGGTCTGTGCAGTTGGCATTAAGCCTTCGCGTTCGCGTGGCACAGGCCGTGTTCGTGAAGGCAAGGCTGGCTAAGGCATCGCGTTCGCGATCAGGCTGTCGCGTTCGAGTAGGAGAGAGAGGGGGACCATCGCGTTCGCGATGCATGTGTCGCGTTTGCGTAGCTGGGGTGTCACGACCCGGATTTCCCACCATCGGGGGTCATGATGGCGCCTACTAGTGGAAGCTAGGCAAGCCAAATATTAATTACACCTCCATTAATTACCAAATTCTTATTAAGACTTTAAAATTAAAATCATATAAATCACAGCGGAATAATTAACTTAGCGAAAGACTTAGTCAGTCTTATCAAATATGATAACGAAAAACCAAAAACATGATACACTACCCAAGACTGGTGTCACAATACTCACGAACTTCTAAGAATAATACAGACAATTGTCCGAAAGAAAATATAAGTTGTTTATCTCGAATACATGAGATAACAGAATGAAATACATAGATAGAAGAGACAACGGGTCTTGCGGACGCTTGCAAGGCTACCTCGTAGTCTCAGTAGTCAGAATATCCACAATCGCTACTGCCGCTGCTGCTGTCCGTAACCTGTATCTGCGCAAAAAGAGCGCAGAGTGTAGTATCAGCACAACCGACCCCATGTGCTGGTAAGTGCCTGGCCTATCCCAGCGAAATAGTGACGAGACTAAGGCCAGTCACCCACATAAACCTGTACAGTTGCAATATATATATACATGTACCAAAAACATTTATAAGGAAAGACTCTGCTCTGAAATAACAGTCAATAACTCGTGATATCCAGAATAATCTAGTCAACGGAATAAATCTTACTTTCATGTCTCAATTCCTTTTTCATTTCATATCTCGTGGTAGGCGTACCACCCGCTCCCAACTATCACAGTAATTATATCTTGTGGTAGGCGTTCCACCCGCTCCCAAATATATCAATAGATTATATCTTGTGGTAGGCGTACCACTCGCTCCCAAATATATCGATAGGCTACCGGCAACTATGGCCAATGCCAAGATTTAAATCACTTTGTGGTCGGTGTGCCACACGATCCCATTTCTTATTATATAAGTGGTCGGCGCGCCACACGATCCCAATTCATAAATATATAAGTGGTCGGCGCGCCACGCGATCCCAATTCATAAATATATAAGTGGTCGGCAAGCCACACGATCCCGATTCATAAATATATATATTACCGGCATTTAGCCAATAATCTCTGCATCAACAATATTTATAATTACCGGTTTTGAACTAATAATTGATAATAATTTCGACAATTCATCTCCATTACCGGTATAACACCAATAACTCTTAATAAACAATTTATACATAACTAAATTCCTATTCCTTCAAGCTAGGATAAAACAAACACTTACCTCAAATGATTTACGAACAATTCAATCTGTGGCAATGCCTTTTCCTTTCAAATTCGGCTCCAATCCAATCGTATCTATACACAATTGATTTAATATCATCAATACTACTCAACAAACTAATTCATAAGGCCAATTTCAACTTTTACAACATTCTGCCCGGAATAGTGAATTTCGACCCCGGGCCCACATGGTTGGAACTCGGGGTTCGGACCAAAATCCGTTTACCCATCCCCCCACGAGTTCAAGTATATGTTTTGTTTCAAAATCGGACCTCAATTCGAGGTCCAATTTCCTAATTCATGAAAAATCCTATATTCTACCAAAAACAAGAAATTCTACCATGAAAAACTTTGATTTCTATTGAAAAACATGTTTAATGTTGTTAGGAATCGAAAGAATTAAGTAAAAAGTGACTTACAATCGTTTTGAAGAAGAGGGAGTTCGTGAAAAATCGTCAATGGGTGTTTTTGGGTTGTGAAATGTGAAAACTGAAGCTGGAAATCGGGATTTACAGGTCTCCGTGTTCGCATTTGCGAACATGGGTTCGCAATTGCGAACCCCGACCAATTTCTGGAGTTTGAAAAATAAGCTAAGGCTGGGAAGTTCGCATTTGCGAACTTTTGTTCGCATTTGCGGACTTTTGTACGCATTTGCGAAGCCAAGACAAAACTGGGATGTTCGCATTTGCGAACTATTCTTCGCATTTGCGAACACAGGCAGAATATTGGGAAGTTCGCATTTGCGAACTTTTGTTCGCATTTGCGACTTCGCATTTGCTAACATTTGTTCGCATTTGCGAACTCTGCAGATCAGGTGCTGACAACAACTTTCTAACATGAAAAATTGATCTCGTGGCCTATCCAAAGTTCACCCGAGCCCTCGGGGCTCCAAACCAAATATGCACACTCACTTAAAAACATCGTACGAACTTGCTCGCGCGATCAAATCGCCAAAATAACATCAAAATCAATGAATTGAGCCTTAAAACTCAAGAATTGTTTCAAAATTTCCAAAATTTCCAATTTAAGGCCGAAACACGTCAAACGACGTCCGTTTTCAACCATACTTTACAGGAAGCGCTTAACCAATATATTTGACCTGTACCGGGTGTCGGAACCAAAATACGAGCCCGACATCACCATTTTTCAATCAAATTTCAGTTTTATTTTCCTTACACATTTTCAGAAAATAATTTAACAGAAAAATTCTTTTACCGGGGTTCTAGACCTCGGATTTCAATTCCGGGCATACGCCCAAGTTCCATATTTTCTACGGATTTTCTGAGACCGTCAAATCACGGTTCCGGGTCCGTTTACCAAAAATGTTGACCAAAGTCAACCATATCAATATTAATATCAAAATTCTTCAAATTTTTCACATATTTCACATATTTCAACATAAATATTTTCCAGCTTCGTGCCCGAATTGTGCACGTAAATCGAGGCAACTATAAATTAGGTTTTCAAGACCTTAGAAGCTCGAAATGATTAATAAAACAAGTGATGACCCTTTGGGTCGTCACATGGGGTATGTTAGGCATCGCATTCGCGAGAAGGTCGACGCGTTCGCGTAGAAGGAATGTGGGCCAGTTGGGAATTTGTTCTTCGCGAACGCATGGGAGGAGTTGCGTTCGCGAAGAGGAAGCTGGAACTAGGCATCGCGAACGTGTGAACAGTAACGTGAACGCGAAGAAGAAACTCGTCTGGCAATGAATTAAATTTCAGAACAGGCCAGTCACGGGTTCATTTACAAAAATACACATTTTGAGCCCTAGAGAGAGAAACGCACGGGAAGTTGCTGGGAATTCATCGGAGGTAAGTTTCTTGACTCAAAAATGGTAGAATTAACATCAAACTTCATGAATTTGGGTAGAAACTGTGAAGAATTATGGCCTAGGTATTGAAAACGAAAATTTGATTTTTGAAAGGCTATTCAAACTCCGATTTCGATAAATTTTATATGCACAGACTCGTGGCGAGACGAGGATCGCGTTGGTACTAATTTCGAATTTTTTCGAATAGCAGGCCCGAGGTCGGGTTTTACCATCTTAGTGCATTTATGCGTATTTCGTGTAAATTGAATTGGGTTATGTTTTTTTGACCCATAATTGACATAATTGCTGTGGTTTGACTAGATTCTATGCACGAGGCAGCGAATTCCAAAGGAAAAGGCATCACAGACAAGTCTACGGCCGGCTAAAGGTGAGTAGTTTGTGTATATGGTAGCCTGAGGGTTCGAAGCCCCGGCTTAGCACATTGTGACGCTAGTAGGGCATGGCACGCACCCCGTGGCAGGTGCGGGATTGATTGTGACTGGGGATTGAGACTCGGTCCATCCCGGATATGGATAAATTGCTATTAGTGATGGAAAAACACTGTGTTTGACATATTTGTGGGCTGTAAGCCTTGTTTGGGGCCTTGTGCCGACTTGTAGTATCCCTAGGGGATAGTATATATGTGATAGCTATACTTGCTTAATCACTGATCTCAGTCCTGGTTTTGAAATCACAGTATTGAAATGCTAAGTCACCTGTTTTTGCAAAAATTAAATAAAAGTTAAAGTATTTTCATAATTAAATGAAAAGGAACATGGAAATAAGTAATTTGAGCTGTTTTGTGACTTATCTGATTATTGTGGACTAAGGATGGATCGGGCTGCACCCCGCAGCGGTTTATATGATATGAGGATCGGGCTGCACGTCGCAGCGGTATTTGCACTTGGGCTGTAGGAGCCCCTCCGGAGTCTGTACACACCCTAGTGAGCGTCGTCGACGTTAAATGGATTGCGTTACACGCCATAGCGGTTATGTGCATTGCATTGTATTCTTTATCTATGGATTATCTGTGATAGTGGTAATGTACTGTTGTTGTTGCTAGTTCGTAGGAGGAATCAGACTGTAGTTTAGCTTCATTTTTGTGGTATTTTGTGGATTTCTTGCTTTCAGTTACTTGTATATATTTATTACTTACTGAGCACTTAGTACTCACCCCTACTCCCTGCACCTTTGTGTGCAGATTCAGGTACATAGGAGGGATAGACGAGCACTCCAGCTTTTATCAGTATTTATCCGAGTTGCTTAGGTAGCTGTTGGCGTTCACAGGACCTAGCTTCTCTTCTCTTTTTAAGTTGTTATTTATATTCAGACTTGAGTATTTCCTTACAGTATTCTCTACTTTTGTTGGGTTTTCGTTAGAGGCTCTAGGCTTGTGACTCCAAATATTTGGGAGTGTCAGTTGTTTTCACACTTCTCAGTATTTGTTCGTCTTATTATTATTGGAGTTTCTTTGACTCATATATTCTTCTTGAGTTGTCCATTTGGGACTGATATTTATCTGTGAAAGAAAACAACTGTTGGTCTGTCTGGCCTAGCTTAATTGTTGGGTGCCATCACGACCGGATTTGGGTCGTGACAAGTTGGTATCAGAGCTTAGGTTACTAGGACTCGTGAGTCATGAGCCGGTTTAGTAGGCTTTCGTGGATCGGTACGTAAACGTCCGTATCTATCCTCGGAAGCCTACAGAAACTTTAGGAAAAACCTCACTTTTCTTGGATTCATATCGTGCGGTTTGTGTTTTCGTGAAACTAGATTTTTCCATATTCTATTCTCTCGCAGATGGCGAGAACACGTGCTAGCGGACGTGGCAGACGACCACCATTGGCACCCAGAGGCCGTGGTCGTGGTAGAGGTAGGGCAGCAGTACCAGCACCTGCTAACCCACCAGCCGACCGGACTCAGGGTCAGATCCCTGCACCAGTGGCCCAGGCTCAGGACCAGATTCCAGCGGTAGACGCTCCGGCAGCTCAGGTTCAGGCACTGGCAGTTTCTATTGAGATACCGTGTCTTCAGGAGACTTTGGCCCAGATTCTATCAGTATGCACTGGCTTGGCTCAGGTGGTTGCAGCCTCTACTTCAACGGCTTCTTTATAGGTAGGGGGAGGGAATCAGACTCCCGTGGCTCTCAAACCCGAGCTGGTAGTTCAGGGTATTCAGGCACCTAGGGCAGCTCCAGTTCAGCCAGCTGCACTTGTTGCACTAGCCCCAGCTCATGTGGTTCCAGTTATGCCTGACGATGAGCAGCGTCTTCTGGAGAGGTTTGAGAGGCTACAGCCTCCGGCCATCAGTGGTGTTGAGGGAGAGGACGCCTAGGGTTTTCTTGATAAGTGTCAGCGTATGCTTCGCACTGCGGGTATTCTGGAGTCCAGCGGTGTTGATTTCACCACTTTTCAGTTCACAGGTTCAGCATTTCAATGGTGGGAGTATTTTGAAAGGCGTAGGCCCGCTGGGGCAGCGCCCCTCACTTGGAAGCAGTTCTCCACGGTATTTTTGGAGAATTATGTGCCTCAGATCCTAGAGGGAGGAGCCGCGTTGTCAGTTCGAGTGGCTGAAGCAGGGAGATATGTCGGTAACTCGGTATGAGTTGAGATTTACACAGCTAGCCCGTCATGCCATGTGGATGATCCCGACGGACAGAGAGAGGATCAGGAGATTTATAGATGGTCTCATCTATCCCATCCATATATTGATGACTAGAGAGAGGGCTTCCACAGTTACCTTTGAGGAGGTGGTTGATGCTGCCCATCATATTGAGACAGATCGTCGCAGAGAGCGTGAGGAGAGAGAGGCTAAGAGGCCTCGTAGTACTGCTAGTTACACTGGTGCTCCATCTATGGGCCAACCTCAACATAGTAGGGGTCGTTCATTCAGATCTCATCAGTCAGGACGTGAAGAGTCCAACGGAGCTTCATCAAATCGGGGTCGTCAGGGCCATTAGGGTCATCAGGGTCAGCAGAGTCAGCCTGCATTGAGTGCTCTTCCAGCTCAGAGCTCTGCTCCTGCTTCTTCAGCTCAGGATTCATCCACATCGAGGGGTCCTCAACAGTCCCTTCCTCCATCTTCAGGCCGTTGCTTTGAGAGTGGCGAGTTTGGCCATATCAGGAGAGAGTGTCCTCAGTGGCTTCGTAAGCGGTCTCAGCAGAGTGATCAGCCCTCGTCTTCTGCTCCTGTTTCTTCAGCACCAGCACAGTCAGCTAGGAGTGGTGGCCAGGTGGCTAAAGGTCGCCCTAGGGGCGAGGATCGTACTGGCGGAGGCCAGGCTCATTTCTATGCTCTTCCGAATAGGAAGGACGCTAGTGCCGTAGATGCTCTCATTTCAGGTATTATCTCAGTCTGCCATAGGAATGCTTCTATTTTATTTGATCCCGGATCCACCTATTCCTATGTTTCTTTATATTTTGCACATCATTTGCATATGACCCATGGTATTCTTTCCTTGCCCGTGCATGTGTCTACCCCGGTGGGGGATACTATTATTGTGGATCAGGTATATCGATCCTGTCTTATTACTATTGGGGGTCTGGAGACCCGAGTTGACTTGTTACTATTGGGCATGGTGGATTTCGATATGATTGTAGGCATGGATTGGTTATCTCCTTACCATGCGATTCTGGACTGTCATGCCAAGACAGTCACACTAGCTATTCCAGGTAATCCGAGGATCGAGTGGCGTGGCTTGACTGATTATGTGTCCGACAGGGTGATTTCTTATATAAAGGCCCAACGAATGATTGGGAAGGGTTGTTTATCTTATTTGGCCATCATTAAAGAT
This sequence comes from Nicotiana noctiflora, assembly GCA_032618575.1. Classification (NCBI taxonomy): domain Eukaryota; kingdom Viridiplantae; phylum Streptophyta; class Magnoliopsida; order Solanales; family Solanaceae; genus Nicotiana; species Nicotiana noctiflora. Next base: position 118,934 of record JASVEL010004444.1, on the reverse strand, counting down.
GTTGAGGCTGATACACCCAGTCTTGATTCAGCCCCCGTTGTGAGGGAGTTTCCGGATGTATTTCCAGCAGACCTGCCGGGTATGCCACCTGACAGGGATATTGACTTTGGTATTGACTTGGTGCCAGGCACTCAGCCCATTTCTATTCCTCCCTATCGCATGGCACCAGCGGAGTTAAAAGAATTGAAAGAGCAGCTTCAGGAACTTTTAGATAAGGGTTTCATTCGCCCGAGTGTGACACCTTGGGGTGCACCGGTATTGTTCGTGAAGAAGAAAGATGGCACAATGAGAATGTGCATTGATTACAGGCAACTGAACAAGGTAACAGTGAAGAATAATTACCTATTGCCTCGTATTGAGGACCTATTTGATCAGCTCCAAGGGGTTAGTGTATTTTCTAAGATTGATCTTCGATCGGGCTATCATCAGTTGAAGATCAGGGACTCAGATATTATGAAGACAGCATTCAGAACGCGATATGGGCACTACGAGTTCCTGGTGATGTCTTTCGGGCTGACTAATGCCCCAGCTGCATTCATGCACTTGATGAATATTGTATTTCGGCCGTACCTTGATTCTTTTGTGATTGTGTTTATTAATGATATTCTGGTGTATTCACGATGCCAGGATGATCATGCACAACACTTGAGGGTAGTATTACAGAGGTTGAGAGAAGAAAATCTTTATGAAAAATTCACTAAGTGTGAGTTCTGGCTTGATACTGTGACTTTTCTGGGACATGTAGTGTCCAGTGATAGTATTCGGGTTGATCCACAGAAGGTCGAGGCAGTGCAAAATTGGCCCAGACCTTCCTCAGCTACTGAGATTCGGAGTTTCCTCAGCTTGGCAAGCTATTATCGCCGGTTTGTTCAGGGTTTCTCATCTATTGCTTCACCGTTGACCAAGTTGACATAGAAGAATGCTCCATTTGTGTGGTCTGATGAATGTGAGGAGAGCTTTCAGAAGCTCAAGGAGGCTTTGACCATAGCTCCATTTCTTGTGTTGCCATCAGCCTCAGGGTCATATATGGTGTATTGTGATGCTTCTAGAGTTGGGCTCGGTTGTGTATTGATGCAGGAGGGTAGAGTTATTGCATATGCTTCTCGTCAGCTAAAGCCCGACGAGAAAAACTACCCTGTTCATGATTTAGAGTTAGCTGCCATTGTTCATGCCTTGAAAATTTGGAGGCATTACCTGTATAGTGTATCTTGTGATGTATATACAGACCACCGTAGCCTTCAGCATCTGTTTAAGCAGAAAGATCTCAATTTGAGGAAGCGGAGATGGCTTGAATTGCTTAAAGACTATGATATTACTATTTTGTACCATCCCGGGAAAGCCAATGTAGTGGTTGATGCATTGAGCCGGAAGGCTATTAGCATGGATAGTTTGGCGTATATTCCAGTTGGGGAGAGACCCCTTGCAGTTGATGTTCAGGCGTTAGCTAATCAGATGGTGAGGCTTGATATTTCTGAGCCAAGTCGGGTGATGGCTTGTGTAGTAACTCGTTCTTCTTTATATGATTGTATTCGAGAGCGCCAGTATGATGATCCACACGTACTTGTCCTTAAGGATAGAGTTCAGCATGATAATGCCAGAGATGTCACTATTGATAGTGATGGTGTGTTGTGGATGCAGGGCCGGATATGCGTGCCCAATATTGATAGTCTTTGTGAGATGATATTAGAGGAGGCCCACAGCTCGCGGTATTCTATTCACCCAGGAGCCGCGAAAATGTATTAGGATTTGAGACAACATTACTGGTGGAGAAAGATGAAGAAAGATATTGTGAACCATATGGCACGGTATCTAAACTGTCAGCAGGTCAAGTATGAGCATCAGAGACCTGGTGGTGTATTCCAGCGTATTGATATTCCTCAGTGGAAGTGGGAAAGGGTTACTATGGACTTTGTTAGTGGGCTCCCTCGAACAGCGAGGAAGTTTGATTCAGTTTGGGTGGTTGTGGATAGGCTGACCAAGTCAGCTCACTTCATCCCAGTGTGTACTACATACTTCTCAGAGCGGTTGGCAGAGATATTCATCCGTGAGATTGTGAGATTGCATGGAGTTCCCATTTCTATTATATCATACATAGGTACTCAGTTCACTTCTCAGTTCTGGAGGACTATTCAGCGAGTGTTGGGTTCGCAGGTAGAGCTGAGCACAGCATTTCATCCACAGACGGATGGGCAGTCTGAGCATACTATTCAGATATTGGAGGACATGTTACGTGCTTGTTTCATTGATTTCGGTGGTTCATGGGCTGATTACTTGCCTCTTGCGGAGTTTGCTTATAATAATAGCTATCAGTCCAGCATTCAGATGGCACCATATGAAGCTTTATATGGGAGACGGTGTAGGTCTCTAGTCGGTTGGTTTGAGCCCGGCGAGGCTAGATTGTTGGGGATAGAGTTAGTTCAGGATGCCTTAGACAAGGTAAAGGTGATTCAGGAGAGACTTCAACAGCTCAGTCGCGTCAGAAGAGTTATGCAGACCGGAAGGTCTGAGATGTGTCTTATTCAGTGGGTGAGAAGGTGTTGCTGAAGGTTTCACCTATGAAGGGCTTTATGAGGTTTGGGAAGAAAGGGAAGTTGATTCCAAGGTTCATTGGACCTTTTTAGGTGCTTAGGAAGGTTGGGGAGGTGGCCTATATGCTTGCTTTGCCACCTAGTTTGTCAGGAGTTCACCCGGTATTCCATGTATCTATGCTCCGGAGGTATGTTGGAGACCCGTCACATGTGTTAGACTTCAGAACGATACAATTGGGTGAAGACTTGACCTATGATGTGGAGCCAGTAGCCATTTTGGGTCAACAGGTTTGTAAGTTGAGATCTAAAGACATTGCTTCAGTGAAGGTGCAGTGGAGAGGTCGTCTCGTGGAGGAAGTAACTTGGGAGACCGAGCAGGAGATACGGAGCAGATATCCACACTTATTTGATACTTCAAGTATGTTTCTTAACCCGCTCGCGGACGAGCGTTTGTTTAAGTTGGGGAGAATGTAACAAAACCGGCCCATTGTTACAGGAATTACCACCCCGTTACCTTGCATTTACATATTTTATGCTCCTATATCTGCGTTAGAGTCTATCGGGTGAATTAGGAGTGATTCGGGTTGAAAATGAGGCATATAGCCTTCTTGAAGGAAGCTTGAATATGGAAAGTCAACCTGGAGTTGACTATTTAGTTGGATTGCTCGGAATCAGATTCTGATGATTCGACTAGTTTCGGGGGATCATTTATGACCTAGGGGAGCAATCGGAATCGAATTCGGAGGTCCGGTGTAGTTTTAGGCTTGAATTGGCTAAGGTTGAATTTTGGCGAAATCCGAACGGTAGGTGAGATTTTGATCCGGGGTCGGAATGGAATTCCGACAATTCCTGTAGCTTCGTTATGTGATTTTGGATGTGTCTGCAAATTTTCAGGTCATTCGGTTCGATGATTTTTGTGTTTAAGGGTGTGTTTTTTTGATTGGAACAAGTCCGTATCGTGTTTTGGAGTATGTTGGTGGTTTTCGTTGGGGTCCCGGGGGCCTCGGGGTGAATTCGGACCATCATCTGGGCATTTGGAACTTGGAGAAAACTGCAGAAAATTGCAGGCCTGTGCAGCAGGCATTAAGCCTTCGCGTGTGCGTGGCACAGGCCGTGTTCGCGAAGGCAAGGCTGGGTAAGGCATCGCGTTCGTGATCAGGCTATCACGTTCGCGTAGGAGAGAGAGGGGGACCATCGCGTTTGTGATGCATGTGTCGCGTTCGCGTAGCTGGGGATGTTAGGCATCGCGTTCGCGTGAAGGGCGACGCGTTCGCGTAGAAGGAATGTGGGCCGGCTGGGAATTTGTTCTTCGCGAATGCATGGGAGGCATCGTGTTCGCGAAGAGGAAGCTGGAACTGGGCATCTCGGATGCGTGAACAGTAACGCGAACGCTAAGAAGAAATTTGTCTGGCAGTGAATAAAATTCCAGAACAGGCCAGTCGCGGGTTCATTCACAAAAATACAAATTTTGAGCCCTAGAGAGAGAAACTCACGGGAAGTTGCTGGGAATTCATTGGGTATTCATCGGAGGTAAGTTTCTTGACTCAAAAACACAATTTTATGGTAGAATTAACATCAAACTTCATGAATTTGGGTAGAAACTGTGAAGAATTATGGCCTAGGTATTGAAAACGAATATTTGATTTTTGAAAGGCCATTCAAACTCCAATTTCGATAAATTTTATATGCACGGACTCGTGGCGAGACGAGGATCGCGTTGGTACTAATTTCAGAATTTTTCGAGCAGCGGGCCCGGGGTCGGGTTTTACCAACTTAGTGCATTTATGTGTATTTCTTGTAAATTGAATTGGGTTATGTTTTCTTGACCCGTAATTGACATAATTGTTGTGGTTTGACTAGATTCTATGCAAGAGGCAGCGAATTCCAAAGGAAAAGGCATCGCAGAAGAGTCTACGGCCGGCTAGAGGTGAGTAGTTTGTGTATATGGTAGCCTGAGGGTTCGAAACCCCGGCTTAGCACATTATGACGCTAGTAGGGCGTGGCTCGCACCCCGTGCCAGGTGCGGGATTGATTGTGACTGGGGATTGAGACTTGGTCCATCCCGGATATGGATAAATTGTTAATAGTGATGGAAAAACACTGTGTTTGACATATTTGTGGGCTGTAAGCCTTGTTTGAGGCCCTGTGCCGACCTGTAGTATCCCTAGGGGATAGTATATATGCGATAGCTATACTTGCTTAATTACTAATCTCAGTCCTGGTTTTGAAATCACAGTATTGAAATGCTAAGTCACCTGTTTTTGCAAAAATTAAATAAAAGTTAAACTATTTTCATAATTAAATGAAAAGGAACATGGAAATAAGTAATTTGAGCTGTAACTGAGGATGGATCGGGCTGCACGCCGCAGCGGTTTATATGATATGAGGATCGGGCTGAACGCCGCAGCGGTATTTGCGCTTGGGCTGTAGGAGCACCTCGGGAGTCTGTACATACCCCCAGTAAGCGCCGTCGACGTTCAATGGATCCGTACATGCCGTAGCAGTTATGTGCATTGCATTGCATTCTTTGTCTGTGGATTATCTGTGATAGTGGTAATGTACTGTTGTTGTTGCTAGTTCCTAGGAGGAATCGGACTGTAGTTTAGCTTCATTTTTGGTATTCTGTGGATTTCTTGCTTTCAGCTACTTGTATATATTTATTACTCACTGAGTACTTAGTACTCACCCCTACTCCCTGCACCTTTGTGTGCATATTCAGGTACACAGGAGGGATAGACGAGCACTCCAGCGTTTATCAGTATTTATCCGAGTTGCTGAGGTAGCTGCTGGCGTTCGCAGGACCTAGCTTCTTTTCTCTTTTTCATTTGTTATTTATATTCAGACTTGAGTATTTCCTTACAGTATTCTCTACTTTTGTTGGGTTTTCATTAGAGGCTCTAGGCTTGTGACTCCAGATCTTTGGGAGTGTCAGTTATTTTCACACTTCTCAGTATTTGTTCGTTTAATTATTATTGGAGTTTCTTTGACTCATATATTCTTCTTGAGTTGTCCATTTGGGAATGATATTTATCTGTGAAAAAAAAACAATTGTTGGTCTGTCTGGCCTAGCTTAATTGTTGGGCACCATCACGACCGAATTTGGGCCGTGACAATGAATGTGCAGGATGAGCACAGTACAAAATGAATCCTTGCTTTAATGAATAAAATCCCTTTGGAGTTGAGGTTGTGGTGGAAAGATCTGGGCCAAGAGGGACAAGTTTGGGTCAAATGATATCTGAAAGATCTTACTGGGTTGATGGACATAATACCCCGTGGTGATATCATTCGGGCTCTCGTTGCTTGTTGGGATCCTGCGCATAATGTTCTACACTTCTCTGATTTTGAGCTCACTCCTACATTAGAAGAAATTGCTTATTATATCGGGAAAGGTGAGGTTCCCCTAAAAGATAAATACCCGGTGGCTCCAAGGGCAATTACAGTGCACAGATTCCTTGATTCCCTGAAAATCGCCAAGAATGTTCATAATGAAGAATTGGCTCACGCGTTTTGTACTTTAGGTTTCATCTACCGCAGATATGGTCATATTGGGGGATTTAACGATTCTACAAACAAACTCTGCAGTAAATCTAACTGAGTCAAGTGAGAAGAGCATAGGCGATTCGCCTTTATAGTGGCGTTCCTGGGATTAGTCATATTACCGAGGAAAGAGAGAAATATTGATATAAGAGTCGCCGGGGTTGCCATTACTCTTCTTGTGCAAGATAATATCACACTGGCACCGATGATTGTAGCTGATATCTTTCGTGCCCTCACATCCTGTAAAGCAGGGCATGACTTCTTCGAGGGATGCAATTTGATTCTCCAGATGAGGTTGATAGAACATTTGTGTCGTCATCCTCCGTTCTCGATTGAAGAGTTTTATATGAGAACAAAAGAAGTTAAGTTGCCAGAATGAGCAAAATGTTGGATTACATACTTGCGATTGTTGACTGCTAGCCAAATTGACTAGGCATACAGATGGTTGCCCCTCAACAAGGTGATATACATGCCAATAGAAGGGTCGCATTTCTTGATAATGGGTCTTAAAAGCATTCAGCCTTATGTATAGTACAGGGTATTACAGCAGCTTGGGAGATATCAGGTTATACCAAAAGACGGGGACCTCAACCTACAAGCCGTAGAAATCAGTCCAGACGGACAATTCCTGGAAGCAAAGATTCGACAGATCTGGAATGAATGTCAATGCTTGAGAATAGACACTTGTATGGGAAACCAAGCTCGAGGAGAAGTATCACCAGGGTATGCCGCGTGGTATCGCCGGGATGTCGAGCATGATAGACCAATGAAGAGGCCTCACATTCAAGAGTTGGCCAAGCAGTCTAAGGAACACAAAGATTGGGTGGCCAAAGAAAATGAGTACCGAGCAAGAATCAACTTGTTAGAAAAACAACTCCAAGACCTCAAATTCGAGAGCAGCTTACAAGCGGCATCCGATGAGGGAGAAAAGAAGCAGCTGAGAAAAGAGAATGAAATTTTGAAGGCTCAAATTGCGAAGATGAAAATCACAGTTGAAACCCCAGTTCGCCTAGCCCGAGATGAGAAATTGATTGAAAATATTCGGTGCAAAGTGAATGAATATAGCTTTGATCTTGATAAAGCTGAAAAGGAGTTAGTCGGGGTTCGAAAACAGTTGGCCAGAAATGCTGAGGACAGAGTTCGAATGGTTCAACAATTACAAGATAAACACAAGGTTGAGGTAGCCCGATTGAGAAAGAAAATCATTACAGCTGAAGTCAAAAGTAGCAAACAAACCAAAGAGTTCAAAGTAGAGAGAGAACATTGCTACATGGCTATGGCTCGGTTAGAGTTGGAGCTACAACAACTACAAAAGGAGAACCAGCAAATCTTAGACGCTCGTGCCGAACAGATTGGTAGGTTGCTTCAGGAAAAAGGGGTCATCATGGAAAGAATCGTCAACATTGCTCAGTACATCACAAGGAAATGCCAATTGTGTGAAGATATGTCCCAATCAACATTCACATCAGCAGTAAAGTTCTTTGTAAAGCATGTAATGACCAACCTGGACAAACTCCAAAGTGGATTAGCGTATAGGCCCGCGACAAGAACGAACGATGTCTCGCGGGCACTAGGAGCTTTAATGTATTCATAGGGCATACATTTTGTATTTGTATTTTTCTTTTGCATTTGTAGTACAACATCATTTGTAACCAATGTTTGAGTATCAATGAAAAATTCAAAAGAAGTTGCTGTTATTTTCTTCCATTTTGTCCGGGCGATAGGCAAACATGTAGGAACGAAAAAACAAAAATGAAAAAAATAGAAATGGAAAGGAAGAAAACAAGAAAAAGAATCAAATAGAAAAGCAATGAAAAACAGGGGTGAAAAGAAAAACGGTGGTTCAAAGAGGAATAATGCCGGGATGATGCATAATGATTAAGGCAAAAAGTTGTGATTCTTAATTGTGATATTTTACCCCATATGAGCTAACTATTAACGAGTTTTGTTGTTGATGAGTATCAGATTTTCAGTTGGCAACTGGCATTCTGGCACATCACAGCTGTAATACACGTTCAAAAGCTATGACCAAAACAGTGACTCAGGAAATCGAGCCCACTATCATGGATCCGGTACAAGAGGATGAAGTTGTGGACGTGGCAAGTATGAGAGAAGAGATGTACAAATTAAAACAGCAAATGTCAGAGATGTACCAGGCCTGGTCTAGGGGTCAACCTTTGCCTTCCTATCCAGCCAATCCAGCATACGTCCCTCCTACAAACCCAAATCCTGAACCACCCACTATGAATTCATGTTCCACATACCCAACTTACCCTCATTACTATGCTACAACTTCACAAGCACCTCCACCACTGTCCAAACAAGTTCCACCACCACCACCTCTGGCCGCTCCAGTATACGTGGCACCGCCACCTGCTGCTCTACACAAATCTTCCAGCGAACATGTGTTCCATGTTCAGGACACTCATTATTATCCACCAGAGCCAACATTCAGGCAACATGACTCCTACACACCGCTCATAGACGTGATAGAAGAGGAAAAGCCTGTCAGAAATTTGGAACAGGAAGAGATGGCCCGCAAGATGAAAAGTCATGCACATTACTTTCGTAACATACAAGGGCTAGGAGGCCAAGTGAGTGTTGCGTATAAAGATTTATGCTTGTTTCCGGAGGTACATCTCCCAGCCGGGTTTAAGTTACCCAAGTTTGATATGTATGACGGTCACGGGGATCCGGTAGCCCATCTGAGGGGTTACTGTAGTATAATGCATGGAGCGGGGGGAAGAGACGAGTTACTTATGGCTTATTTTAGCTAGAGCTTAAGTGGTTCAGCGTTGGAATGGTATACTGACAGGATCATATGAGGTGGTTCATCTGGGATGACCTAGCTCAATCATTTGCCAACCATTTCCAATGCAATTTAGAGATTATCCCTAACAGGCTATCATTGACTAAAATGGAGAAAAAACTCAGGGAAAATTTCCGGGAATACGGGTTCAGGTGGAGGGAACAGGCTGCACGAGTAGACCCTCCCATAAAGGAAGCAGAAATGGTGGACTGTTTTCTACAGGCTTTAGAGCCAACTTACTATGGCCACCTGGTATCAGCAATAAGAAAAACCTTTAACGAGGTGGTAAAGGTGGGAAGCTTTGTAGAAGAGGGGCTAAAGATAAATAAGATCATGAGTGATTCGGCTATTAAGGCCACAAACCAAGCAATACAAACTAGAACTGGGGGATCGATTGACAAGAAGAAGAAGGAGGAAGTTGCGGTCATTTAAGGTAGACCATGGTCCCGGGGCCCCAATACATATCATCATCCACCTCGCCCATATCACCCATATCCACCAGCACCCTACAACACACCTCCACCATATTATCCTTCCACCAATCCACATTTTTTCGTTCCACATGCTCAACCTTACCCACCACCTCCACACGCATGGCGTACCCCAGCTCCACAAAATGTCTACCACGCACAAAATGCCTACCTACCTTCCAAAACATACAGAAATCCAAATTGACCCAATTTCCATCCAGATCCAAAAGTAAGAGGAGATAGAGCCCAATGAAATAAAACATTTACTCCGTTAGGGGAGTCATATACCAGCCTTTTTCATCACTTAACAGAGCTAGGGATGTTGAATCCTATTGAACCAAAAATTCCAAACCCACCACCCAAAAATCTAGACCAATCAGTCCGATGTGAGTATTATTCCGGGGCACCTGGACATGATACAGAAAAGTGTTGGCATTTAAAGTCAGCCATACATGAACTTATTCATACTAGGAGGATCGAAGTGCAAGCTCCGAAAACTCCTAATATTACACAAAATCCATTGCCAGCCCATCATGAGACGCGTATGATAGAGTTGGAGCAGGGAGAGAACAGTAAGAAACCTTCTCAATCAGTGATGATTATTAAAGCTAATAATAAGGTGGAAGGGGAAGTTGAAAAAAAGAAAGTATCAACTGAGTTACCAATGAAGAAACCATCAATGGTTGAGCCCGTGAAGATAATAGTGCCGGGAGCTAAGCCTTTGTTGACCGTGAAAGGAGCTTATGTGGAACCTGTGGTTATAAAACCGGTGGCGTAGATGCCAGTCGTGAACACCAGGACCATACCATGGAACTATGATAAAGTTACAGTGATGTACAAATGGAAGGAAGTTAAAGGAGAAATCAATAAAACACATAGTTTAACTCGTTCCAGGCGATGCTTTGCCCCGGAAGACTTGAGGAAGACAAAAGTGGTAAAGGAGAACCCGACTCATGTGAAGAAGGCAGTTACTGAAGAGGAAGCAGAAGAGTTCTTGAAAAAGATGAAAGATCAAGACTATTCAATAGTGGAGCAATTGAGAAAAACGCCCGCACAGATTTCATTGTTATCACTGCTAATTCATTATGATAAGCATAGAAAGGCGTTGATGCAAATTTTGAATGAAGCCCAAGTGCCTGAGAAGATTTTATTATGCCATTTGGAGAAAATCACAAATAAGATCTTCGAGACAAACAAGATAATACTTTCAGATAATGAGTTGCCGCTTGAAGGAACGGAGCATAATAAAGCATTATATCTAACAGTCAAGCGTGAAGAATCTGTAGTAACCCGTGTTCTGGTGGATAACGGGTCAAGTGCCAATATTTTCCCACTCTCAACATTGGGGAAGTTTGTGACGACCCGGCCCGTCATCACGAGAATTACCACCCCGTTATGTTGTAAATGCATGTTTTATGATTTTATATCAGAGTGTTAGAGTCTATCGGGTGAGTTAGGAGTGAATTGGATTGAAAATGAGGCATATAGCCTTTTTGAAGGAGACTTGAATAAGGAAAGTCAACCCGGAGTTGACTATTTGGTTAGAGGGCTCGGAATCGGATTCGATGATTCGGTTAGTTCCGGAAGGTGATTTGTGACTTAGGGGAGCGATCGGAATTGAATTTGGAGGCCCGGTGTAGAAATAGGCTTGAATTGGCTAAGGTTGAATTTTGGCGAAATCCGAACGGTAGGTGAGATTTTGATCCGGGGTTCGGAATGGAATTCCGACAGTTGCAGTAGCTCCGTTAGGTGATTTTGGATGTGCCTGCAAAATTTCAGGTCATTCGGACGTAGTTTGGTCGGGTTTTTGATTGAATGTGTAATTCGGAATGTTTTAAGGAATTTAGGCTTGAATTTGATGAGAATTATGGGTTTTGGTGTTATTAGACGTGTTTTGAGGATTTGAACAAGTTCGAATAAGGTATTAAGATGTGTTGGTGTGTTTGGATGAGGTCCCGGGGGCCTCGGGGTGTTTTCGGATGGTTAAACGGGAGAAAAATGTGGAAAATTCCAGACTTGTGTTCTGGTTCTGTGGTTTTCGCTCCTGCGGAAATGGGGGCGCAGGAGCGAGTCCGCAGGAGCGGACAAGAAGGCGCAGAAGCGGGCTATACCGCTGAAGCGGAGCCTGGTCCGCAGGAGCGGCTTCGCTGAAGCGAGTGGGCGATCGCAGAAGCGGTCTTGAGGCGCGATGGGGAGGTCCGCAGAAGCGGATGATTGATTGCGGAGGCGAGTTCGCTGAAGCGAACTCTTGGTCGCAGAAGCGGATCATTCCGCAGAATCGGACTTATTTCCGCAGAAGCGGATGCGCAGTGGCGGTCCCTTGATCGCTAGTGCGGAAATGGCCAAAAGGGCCTGGGTTCGCAGAAGCGACCAAAAGGTCGCAGAAGCGGTTCCGCAGGGGCGGAATTTTATCCGCAAAAGCGAAAATCGCTGTGAGTTAAGTGTATCAGAAGTTAGAAAAATTTCAGAAACATTTCACACATTTGGGTCTCGGCTTTAGAGGCGATTTGGGCGATTTTGAAGAGAAACTCAAGGGAAATCATCAGGTAATCAACTATGGACTTAAACTATGATTAGTATTGGTAATATCATGCAATTATATCATGAAAATGGAGGAATTTGGGGTAATTTATGGAGGATTTAGCCCTAGGCTTGAACTTTAGAAAATCAAGGTTTTGAATGGGCAAATGGAGTCCGAATTTGGTAAAATTGATATGCTTAGACTCGTATTGAGATGAGGGTTCTGAATATGTGACTTTCGTGATTTTTCGATAAGCGTACCGAAAGTCGGGTTTTGACAACTTTGGGAATTTTGATGTAAATTGGGTTATATTGATTGGGTGTTGTCCCATTGGCCTAATTTGTTGTGTTTCTACTATATTTGATCCAGATTCTATGCGTGCGGAGCTTGATTCTCGTGGCAAGGGCATTGCGGAATAGTCGTCGCGCTGTATTGAGGTGAGTAATAGATGTGGGTGATGACTAGCGGGTTCGAAAACCCGGTATACCACTTTGTGACGCTGTATAGCGGCGAGACACGCACACTCTTGAGAGTGCGGGGTCGATCATGAACTGGAGACTATATATTAGTCCGACTTGTTGATATTGTATTATTGGCTATTCTCGAGCCGTTGAACCCCCTTCTTGGGCGGTTGAGTATACTTGTGGGCCGTGAGCCGGTTATTGGATCCCGCGAGGATCGTTATCATTGTCTTATCATATAGACATGCTAGTTTACTACTGGTCCGCAGTTATTTCTGTTATTATGCTAATTCCAATCTCTGGAACTTGATATTATTGTTTTCCAACTGAAAAATGATAAAAAGAGTTTTCAAAAACTACTTTTGAGCCTGCGAGGCTGTATCTGCATATTAGCTGACTAGTAGTGGATCGGGCTGCACGCCGCAGCGAGATATATGTTGGATCGGACTGCACGCCGCAGGAATATCTCTATGAGATGTGCTTGGGCTGTAGGAGCCCCTCTGGAGTCTGAACCCCCACAGTGAGCACGGGTACCCAAAATTGGAGTCGGGCTACGCGCCGTAGCGGTCATATCATGCATTGCATTGCATTTAGCTACATCTGCTAGCTGTTATGCTATTTATTGGTAATTGTTGGTACAGGTACAGTGAATATTGATTCCGTGACAGGGTAGCTGATTATAGCTTTACATAGTGCTTTATCGTGGAATTCTTATCTGCGCTGTCTTACATTTGTTTATTACCACTGAGTCTGGCAGTACTCATTTTACTCCCTGCACCTTGTGTGCAGATCCAGGTACCTCTCAGCAATGATCCAGTAGCTGTGCGAGGCGACATCTGTGGGATATACGAGGTAGCTGTAGAGTCCGCAGGACCCGATATTCCTTCCTACTATCTTTTGATTTTGTATTGACATTTCTTTCCGCACTTGGTATTTTTGTAAACCTTTATACACTTACGTTCGTTAGAGGCTCATGACTCTTGACCCTTCGGTCTATGGGAGTTAGTATATTTTGGGACTTGGTTTCCCCGTTGTTGGTATAAGTATTACTATTATTTCATATTTTGAAATGCTTAAATGGGTTAAAGAGAGCTTCTAGCTCCGTTGTTGATATTGATTGATCAGGCTCGCTTAGCAATGTGCTGGGCGCCATCACGACCGGATTTGGGGTCGTGACAAGTTGGTATCAGAGCCTAGGTTTACTAGGCCTCATGAGTCTTGAGCCGGTTAGTAGAGTATTGTGGATCGGTACGGGGACGCCTGTACTTATCCTCGGGAGGTTGCGAACCTTTAGGAAAACTTCACTTTTCTTGAACTCTGTCGTGCGATCTTGTTGTTCTGAGAACTGAACTTCTATATTCTATTCTCTCGCAGATGGCGAGAACGCGAGCATCGGGACGAGGTGGACGACCTCCATTGCCACCTGTTAGAGGCCGTGGGCGCGGTCGTGCTAGAGGTAGAGGTAGGGCGGCCGAGGCGGTGCCGGTTGACCCGCCCGTTGTACCGGTTCAGAGCAGGCCCCGGTGGTTGATGCTCCGGCAGCCCCAATTCGGGGCCGGACTATATCTATTGCTATTCCCGGTCTTCGGGAGACTCTTGCTCGGATATTATCGGTGTGTTCCGGTTTGGCTCGGGTAGTTTCGGCTAACCGCTACTATAGCGACATCTCGGTCAGGGGGTGGACAGCAGACCTGCACGCTCGCACACCGACCCGGTTGTTCGGGGACTTCGGACGCCGGAGGCGGTCCCCGCTCGGGTGGTTGCACCGGTTATTCCTCCGACTGCACCAGCTCCAGCTCCAGCATATGGTTGAGGTTATGCCCGATGACGAGCAGCGTCGTCTTGAGAGATTTGGTAGACTTCGGCCACCCCATTTCGGTGGCGTTGAGGGCGAGGATGCCCGGGGTTTCTTGGATAAGTGTCAGACTACGTACAGCTGGTATTCTTGAGTCCAGCGGAGTTTCATTTACTACATTTCAGTTCACCGGTCCCGCATTTGATTGGTGGGAGGAGTTTGAGAGGCGTAGGCCTGCAAGAGCAGCACCTCTCACATGGCAGCAATTCTCTACTCTCTTTCTAGAGAAATATGTACCTCAGTCTCGTCGCGAGGAGCTACGTCGCCAGGTTCGAGTGGTTGATTCAGGGCGACATGTCTGTGACCCAGTATGAGCTTAGATTCACTCGGTTGGCTAGGCATGCCACATGGATGATCCCCACTGATAGGGAGAGGATCAGGAGGTTCATTGATGGCCTCAACTACTCTATCCGTATTCTTATGACCAGCGAGCGAGTTCTGTCATCATCGTTTGAGCAGGTTGCTGATATGGCACGCTTCATTGAGGCGGATCGTCGCCGAGAGAGAGAGGAACGGGAGGCCAAGAGGCCTCGTGGTTCTGGTAGTTTCAGTGGTGCTCCATCTAGATGGCATTCCCAGCAGAGCAGAGGTCGCTCATCTAGACCTTCTCATTCAGGCCGCCCAGAGCAGAGCGGAGGTTCTTATGGTCGTGGTCGACAGGGGTTTCAGCAGGGTCGGTCATCGCTTGGTGCCCTCCCAGCCCAGAGTGCAACACCTACTTCTCCAGCACCAGGTGCAAGTTATGAGTGTGGTGAGTTTGGCCACATGAGGAGACACTGCCCTCGACTACGTAGGGGCAGAACTCAGCAGAGGGATCAGCCCTCCTCTTCAGCACCATCTCAGTCTAGTAGAGGTGGAGGTCAGTCTTCTCGTGGTCGCCCCAGGGGCGAGGAGAGATCTGGTGGAGGCCAAGGCACGGTTCTATGCACTTCCCGACAGGCGTGATGCAGTTGCCTCCGATGCTGTGATTACAGGTATCATTTCTGTCTGTCACAGAGATGCCTCTGTTCTATTTGATCCAGGATCCACATATTCTTACGTGTCCTCTTATTTTGCACACCACTTGGGTGCGACTCGTGGTAGTCTTGATTTACCTGTTCATGTATCCACCCCCGTGGGTGATACGATTGTTGTGGATCATGTCTATAGATCCTATGTTATATCTATTGGGGGTCTAGAGACCCAGGCAGATTTGTTATTGTTGGGGATGGTGGACTTTGATGTTATATTGGGTATGGACTGGTTGTCTCCGTATCATGCTATATTGGACTGTCATGTTAAGACAGTTACGTTGGCCACTCCTGGTATTTCTCAGATTGAGTGGCGGGGTTCGACCGATTTCGTCCCTAGCCGTGTTATTTCGTTCTTAAAAGCTCGGAAGATGGTTGAAAAAGGGTGCTTATCGTACTTAGCTTTTGTGAGAGATGTGGGAGCTGAATCTCCTAGCATTGATTCTGTACCTGTTGTGAGGGACTTCCCAGATGTATTCCCCTCAGACCTACCGGGCATGCCGCCGGACAGGGATATTGATTTTGGCATTGACTTGGTGCGGGCACTCAGCCTATATCCATTCCTCCTTATCGGATGGCACCAGCTGAGTTGAAAGAACTAAAAGAGCAGCTTCATGAACTTCTGGATAAGGGTTTCATCCGTCCTAGTGTGTCTCCGTGGGGTGCGCCGGTATTATTTGTTAAAAAGAAAGATGGTTCCATGCGAATGTGTATTGATTATAGGCAATTGAACAAAGTGACGGTGAAGAACAAGTACCCTCTACCGCGCATAGATGATTTGTTTGATCAGTTACAAGGTGCGAGGGTGTTTTCTAAGATCGATCTTCGTTCAGGCTATCATCAGCTGAAGATCAGGGCTCGGATATTATGAAGACTGCATTCAGGACCCGATATGGTCATTATGAGTTTCTTGTGATGTCTTTTGGGCTGACCAACGCCCCAGCAGCATTTATGCATCTGATGAACAGTGTGTTCGGGCCTTATTTGGATTCATTTGTGATTGTGTTCATTGATGACATTCTAGTCTACTCCCGTAGTCAGGGAGGAGCATGCTCAGCATTTGAGTACTGTGTTGCAGAGATTGAGGGAGGAGAAACTATATGCTAAATTCTCCAAGTGCGAGTTTTGGCTCGAGTCCGTAGCATTTATGGGACATGTGGTGTCTCGTGATGGTATTCAGGTTGATCAGAAAAAGATAGAGGCGGTGCAGAGTTGGCCTAGACCGTCCTCAGCTACAGAGATCAGGAGTTTTCTTGGCTTGGCGGGATATTATCGCCGGTTTGTTCAGGGATTTTCATCCATTGCTTCTTCATTGACTAAATTGACCCAGGAAGGGTGCACCATTCGTGTGGTCGGATGAGTGCGAGGAGAGCTTTCAGAAGCTCAAGACAGCTTTGATCATAGCTCTAGTGTTAGTATTGCCATCAGCTTCGGGTTCATATACTGTTTATTGTGATGCCTCGAGAGTGGGGATAGGTTGTGTGTTGATGCAAGAAGGTAAGGTGATTGCTTATGCTTCTCGGCAGTTGAAGCCACATGAGAAGAACTATCCTATTCATGATTTGGAGCTAGCCGCCATTGTTCATGCATTGAAGATTTGGAGGCACTATTTGTACTGTGTGTCTTGTGAGGTGTATACCGACCATCGTAGTCTCCAGCACTTGTTCAAACAGAAAGACCTTAATTTGAGACAGCGGAGATGGCTTGAGTTGCTTAAGTATTATGACATCACTATATTATATCATCCGGGAAAGCCAATGTGGTGGCCGATGCTTTGAGCCGGAAGGCGGTCAGTATGGGGAGCTTGGCATATATTCTAGCTGAGGAGAGGCCATTTGCTCATGATGTTCAGGTGCTAGCCAATCGGCTAGTGAGGTTAGATATTTCAAAGCCCAGCAGGGTATTGGCTTGTGTTGTATCTCGGTCATCTCTATATAATCGTATTCGTGAGCGCCAGTATGATGATCCACATTTGGCTGTCCTTAGGGACAGAGTTCAGCTTGATGATGCTAGAGATATCACCATTGATAGTGACGGTGTATTGAGGATGCAGGGCCGGATATGTGTGCCCAATGTTGATGACCTTCGTGAGTTGATTCTGGAGGAGGCCCATAGCTCGCGGTATTCTATCCATCCAGGAGCCGCGAAGATGTATCAAGATTTGAAACAGCACTATTGGTGGAGAAAGATGAAAATGGACATTGTCAGACATGTAGCACGGTGCCTCAACTGTCAGCAGGTTAAGTACGAGCATCAAAGGCCCGGTGGTGTATTTCAGCGCATTGATATTCCTGAGTGGAAATGGGAGAGGGTCACTATGGACTTTGTTACTGGACTCCCTCGGACGGCGAGGAAGTTTGATTCCGTATGGGTGATTGTGGATAGACTGACCAAGTCAGCTCACTTCATTCCAGTTAGTACTACCTACTCATCGGAGCGGTTGGCAGGCGATCTTTATTCGAGAGATTGTTCGGTTGCATGGAGTTCCGGTGTCTATCATATCCGACAGGGGTACTCAGTTCACTTCTCAGTTTTGGAGAGCATTTCAGCGAGAGATGGGTACGCGGGTTGAGTAGAGTACATCATTTCACCCCCAGACAGACGGACAGTCTGAGCGCACTATTCAGGATCTTGGAGGATATGTTGCGAGCTTGTGTGATTGATTTTGGTGGTTCGTGGGATGAGTTCCTACCACTTGCCGAGTTTGCCTACAACAACAGTTATCAGTCGAGTATTCAGATGGCCCCGTATGAGGCATTGTATGGCAGGCGGTGTAGATCCCCCGTGGGATGGTTTGAGCCTCGTGAGGTTAGATTGATAGGGACTGAGTTAGTCCAGGATGCTCTGGATAGAGCAAAGTTGATCCAGGAGAGGCTTCGTACAGCACAGTCTCGTCAGAAGAGTTATGCGGACCGTAGAGTTCGAGAGTTGTCTTTCATGGTTGGTGACAGAGTATTGTTGAAGATTTCACCTATGAAGGGTGTCATGAGGTTTGGGAAGAAAGGAAAGTTGAGTCCCGGGTACATTGGTCCTTTTGAGATACTTAGGAGAGTTGGAGAGGTGGCATATGAGTTGGCCTTGCCGCCCAGCTTATCCAGCGTTCATCCAGTATTCCATGTGTCTATGCTCCGGAAGTACGTTGGAGATCCGTCTCATGTATTGGATTTCAGCACCATTCAGCTTGATGGTGATCTATCCTATGATGTGGAGCCTATTGCCATTTTGGGACGGCAGGTGAGAAAATTGAGGTCTAAAAAAAATTGAGATCCTCACATCCCCATCATAGATATCTTGTGTCGCCATTGTTTTCGTGCCCACTTGGGACATCTCGTAGTAAGTAGCTCACTCTGTCCTAGTATTGTGGTTGCTCGTTGCATGGTCCTGTATTGTAGTGGGGAGTTAATATAGTAGAAGTGTGACGACCCGGCCCGTCGTCACGAGAATTACCACCCCGTTATGTTGTAAATGCATGTTTTATGATTTTATATCCGTGTTAGAGTCTATCGGGTGAGTTAGGAGTGAATTGGATTGAAAATGAGGCATATAGCCTTTTTGAAGGAGACTTGAATAAGGAAAGTCAACCCGGAGTTGACTATTTGGTTAGAGGGCTCGGAATCGGATTCCGATGATTCGGTTAGTTCCGGAAGGTGATTTGTGACTTAGGGGAGCGATCGGAATTGAATTTGGAGGCCCGGTGTAGAAATAGGCTTGAATTGGCTAAGGTTGAATTTTGGCGAAATCCGAACGGTAGGTGAGATTTTGATCCGGGGTTCGGAATGGAATTCCGACAGTTGCAGTAGCTCCGTTAGGTGATTTTGGATGTGCCTGCAAAATTTCAGGTCATTCGGACATAGTTTGGTCGGGTTTTTGATTGAATGTGTAATTCGGAATGTTTTAAGGAATTTAGGCTTGAATTTGATGAGAATTATGGGTTTTGGTGTTATTAGACGTGTTTTGAGGATTTGAACAAGTTCGAATAAGGTATTAAGATGTGTTGGTGTGTTTGGATGAGGTCCCGGGGGCCTCGGGGTGTTTTCGGATGGTTAAACGGGAGAAAAATGTGGAAAATTGCAGACTTGTGTTCTGGTTCTGTGGTTTTCGCTCCTGCGGAAATGGGGGCGCAGGAGCGAGTCCGCAGGAGCGGACAAGAAGGCGCAGAAGCGGGCTATACCGCTGAAGCGGAGCTTGGTCCGCAGGAGCGGCTTCGCTGAAGCGAGTGGGCGATCGCAAAAGCGGTCCTGAGGCGCGATGGGGAGGTCCGTAGAAGCGGATGATTGATCACGGAGGCAAGTCCGCTGAAGCGGACTCTTGGTCGCAGAAGCGGATCATTTCGCAGAAGGGGACTTATTTCTGTAGAAGCGGATGCGCAGGGGCGGTCCCTTGATCGCTGGTGCGGAAATGGCCAAAAGGGCCTGGGTTCGCAGAAGCGACCAAAAGGTCGCAGAAGTGGTTCCGCAGGGGCGGAATTTTATCCGCATAAGCGAAAATCGCTGTGAGTTAAGTGTATCAGAAGTTAGAAAAATTTCAGAACATTTCACACATTTGGGTCTCGGCTTTAGAGGCGATTTGGGCGATTTTGAAGAGAAACTCAAGAGAAATCATCAGGTAATCAACTATGGACTTAAACTATGATTAGTATTGGTAATATCATGCAATTATATCATGAAAATGGAGGAATTTGGGGTAATTTATGGAGGATTTAGCCCTAGGCTTGAACTTTAGAAAATCAAGGTTTTGAATGGGCAAATGGAGTCCGAATTTGGTAAAATTGATATGCTTAGACTCGTATTGAGATGAGGGTTCCGAATATGTGACTTTCGTGATTTTTCGATAAGCGTACCGAAAGTCGGGTTTTGACAACTTTGGGAATTTTGATGTAAATTGGGTTATATTGATTGGGTGTTGTCCCATTGGCCTAATTTGTTGTGTTTCTACTGTATTTGATCAGATTCTACGCGTGCGGAGCTTGATTCTCGTGGCAAGGGCATTGCGGAATAGTCGTCGCGCTGTATTGAGGTGAGTAATAGATGTGGGTGATGACCGGCGGGTTCGAAACCCCGGTATACCACTTTGTGACGCTGTATAGCGGCGAGACACGCACACTCTTGAGAGTGCGGGGTCGATTATGAACTGGAGACTATATATTAGTCCGACCTGTTGATACTCTATTATTGGCTATTCTCGACCCGTTGAATCCCCTTCTTGGGCGGTTGAGTATACTTGTGGGCCGTGAGCCAGTTATTGGATCCCGCGAGGATCGTTATCATTGTCTTATCATATAGACATGCTAGTTTACTACTAGTCCGCAGCTATATCTGTTATTATGCTAATTCCAATCTCTGGAACTTGATATTACTGAAAAATGATAAAAAGAGTTTTCAAAAACTACTTTTGTGCCTGCGAGGCTGTATCTGCATATTAGCTGACTAGTAGTGGATCGGGCTGCACGCCGCAGGCGAGATATATGTTGGATCGGACTGCACGCCGCAGAATATCTCTATGAGATGTGCTTGGGCTGTAGGAGCCCCTCCGGAGTCTGAACCCCCACAGTGAGCACGGGTACCCAAAATTGGAGTCGGGCCACGCGCCGTAGCGGTCATATCATGCATTGCATTGCATTTAGCTACATCTGCTAGTTGTTATGCTATTTATTGGTAATTGTTGGTACGTACAGTGAATATTGATTCTGTGACAGGGTAGCTGATTATAGCTTTACATAGTGCTTTATCGTGGAATTCTTATCTGCGCTGTCTTACCCTTGTTTATTACCACTGAGTCTGGCAGTACTCATTTTACTCCCTGCACCTTGTGTGCAGATCCAGGTACCTCTCAGCAGTGATCCAGTAGCTGTGCGAGGCGACATCCGTGGGATATACGAGGTAGCTGCAGAGTCCGCAGGACCCGATATTCCTTCCTACTGTCTTTTGATTTTGTATTGACATTTCTTTCCGCACTTGGTATTTTTGTAAACCTTTATACACTTACGTTCGTTAGAGGCTCATGACTCTTGACCCTTCGGTCTATGGGAGTTAGTATATTTTGGGACTTGGTTTCCCCGTTGTTGGTATAAGTATTACTATTATTTCATATTTTGAAATGCTTAAATGGGTTAAAGAGAGCTTCTAGCTCCGTTGTTGATATTGATTGATCAGGCTGGCTTAGCAATGTGCTGGGCGCCATCACGACCGGATTTGGGGTCGTGACAAAGTTGAAGGTCAATCCTAATAGAATCTATCGGAATAGTTTATGTGTATGGGGCTTTGATGGAGGTGGCAAGAATACTGTAGGGGATATTATACTGGAGATTACTATTGGACCGGTGGACTTCACTATGGAGTTCCAGGTTCTAGATGTTGCTGTGTCTTACAATCTTTTATTGGGACGTCCGTGGATCCACGCGGCGAAAGCTGTGCCACCCTCTTTGCATCAGATGGTAAAATTTGAATGGGAACAACATGAGATCATAGTGCATGGAGAAGATGATGTCTGCAATGCTATCACACCATTCGAAGAAACTGAAGGTGATAAAGGCCCGTGGGTATATCAAGTCATGGACAATGTGGTAGTGAATAAAATATCCGAGGGGGAGAACATGTCGATTCCCACATTGGCTCCTACAACAGTGATGGTTGCCAAGGAAATGATAAGAAATGGGTTCTCACCAGGGAAAGGCTTAGGGGTAACTCTACAAGGTATAACACATCCAATTCACTTGCCGGGCAGTAATGACACTTTTGGTTTGGGTTTCGAGCCAACCGTTGCAAATATCCAAAGAGCCAAGAAAATGATGAAGAAAAGTTGGTCCATCCCAAAACCTATTCCAAAAGTGTCTGATTCCCTTACTAGGCCTGGTACATGGAGACATTTGGCGACTGTTATGCCAAGTCGCGCTGAAATAAAACCGGATGCGGAACTCCTAGCAAGGTTCGAGAGGTTATTTTAAGAAGTGAATATGTTGGAGATGGGTAAGGGAACAAGTAAAATGGATGTTCAGTTCGTGGGACCCTGCATTGCGCTTAATAACTGGAAGCTACTCCTCTTCCGATCAGGAGGGAGTTGTGGTAGTTAGCTTTAAATATTTCATTTCCCCAAAAGTTGTCTTATTTTGTTATCCCACATCCCATAAAAAATAAATGTATCCAATGCTTGTTACCTTTTTGAAAAATCAATGAAATGCAATTTCTTTCTTTCTTCCATTTTGCCTTATTTTATTTTTCTTCTTCTTTTGTACAATTAAATATTTGCTGGTTCCAATGATATGTCATGCATGAAGGATTCCCGGTCCTGTCTTGATAATCGAATATTTATACAGGAAATTGAAAGCGAACATGAAGTAGAATATGAGGATGAGGAAATACTGGAGGAAATCAGTAAAGATTTGAATCATTATGAGGAAAAACCCAAACCGAACATAAACGAAATAGAATCCATTAATCTGGGAAGTAAGGAGAATTTCCGGGAAACAAAGATCAGTGCGCATTTAGAGGCTTCCCTCAGAGAAGATTTAATCAAGTTGTTACATGAGTACAAGGACATATTTGCTTGGTCCTATGATGACATACCCGAACTCAGTACTGATCTAGTGGTACATAAATTACCCATTTATCCGAAATGCCGGCCAAGAAAACAGAAGCTAAGAAAGTTTAAAATAGACATCAGTGTGAACATAAAGGAAGAAGTTAATAAGCAATTTGAGGCGAAGGTTATACGGGTCACTAAATATCCTACCTGGTTAGCTAATCTTGTGCCAGTTCCGAAGAAGGATGGAAAAACCAGGTGTGCGTTGATTACAGTGACCTTAATAAAGCTAGTCCAAAGGATGATTTTCCATTGACAAATATCCATGTATTGATCGACTATTGTGCCAAGCATGAAATTGGTTCTTTTGTAGATTGTTATGCGGGTTATAATCATATCCTAATGGACAAAGAAGATGCAGAAAAGACAGCTTTTATCACGCATTGGGGAACATATTGTTACAGGGTGATGCCGTTTGGGTTGAAGAATGCCGGGGCTACATATATGAGGGCAATGACCACTATGTTTCATGACATGATGCACCGAGAGATCGAAGTATATGTGGACGATGTCATCATTAAGTCCAAAAAGTAGTGTGACCATGTCAAGGACTTGAGAAAGATTTTTCAGAGGCTCCGAAGATATAATCTCAAGCTCAATCCAGCAAAGTGTGTTTTCGGGGTGCCTTCAGGAAAGTTACTGGGATTTATAGTAAGCCGGCGTGGTATTGAATTGGATCAGTCAAAGATAAAAGCAATCCAGAATTTGCCTCTGCCGAAGAATAAGAAAGAAGTGATGAGTTTATTGGGCAGGTTGAATTATATCAGCAGATTTATTGCCCAGTTGACGTCAACTTGTGAGCCCATTTTCAAACTGCTGAAGAAAGATGTTGCGGTAAATTGGACTGATGAATGCCAAGAATCCTTTGACAAGATTAAGGAATATTTGGCCAATCCTCTAGTATTAGTTCCTCCAGAACCAGGAAGACCTCTGATCTTGTATTTGACTGTGCTAGATAATTCTTTTGGCTCTGTACTGGGGCAGCATGACGAGATGGGAAAGAAAGAGCATGTGATATATTACCTCAGTAAAAAGTTCACATCTGACGAGGTGAAATACACTCAGTTGGAGAGAATATGTTGTGCTCTAACGTGGGTTTCCCAAAAACTGAAGCATTACCTGTCAACTTATACCACATATTTGATATCACGGTTGGATCCATTGAAGTATATATTTCAAAAGCCTATGCCTACAGGAAGACTTGCTAAATGGCAAATTCTGCTCATAGAGTTTGACATCATCTATGTAACACGTACAACAATGAAGGCGCAAGCAGTTGCAGATCATTTAGTAGAAAATCCAGTGGATGATGAATATGAGCCGTTAAAACACATATTTTCCTAATGAGGAGGCAATTAATGTTGAAGAAGTAGAGCAAGGTGATAAGCCAAGCTAGAGAATGTACTTCGATAAAGCCGTCAACAGTAAGGGAGTTGGAATTGGAGCAGTGCTTATTTCAGAAACGGGTTAGAATTATCCCGTTACCGCTTAGCTTCGATTTTTCTGCACTAACAACATGGCCGATTATGAAGCATGCATATTGGGATTGAGGATGGCAATAGATATGGGTGTTCAAGAGATTTTGGTCATGGGTGACTCGGATCTCTTGATACATCAGATTCAGGGAGAATGAGAGACAAAAGATTTAAAGTTGATACCTTATCGATAATGTCTGCATGAACTATCCCAGAGATTTCAATCTATAGAGTTCAAACACATCCCAAAAATGCACAATGAAGTAACAGATGCTTTGGCCACATTATCCTCCATGTTGCATCATCCAGATAAAGCTTATGTAGATCCATTATAGATACAAGTGCATGATCAAAATGCTTATTGTTTTGCCATGGAAGAAGAACTTGATGGTGAGCCGTGGTATCATGATATCAAAGAATATTTGAGGACAGGAGAGTACCCAGAACAAGCCACTGGAGATCAGAAAAGGGCTATAAGGCGATTAGCAAATGGATTTTTCCTCAGTAGAGGAGTTGTATACAAAAGAACAACAGATTTTGGGCTATTGAGATGCATAAATGCGCAGCAAGCCAACACAATTATGGCTGAGGTACATGCGGGAGCTTGCGAACCTCATATGAGCGGATACATTTTAGCCAAGAAAATACTGAGAGCATGATATTATTGGCTCACCATGGAGCGTGATTGTATTAGGTATGTGAGGAAATGCCATCAATGTCAAATACACGAAGATTTGGTTCACTCTCCACCCTATGAGTTGCATACAATATCTGCACCGTGGCCATTCATTGCCAGGGTCATGGATGTTATCGGACCAGTAAATCATGCAGCATCTAATGGGCACAGATTTATTTTGGTCGCAATTGATTATTTCACCAAATGGGTGGAGGCGAAGACATTTAAGGCAGTGACAAAGAAGGCGGTGGTGGATTTCGTGCATACAAATATCATATGTCGCTTTGGAATTCCTAAAGTGATTATCACATACAATGGTGCAAATCTATACAGTCACCTCATGGCAGAAGCATGTCAAAAGTTCAAAATCCTGCATCGCAACTCTACACCTTACAGGCCAAAAGCGAATGGAGCGGTAGAAGCTGCGAATATGAATATAAAGAAGATTCTCAGAAAAATGGTGGAAGAGTCAAGGCAATGGCATGAAAAATTACCGTTCGCTCTTATGGGTTATCGTACAACTATACGTACTTCAATCGGTGCCGCACCTTACTTATTGGTAAATGGAACAGAGGCAGTCATACCCGCACTAATTGAGATACCTTCTCTCCGAATCATAGCTGAGGCTGAAATCGATGATAATGAATGGGTAAAAGACCGGTTAGAAAAATTGAATTTGATTGATGAGAAGAGGTTGGCGGCAGTTTGGCACAGACAATTATATCAGCGGAGAATGGCCAGGGCATACAATAAGAAAGTACGTCCACAAAAATTTGAAGTGGGACAGATAGTGCTGAGACGTATCCTGCCTCATTAGGCTGAAGCGAAAGGAAAATTTGCACCAAATTGGAAAGGACCGTTCATGGTGTCACGGGTATTGTCCAATGGAGTTTTATATCTGACAGATGTTGAAGACAAATGTGTAGAGACTGCTATCAACTCAGATGCAGTCAATAGATATTATGTATGATTCCTTTTCATTTGTATAACTGTATTTGTCATAATTTTGGAATTGAAATGATGAAGGCATTTTATTCTCTATCCAAACACTTTATCCATTGACATCCCCATTAAGCCTTATTTGTTTTATTCTTTCATATCCCTTTCTCGGAATCATTCATGATGCAAGAAAAGAAAAAGTAAAAATGATGAAAAAAAGGGAAAAAGAAAGAAAAAGAGAAAGAGACAAAAAAAAGGAAAATGCAAACAAAAGAAAAAATGCATACAAAAGACAAAAGAAAATTGGGAAAAGTCAAGACGCAACAATGAATATGAACGTAGTCCGAACTACGTTTTGACTTAATCCCGAAAGGGTACGTAGGCAACCTCACTGAGATTCAGTCATGTTAAAAATAAAATCCAAGATTCCCCAAACATTGAAACTGGGGCAGAAATTATGTTTATGATTCCAAGAGTTGTAAATATTTTTGAACCCTCGTTAAATTTTGAGCCTTTATACCCTACTTTCTGAACCTATCCAAAAGCTACATTACGGTCAAAAGAAAGACCTTCTAATCAATTTCAAGAAAATGACGATACAATGAGAATAAGGAGAAACAGGGCATGGACAGTACCCGGTGGTTCCGAAATCAAAAGAATAAAAAATATGAGAGTCTTATTGGTGAAAACCTTAACCGGCACCGTAAGGCGATTGTGAGATTGAGAGAATAAAATGAGAGAGTCTTATTGGTGAAAACATTAACCGGCACCGTAAGGCGATTGTGAGATTGAGAGAATAAATGAGAGAGTCTTATTGGTGAAAAGCTTAACCGGCACCATAAGGCGAAATTGAGGACTATTCTGTTGAAAGAAGAAAAAACAGCAAAAATAAGATTGGTTTGGGTTGAAGGAAAAAATGGAGTTAAGATAGTGACAATTTGATTCGACAACTTGGTCGGAACTTAAATACATGGCATGGTCAAAAGAATCAGCCGTCATGTCCAGATAAGTTCTATCTCTACTCCAAAATATCTTTACCCTTTTCAAATTCATATTTTTCTGCATTTCATTGATCAAAAAACCAGTTGCCCATTGAAAGCTAACTACCAGCTTCTCATGTTAAGAGGCGTAATAACACTGCGTCGAAGAGAAAATAAAAGAAAAACAAATAAAGGAGGATGGAAATCAAAGCCAAAGAAAAATGAAAAGAAAAGAAACAAAAAGGAAAAGCAGAAAGGGGATTACAAAGGAAAGGTTGAAGAAAATCTAGCAAAGGGCTGCAGAGCAGAATAAAGCAAGAAGAGTCAGGCAATGGAAGCAAAGTCAACAAAATGCCAGTTGCCAACATTTTATAACTAATAAGATTGTTTACTGATTTAGACAGGAAAAAAAAGATTCAAATTCTCACTAATCACTTTAAAGTGAATGTGACCAATGTGGAAGAATAAAAACACAAAAAAAAAGAAGAAATACAACAATAAAAGGAGGAATATGCAGAGGAGGACTTATTCAGTCAACAAGAAACCTACCCAAACAGCAAATGAGGTATTGTATTTTCGAAACTCACACCCCAATTATCAAACTGAGGGAATATTTTCTGCATTTTTCATTTTTCATGCATCAGGCGCCCACCTGGATAATAAGGGAATATTTTCTGTATTTTTCATTTTTCATGCATCAGGCGCCCACCTGAATAACAAGGGAATATTTTCTGCATTTTTATTTTCATGCATCAGGCGCCCACCTGGATAACAAGGGAATATTTTATGCATTTTTTATTTTTCATGCATCAGGCGCTCACCTGGATAACAAGGGAATATTTTCTGCATTTTCCTTTTCATGCATCAGGCGCCCACCTAGATAACACGGGAATATTTTTCTGCATTTTCATTTTTCATGCACCGGCGCCCACCTGGATAACAAGGGAATATTTTCTGCATTTTCATTTTCATGCATCAGGCGCCCACCTGGATAACAAGGGAATATTTTTCTGTATTTTCGCATTTCATGCATCAGGCGCCCACCTGGATAACAAGGGAATACTTTTCCGCTTTTCGCATTTCATGCATCATGCGCCCACCTAGATAACAAGGGAATATTTTTCTGCATTTGCATTTCATGCATCACGCGCCCACCTGGATAACAAGGGAATACTTTTCTGCATTTCACATTTCATGCATCAGGCGCCCACCTGGATAACAAGGGAATACTTTTCTGCAATTTTAATTCTTGTTCAGGCGCCCACCTGTATAACAAGAGAATACATTTTTGTAATTTTAATTTCTGTTCAAGCGCCCACTGTATAACAAGGGAATACATTTCTGCAATTTTAATTTCTGTTCAGGCGCCCACCTGTATAACAAGGGAATACATTTCTGCAATTTTTAATTTCTGTTCAGGCGCCCACCTGTATAACAAGGGAATACATTTCTGCAATTTACATTCTGTTCAGACGTCCACCTATATAACAAGGGAATATATTTCTGCATTTTTTTTAAATATTTTATCTAACATGAGTAACACCATGACACATGGAAAACCCCGCACTGGGGCAAAGAAAAAGTTTTTGTTGTTTTTGTTTTAACAGGTATCAACCTAGATGCAAGAAACACAATTGGAAGTCACATCAAAGGGAAGGAAGTAGTACGTCAAGAACAAGAAAATAATCAAAAACCAACAAAAAAAGAAGGATGCAAATAAAAGAGCGGCATAAGATGTGGAAAAGCAAGGAAGAACAAGAAGACAAGGAATAGATAGGAATTATTGTAATTCATAGGTTCATAGCTTAAAATAACTTCTTTATTTTTCATTTTATCCCCCGGTGTAACAAGGAGTTAGTTAGTGATTATAGCAACAGTAGCAGCAACAACAGGTCTTGGTAGTTTCAAACTACCAGACCTTCCCGAACTACACCGACCCGATTCCTGTTTAGCCCAGGATATGTAGGAAACCTCTGAAGCAGGGTGCGGTCAAAAGGTTTGTAAAATGCTTTCACGGAATATGCCAACGTGCAAAAATCTCTTTTTACTACTCACTTGTCTTTGCACTGGAACTCTTCGTGTTCCCGAGCAAAGAGGGGCAGCTGTGAGCACGTGATTTTTGCTCTAAGTAAACAAATTCCAATATTAAATAAATAAGATTTTTGATGTGCAATTATGTGTTTAATTGAAATAAGTTGTGTGATTGTGATTGAAACTATTTGAAATTAAAAACTACAAAAAAAGAGTTAATTAGAAAATATCACAAAATAAGGAAATAAAGAAAATTAACAAAAAATACAAAAATACCGAAAAATTAAAGAAAATAATAAAAAATATATTAAAATAACAGAAAATTTAGGAAAAATATGAAAGTAAAAGAGAAGCAATAATTGAAAATGAATACAAAAAGATAAAATAAAATACAAAAAGGAAAATACAAAGAAATAATTAAATACACAAGGAAAATACAATAAATTGCGTAAAATTCAGGCCCAAAGTGTAACAACCCAAAGGAAAAAACGTCCAGTCCAATTGCCAAATGAAACGATGACGTAGAGGGCTATTAAATCTCAACCGTTGAGATATTGATCCAACGGACCAAGTGAAACGGTTTAAGTGTGAAAGAAACGGCGCCGTTTAAAAGATTAAATCTTAACCGTCCAAATAATTGATCATACGGATGATATTGAGTCTCTTTAAATAAATTAAATGATGTAGCATTGGTAATAAATCCTGGCCGTCCAAATAAATTGATCTAACAGAGGCCAGGCATTCATTCATTAAGCCAAACGACGGTGTCTAATAGGAATCAATCCTGGCCGTTGATCAAAATGATCCTAAGGATAGGATCGCTCAGCCTCAATGGAGTATATAAACCCTGTCGCTACATTCAAAGACCCAAACGTTACACTCACTCAACCCTAGCAGCCTTCTCCCTCATCGTCTTCTTCATCTCTTCTTCGTCTTCATCAAGATTGGCCAGAATCCATGGCCGTCTCCGGCCACCTTCAACCACAAAGCTTCCTTCTTTCTCTTTTTCTCACCAAGACCACCCTAGATACCTAGGAAACCAAAATAAAAACCTTTGTTCTTGAAAGTCCGGTCACCGGAGCCTTTGCTGGTGACCTTCAACTTATGATCCAGCCTCCCAAAATAACACCCTAGGACCACTACGAGGGGATCTTTCACCCTATGTAGTTGGTTTCTTTCGAATCACTCTGGATTTGCTCGAATGTCCCAAAGAAGTTCATCGGAACCCTACCTCCGGCGAACACCCAAACACAACCCACCGCCAAATACACCCCTTAACACCCAAAACACTCTTATAACACCCCAAAAACCCAAAAATAGACTCATTTGAGGAAAATATGGAAAAAACAGACTTCAAGTCTCTGAAGTCTTGAAGCCTGAAAAAAGAAAAGAAAAAGAAAAAAAGAAAGAAAGAAAGAAAGAAATAAAGAAAAAGGAAGAAGAACACGAGACAAATCCGGCAAAGCTAATTGCTTTTGCCTCTGGTTTTCTGTATTTCGATCTCTTGCATGTTTTTCTCTGTTTATTTTCCTTCTTTGTCTTCTGTAGTTAATCTTTTACATGTTTTCTATTTTAAGATCTTCTACATATTTTTTTGTTTATTTTCCTTCTTTGTTCTAGCATGCTTTTGATTGTTTCGTCTTCTGAGATTTCTATATATGGTCTTTCGCATATTCTTGTTTGTTAGTTTTCTGAGGGTTTCTATCATTAGCCTATTTCATCTATCCTGTTCTTTACACGTAATTGATATGTTTAGCTCCTTAGGGTCTTCTATAAGTCAACACATGAATCTGATGTGAATATGCTTCTTTATGTTGTTAACTATGCCTAAGTCTGAAATTACAAGTTTGTTAATTGGGATTCAACCGTTATCAAATTTCCCTCTGAGTTCTGGTTAATTGATGAATGATTTTGATTGGGGCTATGTGTGCAAAACGACATAAATTGGCTATATTTGTAATGGATTCATATGTTAGACTATGTTAAATCTTATTGTGCTTTGTGGTATTGGTTATAGCTGTAATAGACAAGTGTGATTACTTATCTGGCTATTATTGAAAGTGACCTAATCTGGCTCTAAGTAAAATAACTTAGGATTGTTTAATTAGTCTGGCCACTCCTGAAACATTGGAGTGGTTAGTTCTGCAAATCTAAGTCTAGTTAATAAAACAGGTTAGTCCTGCAATCTAATCTGATTAGTTAAGTAATAATAAAAGGGTTACATCTTAAAGTGGTTAAAATTGAAAGAACTAAGGTTAAAATCTGGCCAAGTATCAAATGATTCAGAATATAATGGCTAGTATTTAAATAACAATAAACCTAGGATACCTTGACCATTAATAGGTCGGGTAAATAATAAAAAATAATAAGGGTACAAAAGGAATAAGAAATGGTATAGTTGTGGATTTAATAGAGCCTATAGGGATAAAATAGACTTTCAGGCTTAGTATTTCTAGAATTCAACATAAAATAAAAGGTAAAACAGACCTATTAAAAAGGTATAACTGTGAAAATCCTTAGCAAGTGAGGGAACCATAGTAATAAGCCCTTAAAAGAAGCAAAAAGAATTCCCTAGAACCTTCCAGCAAGGGCTGGAAGGCATTTCGAGTCTGAAATAGGGTACCAAACTGTAATTAATAGAAGAATTAAAAGGGAGGGAACTTATTATAACATTTTTGAATTACCCCCTCAAAATTTCACCCAAAACACCTATAAATAGGCTTCATCTAAGCCTGAAAAAGTGCTAGATTCTAGAAATTTAGAGAAAACTTTCTGTAAATACAAAATTAAGAGTGATACACCATAGATAGAGAGTAACAATTTCTGAGTATAGTCGAGTGCAATTCTGGAGTTCAATTAGGGTCTTATGCTGTTCTATACTATTGGATTCTATTGGATTTCCTTCAATTCTGTTCCTTGGTTTGCTTATCTGCGGGACCTAAGGATTATACTTGACTGTGTTATTGTTTTTCTGCTATGTTGCTCTCTATTGATTCTGCTGCTGTGATCGCTAACTATCCTTCATCTTCATTTGCATCCTAGACTTATAAGTTTTCCTTTGCTGAATCAGGTACACATTTTTGTCTAGATATGTAACTGTCACATGTTTGAGGAAATGAAAAATGCCATGAGTTGTTCGGATGGAATCTACTGTTGTATTTTGAAATTTTTATGTTAATTGTCTACTAGATTTTTTGTAATTTGATAGGAATAGCTGTAATAGCTAAGTATATATGAGACTTGAACAATGTAATAGATAGAGTAGAGTAGAGTACACATAGTCATAATCACCCTAAATTTAGTTTGAAAACATGTTAACTCATAAAATCAATTCACCTAGATAATACAAGTCTCGTAATCGAGATAATAATCATATTAACCTTACGAATCAGAATGTGATAATTTAAAATGATCAACTTAGTTATAGTGTGTTTCTCCACTTCAATTAGTTAATAACAATTTAGAACAGTGAAAGTTAGAATCAGTAACTAACAACCATTCAAATTTGTACAGTTAAGTATCATATCATTGTTCGAGACAGCGGAAATTAGTAGCTTATTGTTTAAGTTTTATTAGTAATCGATAATTATGATCCAGAATAGCATGAGTTACAATTAGTGGTTAATAACGATTCAATTTGCATAGTTAAGTAACATATCATTATTAAAGTAGATGAGACAGTAGCCTATTGTTCAAGTTTAATTAGTGATAGATAATTAGGATTCAGAATTAATATTGTTAAACTTGTACTTCTGTTTCTTACGAAATAAATGTCATTAATTAATTTTGTCTACTGTTTGTTGAGCGTTTGTATATTGGTTATGAAATTCCAATTCTGTTTCTTATTTCTCTCGACTGGTCTGGGCTCAATAGACGGTACATGCCCAGATCCAATTGGACTCATCTCTGGGTCTCTAAATAACAATTTTAACTTATTATGGGTTTCTAGAACCCAGTTATGCAAGCTGGACTATTAAATTCAAGTCCATAAACGTCCAGGCCTGGAAATGGAAATAATGGGCCTGGACATGGTTCTGAAAATACAATATAAGTAAAATAATTAGGGAAAACACCAAAAATAGAAAATGTAGCATTTATTAGGATTGGACTTCTAAAAATAATGGGATGAGCCTCGTATAAGAACAAAATACGTAGGGCCCCCATATGGATGTTAATAAGTGATAGACTCGGGAAGACCATTTAGCAAATTCCACGGTCTTTCCTAAAGTATAATAAGCCGTTAGACGTTATAGGCACGATTTTAAATACACATTCCTTAATATGAGTGCACATCTAATGAGACTCAAATCATAAATCTTGACGAAGCTGAAACGTGCTAAAGTCAAAGGCGTACTGGTTGCTATGTGAATCGAAATGCATTTTCGCAATGTCGCAAGTCATTAAAATATTAAAAATGAAACATGCACATGTTGTAAAAGCATATAACGAAATCAAATAAAGCAAAAATGACAATTGAGCGACCGTGCTAAAACCACGGAATCCGGGAGTGCCTAACACCTTCTCCCGGGTTAACAGAATTCCTTATCCGGATTTCTAGTTGTGCGGACTATTTAAACAGAGTCAATTTCCTCGGATTCGGGATTAACCGGTGACTTGGGACACCATTATTTTCCCAAGTGGCGACTCTGAAACACTAAATAAAATCCCGTTCCGATTGACCTTAAAGTGGAAAAACTCCTTCCTCGTTATTATTATTATATCCTTTTCCGGGTGTATTGGTAATTAACGAGGTATATCTTGTTCTCCTTTTCGGAAAATAGAGGGAAGTCAAAAGGGAGGTGTGATAATAGCCCACCCATGTATATATACCTCAAATAATACCCCACCCCCAAGACAACCCCCCCTGCCTTATCGTCTCTAACCTCAGAGACCAAACAAACCCACCCCCACAAACCACCGTCAACCACCCACCGGAAATTGCCTTATGGAAGTTCTGATGGTCCAAACACCTCAATTTTTACATGACAGAACCCCCATGACCTCCCCATCCCAAATCCCCAAACCATACCCCTAGAACCCCAGCCCAGCATCTCGAACATTCAATCTAAGCCGTGAACCCTAGCACCACCACAAAATTCTCCGGTGGCAGCGCCATCTGGTAATTGGTGAATTTAACTATAATCATGCCTTAAATAATCATCTTCTTGTATAGTTTTGATGATAATAGTGATAACAAATGCTCTTATTAGTGCTTTTCATGATTTGCAGGTGATATATGTCCAAGGAAGTCTAGGGATTACTTATGGAGTCAAAAATAAAGAAAAAGAGGCCAACGGTGTAATTTCCCAAGTGAACCACGGCTGCCAGCCCTGAAGATTCAGAGAAGAGGTTTGGCCACGGTTCTACCGCGACCGCGGCAGAACTGCGGTGGAAGATAATGTAGGAGATTTGAGAATCAGAGAGGGCATTTGGCCGCTGTTCCACCGCGACCGCGGCAGAACTGCGGAAGGCACAATAAACTTCAAGGACTAAACTGTAAAAGATGAAATTTTTAGACCTAAACCCTATTTTAAACACTAAACTTCGCCCAAAAGAGGCATGTATTGATTTTTAGAGTATCTTGGCAAGGATATCTATTGTGAGAGAATATTCCAAACATCTTGCTTCTTTTCGTTAATTTTTATTGATAGTTATGATGAATTCTATCTTAGTTTGTTTTCCCTTAGCCATGAGTAGCTAAATTTTTTGTCTAAGGTATTGATGGAACCTATTTGTGGATGAACTTCTTGTTTAAGTGAATGCAAATTGCTAGTTTAATCTCTATTTGTTCAACTTTGTATTTGTTGTAGTTAATTGATAGGATCCCCAATTAGCTGTGCCTATTTAGTGTGCATAACTTGGAAAAGAGTGCATATTTAGGTTATTGTTGAACAACACCACTCCTAAATTATAAGAGGAATATTGCGATTTTAAAGGTGAGATTAGGGATAACGAAGCCTTGGGTGTAATCTAAAGTGAATCATGCTATATAAAGTAAGCTAGTGTATCTCAGGAGAGTGCAATAGTAAATTACTGTGATAACTCGGGAGAGATTTACGGTAAAATGAGCATTCATGATTGATAGAGATGAGTCAGTAAATTTGTATCAGCATAAACAGAATGGATTCTGTCATGACCCCAAACCCGATAGTGATGGCGCCCAACACACTACTAGAAAAGCCCGATTATTAGTCATATATTCAACCCAACTGGCAACCAATATTTGATAAGTGAAATTGTAAACATTAAGCCATTTAAGAAGATACATAAATACCAATACGAATACCGGTGTTTAGCAAAACATAACATATAGCCCAATCCTGGACCCGATGTCACGAATATAAGCCTCTACAAAATAGAATAATTTCCTACTACATAATCTGTCTAAATGTCTGAAAGTGTGGAATATAAATGACAACGATAATAGGAGGATTCAACGGCTACGAACGCCATTCAGCTACCTCAACTCTCCCAAATAAGCAAGGCTGTTGATCACCGAATGTCTACTCAGCCTGTGAAGAAGGGCCTGGATATGCACACATGGTGCAAGGAGTAAAGTGAGTACTTCCAACTCAGTGGTAATAAAAATGAATAACAACTGAAAGTATAAAATCCCAAAGGGCACGGATAATGCTATCTCAAGCAGTAAACCAAATAAATAGTAGATATCCATGAAAACATAGCAAGACATTCTCTTGAATGGAATCAAATAAACAATGATACACAAGTAGGGTCAGCCATTGTTACCTGACCGGTCAGCCATTGTTACCTGACTGGTCAGTCATTGTTACTTGACGGAAATACGTATGATAGTGTCATTGTTACCACTGTCCATTTCAAAAGGATGCCCTGCGCTCACTATGGGTGTGCAGACTCCGGAGGGGCTCCTACAACCTAAGCGCTATCAACAAGGCCTGAGAGCCTGAATAATATCAATGGGAGGCCCTGAAAGCCTGCTCACAATACACTCGAGGACTGAAAGCCTCATCACATAAAACTCGAGGCCTGAAAGCCTCCTCACATAACACTCGAGGCCTGAAAGCTTTCTCACATAACACTCGAGGCCTGAAAGTCTCCTTACATAACACTCGAGGCCTAAAAGCCTCCTCACGTCACTACTTATGACACTCACATATGGCCCTTGGCCTCAATCAATCCAAAAATAGTCAAAAGCCCCTCAGACATCAGAAAAACAATAATACTCTACTCAAACAATAGCTCAAATATCAGTTAAAACTCCAAGGTTGAGTAAAATATAGCTGAGTTCATGAAACAGTGTAAATCACATGGACTGAGTTCAAATAATATTTCAAATAGTGAGGGAAATAGTGATGATAGTTCATAAAGAGTTCAAACAATCGGCAATAGGCCACAAGTCTGGCATTGAGCCTAAGTCATAATGATAACAACAAATCATTTACAAATACGCAGTAAAAACCAACAATCGGTACAGACCAAGTCATTGTCCCAAATGGTGCTCTACCCCACGCTCAGGTCCATCGTGCAAGTCACCTCAATACAACACTAAGATGAGCAAATCCGGGGTTTTAAACCCTCAGGATATCGCTCACAAGTATTACTCACCTCAAGTCGGTCGATCATCTAGCTTGCCAAGCCTTTTCCTCTCGAATCTACCTCCTCACATATAGAATTTGATCAAAACCATAAAGGATACGTCATAATAGGCCAATAAATCATAACCCAATTGAAAAGACTCGAAAATAACAAAAACCACAAAGTTGGCAAAACCCGAGCTTTGGACCCACTTCTTAAAAAATTAGGAAATTGGCATCTTTGGAATCGTCATCTCACCATGAGTCCGTACATATAAAATACACAAGAATCGGAGTCCATTTGACCCTTCAAATCAGCAATTTAAGCTCTCTTAGGCCTCAAGCCCTAACCTCCATTTTACCCTTTGGTTCTTTATTTCAGTGTTTAATTCTTATTTTTAGACCATAACAACACTATTCGAGGCTACAAATTCATAACTAATTGAATCTCCTTCGAAATATCTCCAAATTGACCAAAATTTCCTTTTCCCGAAGTCCCAAAATGTTTTCTAACTTCTGAAATTCGAAACTAATGTTTCATTAAACCCTTCTGCATTTTTTCGCTTCCGCAGTCCCGCTACCTCTTTTGCGGGACCACTTCACTGGCCATTAGACCGCTTCTGTGTTTTTACTTAAACCCACTGGGGTCGCTTCTGCGATCTCCTCAATATCCCATGACCGCTTCTACGGTCGCTTACCGCATGTGCGGTGACCATTTTTGCGGAAAAGGTTCCGCTTATGTGGAAAATGCCAGCTCTCTCTAGGACCGCTTCTGTGATCAAATAGCCGCATCTGCGGAACCGCTCATGCGGTCCTTTTTTCGCAGATGCGGAAATACCAGGAGCCAAAAAAAAAAATCAAACCTGTTGCAAGCTTTAAAAATTCCCGTTTAACCATCCGAAATCACCCCGAGGCCCCCTAGACCTCAACTAAAAGCACAAATACATCCAACAACCTTATTTCGACTTGTTCTAACCCTCAAAACACCTCAAACAACGCTAAAACCAATAAATAAGATCGGATTCAAGCCTAGATTTCATCAAAGCTTCCGAAATGCGCATTCAATCAAAAACCCGACCAAACAACATCTGAATGACCTAAAAATTTGCATACATATCTAAAATAACCTAATGAAGTTACTACAACCCTCGGAATTCCATTCCAACCTTGGGATCAAAATCTCACTACCAACCAGAATTTGCAAAAATTCCAACTTTGCCAATTCAAGCCTAATTCTAAACCAGACCTCCAAATTCGATTTCGATCGCACTCCTAAGTCACAGATCATCCCCCGAAACTAACTGAGCCACCGGAATGCACATCCGAGCCCTCTAACCACATAGTCAACTTCTAGTTGACTTTTCTACAACATCCTTCCTTCTAAGAGGCTAATTGCCTCCATTTCATCCAGAACCAACCCAACTCTATTCGATAAACTCTAATACCGATGTTGAAACATGAAGCAACACAATAAGGGGAAGATGGGGGGGGGGGTAACTCACATGACGATGAGCCGGGTCCTCACATCCTCCCCAACTAAAACAAACGCTCGTCCTCGAGCGGGTCGAGAAACATACATGGACTCTCAAACATATGAGGATATCTGCTTCGCATCTCCCGCTCGGTATCCCAAATGGCCTCCTCCATAGGCCGACCTCTCCACTGCACCTTCAATGAAGCTATGTCCTTTGACCTCAACTTTCGAACCTGTCGACCCAAAATAGCCACCTGCTCCACATCATAAGTTAAGTCATTATCCAGGTGCACTGTACTGAAGTCCAACACATGAGACGGGTCCCCAAACATAGTTCCGGAGCATAGACACATGGAATACCGGTTGCACACTAGACAAACTGGGTGGAAAATCTAGCTATATGCTACCTTTACAATCCTCCTCAGTATCTCAAAAGGCCCAATAAACCTCGGGCTCAGCTTCCCTTTCTTTCCAAACTGCGTAACATCCTTCATGGGTGAAACCTTCAACACGACCTTCTCGCGTACCATGTAAGACACATCATAAACCTTCCGGTCCGCGTAACTCTTCTGGCACGACTGTGCTGTGCGAAGCCTCTCCTGGATCAACTTCACCCTCTCTAAAGCATCCTAAACCATCTCAGTCCCCAACAATCTAGCCTCAATGGGCTCGAACCATCCAACAGGAGATCTACATTGCCTACCATACAATGCCTCATACGGGGCTATCTAAATACTCGACTGATAGTTGTTGTTGTATAAAAATTCTACAAGCAATAAAAACTCATCCCATAAACCTCCAAAATCAATAATACAGACACGCAACATATCTTCCAAGATCTGAATAGTGCGCTCAGACTGTCCGTCCATCTGAGGATGGAATGCTATGCTCAACTCTACCTGCTTACCAGCACCCGCTGAAATGGCCTCCAGAATTGAGAAATGAACTGAGTACCTCTATCAGAGATAATAGACACTGGGACCCAATGTAACCTGACAATCTCCCAAATAAATATCCTTGCCAACCGCTCTAATGAGTAAGTAGTGCATACTGGACGGAAGTGCGCGGACTTGATTAGCCGATCTATAATCACCCAAACTGAATCAAACTCCCTCGAACTATAAGGGAGACCACTCACGAAATCCATAGTAATCCTCTCCCATTTCCACTCAGGAATAACCATACGCTGAAGAACACCACCCGGTCTCTGATGCTTGTACTTGACCTACTGACAGTTGAGACATCAGGCTACAAAACTCACATGTCCTTCTTCATTATCCTCCACTAGTAATATTGTCTCAAGTCTTGATACATCTTTGCAACACCCGGATGAATAGAGTACCGCGAGCTGTGAGCCTCCTCTAGTATCAACTCTCAAAGGCCATCTACGTTGGGCACGCAATCTGGCCTTGCATCCTCAACACACTGTCATTATCAATAGTCACATCCCTAGAATTATCGTGCTGAACCTTGTCCTTGAGGACAAGCAAATGTGGATTATCATACTAACGCTCTCTGATGCAATCATATAAGGAGGATCGAGAAACAACACAAGCGAACACCAAACGCAGCTCTGAAATATCCAATCTCACCATCCTATTGGCCAACGTTTGATCATCAACTGTGAAGGGACTCTCCCCAACTGGAATATAAACCAAGCTGCCCATACTAACCGCCTTCCAGATCAAAGCATTGGCCACTACATTGGCCTTCCCCGGATGATACAATATGGTAATATCATAATCCTTAAGCAACTCAAGCCACCTCCGCTGTCTCAAATTAAGATCTTTCTGTTTGAACAGATGCTGAAGGCTGCGATGATCCGTATACACCTCACAAGAAACACCATACAAGTAGTGCCTCCAAATCTTCAGAGCATGAACTATAGCTGATAACTCCAAATCATGCACGGGGTAGTTATTCTCATGGGGCTTCAATTGACGAGAAGCATAAACAATAACTCAACCCTCATGCATACCCAGATCCTATGCCAACTCTCGAGGCATCACAATTCACAATGTAGGAACTTGAAGCTGATGGCAATATCAATACTGGAGCTATGGTCAAAGCTGTCTTGAACTTCTGAAAGCTCTCCTCATACTCCTCGGACCACACAAATGGAGCACCCTTCTGAGTCAACTTGGTCAAGGGTGATGCAATAGAAGAAAATCCCTGAACAAATCGACGATAATATCCTGCCAACCCAAGGAAACTAGGATCTCAGTGGCTGAGGTTGGTCTAGGGTAACTCTGCACCTCTATCTTGTTTGGATCAACCTGTATACCATCACTAGACACCACGAGTCCCAGAAAAGCTACAGACACAAGCCAGAACTCACAGTTGGAGAACTTTGCATAAATCTTCTCCTCCCTCAACCTCTACAATACCACTCTTAAATGCTGAGCATGCTCCTCCTGGATACGAGATTACACTAGGATGTCATCAATAAACACAATCACAAAGGAATCCAGATACGGCCGGAACACGCTGTTCATCAAATGCATGAACACGACTGGGGCATTAGTCAGCCCAAAATACATAACTAGAAACTCACAATGCCCATATCTCATCCTGAAAGTCGTCTTCATAATATTAGAATCCCGAATGTTCAGCTGGTGATAGTCTGAACAAAGATCAATCTTCGAGAATACCCTCGCTCCCTATAACTGATCAAACAAATCATCAATGCACGGTATAGGATACTTGTTCTTCACTGTTACCTTGTTCAACTACCTGTAATCAATACACATCCTCATTGATCCATATTTCTTCAAGACAAACAACACTGGTGCGCCCCACGGTGACAAACTCCGGCGAATGAACCCCTTATCTAGGAGTTCCTGAAGTTGCTCCTTCAATTCCTTTAAGTCAGCTGGTGCCATACGATAAGGAGGAATAGAGATGGGCTGAGTGCCCCGCACCAAATTGATTCCAAAGTCAATATCCCTGTCCGGCGGCATGCCCGACAGGTTCGATGGAAACACATTCGGAATATCCCTCACAACGGAATCAAGACTGGGAGTCTTAGCTCCAATATCTCTTACAAATTACAAATATGATAAACATCCCTTCCCAACCATCCGGTGGGCCTTTAAGAAAGAAATTACCCTGCTGGGTACATAATCAGTCATACCATGCCACTCGATCCTCGCGATACCTAGCATAGCCAATGTGACTGTCTTGGCAGGATAGTCTAGAATAGCATGGCATAGAGATAGCCAATCCATGCCCAGAATAACTTCGAACTCAACCATGCTCAATAGCAGTAAATCAACTCGGGTCTCCAGACCCCTAATAGTAATAAGACAGGACCGATACACATGGTCCACAATGAGAGTATCACCCAGTGGAGTACATACGTGCACAGGTAACGCAAGACAACCTTGAGTCATACCCAAATGATGAGAAAAGTATGAAGATACATAGGAATAAGCGGAACAAAGATCAAATAAGACCGAGGTATCTCGGTGATAGACTGAAATAATACCTGTGATGATAGCATCCGACGCATTAGCATATGACCGGCCTTGAAGAGCATAGAAATGAGCCTGACCACCTGATCGGCCTCCCCCTCGAGGGCGACCCCTAGATGCCTAACC
Source organism: Nicotiana noctiflora (assembly GCA_032618575.1). Lineage (NCBI taxonomy): Eukaryota > Viridiplantae > Streptophyta > Magnoliopsida > Solanales > Solanaceae > Nicotiana > Nicotiana noctiflora. Next base: position 77,438 of record JASVEL010004444.1, on the reverse strand, counting down.
CTCACCCCTAGCTGGCGGGGCAGGTGATGAAAAAGACAGACCAGAAGATGAAGGCTGAACCCTCTACTTAGACTGACTACTGGCACCGAGGACACGACCTCCGCATGTGCCCAAACTCCCCGCAATCAAAACATCTCCCTGGTATTGGGGAGTGGGATTAAAGGGAACACCGTGCATCAGAATGAATGGCTGATGCACTCGATCCGGAGAAACCCTGAACAGAGAGGGCACAAGACGAACTATGCACTAGAAGTGCACTAAGAGATGGCTGACTCTGCTGAGACCTCTGATAACCCCGACCCGAATACGACCCATGGTACTTTAAATGAGCTGGCTGTGAAGGCCTGAAAGATCGACCTCTATTCTGTTGAACCTGGCCTCGAGACTGAGCACTACTGAAGCTACCTGATCCCCGAGGCATCTTGGCCTCCCTCTCCTTTCTCTCCTGACGACGAGCCATCTCAATGTCACGAGCCATATCTATTGCATCCTCAAAGGTGTGGCTTAGGACCCTCTATTGCGTCATCAGAATACGAATGGGATAAATGAGCCTATCTACAAATTGCTTGATCCTCTCCTGATCAGTCACCATCCATGGAGCATAACAAGCTAACTCTGAGAATCTCACCTCATACTGCATCACATACATATCTCGGTGATGAAGCCACTCAAACTGCCTATGTAGCTCCCCTCTTTGTGACCGTGGTACCCACTTCTCCAGAACAATAGTGGAGAATTCCTGCCATGTCAATGGTGATGCACCTACCAGCATATGACGCTCATATGCCTCCCACCAAGTAGAGGCTGCTCTTGAGAACTGAAAGGTAGTAATGATACCCTGCTCAACTCTAAGATCCCTGTTGTCCGAAGCATACATCGACATTTATTGAGAAAATCCTGGGTATCCTCGCCCGAAATGCCACTGAATACCAGAGGTGAAAGCCTGGTAAACCTCTCTAGATGATGTTGCTCATCATCTGGCATCACTGGAACCCCATCACCCTGAATCGGGGCAACTAGCTAAACTGGAGCCACTGGATGGACTAGGGCAACTAGCTAAACTGGTGGGGCCTCTGGTGTCTGCAAAACCTATAGTACCTACTCAGGAGTGCGAGCTGCGGGGGTCTGATGACCACCCCCGGACTGTGATGTAGTTGCGGTAGTAGTGGCCGATACTGCCTGAGCCAGGCCAGTGCAAACCATCAAAATTTGAGCTAGGGCCTCCGAAAAGACCCAGAATCACAATAGGCATAGCTGGTGCCTGAGCAGGTGCTGCTGGAACCTCTACAGCTGGAGGCTGATCCTGAGTGGGGGCACCTGGTGGGTCAACTGGTGCTGCCCTTACTACTCTGCCTTGACCACGACCATGGCCGCGTCCATGGCTTCTAGTGGGTGGCAATGGTGGTCGTCCGCCATGTTCGGTAGTACGTGTTCTCGCCATCTGCGAGAGAATACAATACAGTAGTTTAGTTCTCGGATCAACAAAGTCGCACGATAAGTATTTCAAGAATTTTAAGTTTTCCTAAAGGTTCTACATCCTCTTAAGGATAAATACAGACGTCTCCGTACTAATTCATGAGACTCTACTAAACTGGCTCATGATTCGCGAGACCAAGTAATCTAGGCTCTGAGACCAACTTGTCACTACCTTAAACCCGGTTGTGATGGTACCCAAAATACTACTAGGCAAGACCGACCATTAATTATATATTCAACCCAATTGGCAACTAATATTTGATAAGTGAAACTGTAAAAATTAAGCCATTTAAGAAGATACTGAAATACCAATACGAATACCGATATTTGGCAAAACATAACATATGGCCAACCCTGGACCCGGTGTCACGAATATGAGCCTCTAAAAAATAGAATAATATCCTACTACATAATATGTCTAAATTTCTAAAAGTGCGAAATATAAAAGACAAGGATAGGGGGAAGACTCAACGACTGCGAACGCCATGTAGCTACCTCAACTCTCCCAAAAAAGCAAGCCTGTTGATCACTGAATGTCTACTTAGCCCGTGAAGAAAGACCTAGATCTACACACACGATGCAGGGAGTAAAGTGAGTACTTCCAAATCAGTGGTAATAAAAATGAATAACAACTGAAAGTATAAAATCCCAAAAGAGCACAGATAATGCTATCTCAAGTAGTAAACCAAATAAATGGTAGAAATCCATGAAAACATAGCAAGACATTCCTTTGAAAGGAATCAAATAAACAAGGATACACAAGTATGCTCAGCCATTATTACCTGACCGGTCAGCCATTTCTACCTGACCAAAGCGTGTTTCAGTGTCACTATTACCACTAGTCAGTCATTGTTACCTGACTAGTCAGTCATTATTACTTGACCGAAACATATATTGTAGTGTCATTGTTACCACTGTCCATTTCAAAAGGGTACCCCGCGCTCACTATGGGTGTGCAGACTCCGGAGGGGCTTCTACGGCTCAAGCGCTATCAACAAGGCCTGAGAGCCCAAACAATATCAATATGAGGCCTAAAAGCCTGCTCACAATACACTCGAGGACTAAAAGCCTCATCACTTAACACTCGAGGCCTGAAAGTCTCCTCACATAACACTTGAAGCCCGAAAGCCTCATCATATAACAATCAAGGCCTAAAAGGCTCCTCACATTACTCCTTATGCCCCTTACATATGGCCCCCAGCCTCAATCAGTCCAAAAATAGTCAAAAGCCCATCAGGCATCAGTAAAACAATAATACTCAGCTCAAACAATAGTTCAAATATCAGTTTAAACTCCATGTTTGAGTAAAATATAGATGAGTTCATGAAACGGTGTAAATCATATGGACTGAGTTCAAATAATATTTCAAATAGTGAGGGAAACACTGATGATTGATCATAAAGAGTTCAAATAATCAGCAATAAGCCCCAAGTATGGCAATGAGCCCAAGTCATAATGATAATAACAAATCATTTACAAATGCGCAGTAAAAACCAACAATCGGGACAGACCAAGTCATGGTCCCCAACGATGCTCTACCCCACGCTCAGGTCCAGCATGCAAGTCACGCCAATACAACACTAAGATATGCAAATCCGAGATTTTAAACTCTCAGAATATTATTCAAAAGTATTACTCACCTCAAGCCGGCCGATAATCTAGCTCGTCAAGCCTTTCCCTCTTGAATCTACCTCATCGTATATAGAATCTGATCAAAACCATAAGGGATACGTCACAATTAACCAATAAACCATAACCATATCGAAAAGACTCAAAAAATAACAAAAACCACGAAGTTGGCAAAACCCGAGCCCGGGCCCACTTCTTGAAATATTGTGAAATTCACATCTTCGGAATCCTCGTCTCACCACTAGTCCGTACATATAAAATGCACAAGAATCGGAGTCCATTTGACCCTTCAAATAATAAATTTAAACTTTCTTAGGCTTCAAGTCCTAACCTCCATTTTTACCCTTTGATTCTTTAAATTTTCAGTGTTTAATCCTTATTTTTATACCATAACAGCACTATTCGAGGCTACAAATTCATACCTGATAGAATCTCCTTCGAAATCTCTCAAAATTGCCCAAAATCACCTCTTCCCGAAGTACCAAAATGTTTTCTAAGTTCTGAAATTTGAAACCATTGTTTCATTAAACAATTCTGCTTTTTTCGCTTCTGCGGTCCCGCTACCTCTTTTGCGGGACCGCTTCTGCAGTTTTACTTAAACCCACTAGGGCCGCTTCTGTGGCCTTAAACCGCTTATTCTATTGCCTCCTTTGTGATCCCTATGATCGCTTCTACGGTCTCTTCAATATCCCATGACCGTTTCTGCGGTCACTTACCGCATCTTGTGTCCGCTTTTGCGGAAAAGGTTCCGCTTAAGCAAAAAATGCTAGCCCTCTCTAGGACCACTTCTGCGATTAAATAGCTGCATCTGCAAAATTGCTCCTGCAGGCCTTTTTCCGCGGATGCGTAAATACCAGGAGCCAAAAAAATAGCAGACCTGTTGCAAGCTTCAAAAATTCCCGTTTAACCATCCAAAATCACCTCGAGGCCCCAGGGACCTCAACCAAAAGCACCAGTACATCCAAAAACCTTATTTAGACTTGTTCCAATCATCAAAATACATCAAACAATGCTAAAACCAATAAATTACATTGGATTCAAGCCTAGTTTTCATCAAAACTTCCGAAATGCGGATTTAATCAAAAACCCGACCAAACAATATCCGAATGACCTGAATATTTGCAGACATATCCAAAATCACCTGAAGAAGCTACTGCAACCCTCGAAATTCCATTCCAACCCTTGAATCAAAATCTCACCTACCAACCGGAATTTGCCAAAATTCCAACTTCGTCAATTCAAGCATAATTCTACACCGGACCTCCAAGTTCGATTCCGATCACACTCCTAAGTCACAAATCATCCCCCGAAGCTAACCAAACCACTAGAATTCACATCCGAGCCCTATAATCACATAGTTAACTTTCGGTTGACTTTTCTAAAATATCCTTCCTTCTAAGAGGCTAATTGCCTCATTTTCATCCAGAAACAACCCAACTCTATCTGATCAACTCTAATACCGATATTGAAACATGAATCAACATAATAAGGGGTAAACGGGGCGGTAACTCACATGACGATGGGCTGGGTCATCACAGATTTCATCAATATGGGAAATCATTTCCTTAGCTTCTTCTCAGTATTGTTTACAACCTTATTAGTTTAGTTTACAACTATTTAGTTACTTGCAAATGTAGTTATTAAAGAAACATTCAACTAAGATTCAAATATTTGGGAAGCTGGTTCTGAAGAGTTAGTGGGTCTAAAGATAGTGATTGATAGGTTAACTCTCTATGGATTCGACCATGGGCGTAATACTCGGGTTATATTTGCAACGTCCGCAGAGTCCTTTTTAGAAGGCATAGTTGGGTGTGATCAAATTTTGGCATTGTTGCCATAGACTTAACGTAATTATCAATTGCCATTGACAGAAATACAATGATTCTTATTGTAGTCAATTTTCTCTCTACCCAATTTTTCATTGAAAATTTGACGATTGTTGACTTGGTTGCTCAGGTGTATGCCTAGAAAGTCTACGAGGATTGGATAACCACTTGAAGGACTCTCGGACCCCGAGAAAACATTATGGGCATTGAACCATGCTAACAAAAGACATCAACAATCCCAACATACACTCAAAATCAAAATTGACATGGGGGGCGTAAATGATCCCAACGGAAACATCAGGAATGAGCAAGCTGGTTTAAATGCCATGAAAGTGGCACCGCCTGTGTCTGAGGGTGCACTATATGACCGGGAAGAGCCCACAACTGACAATTTGGCAACTACCATTGTTGTGCCAGCAATACAAGCTGAATCGTTCTAGATCACAAACAATATGCTACACTTGTTGCAAAACAAGAGACTCTTTTCTAGGACACAAATAGAAGATCCTCAGCAATATTTGAAGAACTTTTCTATATGCAAAACTCAAAGGCAACCCAACGTGACTCTGGAAGCAAGCAGTCTATTATTGTTTCCATTCTTCGGTGATAGGAGTTGCGCAGGTTTGGCTAAATTCACTCCTCATCAACTCTATACAAACTCGGGATGAATTAGTCAACCAATTTCACAACAAGTTCCACCCGCCCAACAAAATTGCTCAACAAATTGATGTGATCGTGAGCTTCAAGTAGAAACCAATTGAGACTCTACATGAGACATGAGGCAGGTTTAAAGGAATGTTGGTTATGTGTCCTCACCACGGTATTCCAAAATAGATGTTGGGACAACGGTTTTACATGGGGCTGTCAGATAACATGAAAAATATTGTAGATGCCTCAGCTGGTGGGGAGTTCTTGAGCAAGACTTGGAGAGAAGGTCAGAATTTGCTGGACAAAATAGCACATAATTCGAGATGGACAACTAGGAATGCACCTATCACTCCAGTGGTGCACTCACTACCGCTTGATCTTTCTAATACAATGGCTGAAAATATGGCGACTCTCTTGACACAGATGAGCATCCTTACCAAAAAGGTGGAAGAATAAAGGCAGATGCAGCAGGTACATATAGTAGATACTACCAATGGAGCCTTGTGTGCATCTTGCATTAGCCAGCCAATTGGTAATCCTTGGAATGCAGAGCATGATCATCATCATCAACACCCATAAGATATGAATTATATGGCTAACTATGATGGTCAGAGACAAGGAAATTAGAATTGGGGTCAACAGACTCAGCAGCAGTACAGGCCACCTCAACCACAATATAATACCGAAAACATGGGAGGTATGAGACCCCCAACGACATGGCACCGTATCCTAGACCATAGGGGTACCACAATTAGCAGCAAGGGTACCACCCACCTCAGCAGCAGCATGGTGGAAGACAAGAAGATGGGTTTGCAAGACTGGGTCAAATGCAAAGATAAATGAAAGAGTGGATGCACATGATGCGGCCATAAAAACTATTGATGTACAAGTGGGCCAGATTTCTATGTCATTGAACAATCGTCCTCAAGGGACATTACCTGCAAATACCTAAATCAATCTGAAAAATTAGGGCCCAAAGCAGCTGATGCTACTGTGTCTCCGCAATGGAAGAGATTTCGATGTAAAGCAAGAGAGAGCTCGAGGAAATTTTCAGGATGAGACACTCATTCTAGTGCCCATTAAGCTAGCTGAGTCTATGGTATTAACAGAGGTGACAGTCTAGCCCACACCTAAAGAAACAAATATGCAGCATGAGACCGAGAAAGTAGCTGAGCCATTTGAAGAGCCAGTAGTTGAAACAGTAGCTGAGAAAGAGAAATCCCAAGTGATTGGGAAGAAAATACCTTCTGCACCATTTCCACAGAGGTCGGCCAAGCACCAAAAGGAGGAGCAGTACAAAAATTTCTTTGAGACGCTCAAGCAAATCGAGGTAAACATTCCATTGATTGAAGCTTTAAAGGAAATGCTTGGATACGCTAAAATGACGAAGGACTTGATGTCCCGGAAGTTTGACTTCCAAGACTTGTCCACGATGACACTTACTCAGACCTGTAGTGCAGTGGTGTCGAGACCTGTTTGTGAAAAGCTATCTGATCCAGGTAGCTTTACAATTGCATACACTATATGGAACTTCGCCTTTGCTAAGGCACTTTATGATTTAGGGATCAGCATCAATCTTATGCCCCTGGTTATTTTTAAAAGGTTAGGCATTGGAAGAGCTAGACCCACCTCTATGTTGCTGCAACTAGCCGACAAGACTGTGAAGCGTCCATTTGGGATCCTTGATGATGTGCTTATTTAGGTGGGAAAATTCGTGTTCCCTGATTTTGTAATCTTGGATTGCAAAGTAGATGATGAAATTCCTATAATCTTAGGACAACCATTATTAGCCACTAGGAGATCTTTGATTGATTGTGAGACTGGGGAGCTCTAGATGAGGCTCAATGATGAAGAAATTATATTCAATGTGCGGAAATCTATAAGGCGACCAAGTGAGTTCGCCAATTGCTCTCTTATTGATGTCGTGGATGTAGTTGTAGAGTGATTATGAGGTGTTGATGGTTGAGGACCTCCTTGCTGCATAAGTGAATGGTGAGGATTTGGCAGAATGGGTGTTACCATTGGAATGTAGAGGGTTCTGGGATAGAAATCTAGAGTTTGAGCCCTTACACATAGAAAAAAGAGAGACCCCTCCAGCAAAACCATCCATTGAAGAACCACATAAGTTGGAACTAAAGCCACTGCCAACTCACCTAAGGTATGAATTTCTAGGGCCCGACTCCACATTACCTGTTATTATCTCATCTGGTTTGTTAGATGTGCAGGTTTAACAACTCTTGCTGGTACTAAAGGAGTGTAAAACTACTATTGGGTGGACCATGGTAGACATCAAGGGGATCAGCCCTGCCTATTGCATGCACAAGATTCAGCTGGAAGAAGGGCACAAACCTTCCAGGGAACATCAGAGGAGGCAGGATCCAAATATGAAGGAAGTGGTGAAGAAGGAAGTGATAAAGTGGTTGGATGCAAGAATCATTTTCCAAATCTATGACAAAAGCTGGGTTAGCCCAGTTCGATATGTTCCTAAAAAAGGTGGCATGATGGTTGTGATGAATGATAACAATGAACTAATCTCAACAAGAACCGTCACAGGCCAGAGAATTTTCATGGATTACAGAAAGTTGAATCTAGCCACCCAGAAAGACCACTTCCCACTTCCCTTCATTGATCAGATGCTCGATAGATTGGCAGGGAGGTCGCACGTTTGCTTACTAGATGGGTACTCAGGGTACAATCAGATCTCTATTGCACCTGAGGACAGAGAGAAGACCTCCTTCACTAGCCCATATGGCAGTTATGCCTTCAAGAGGATGCCCTTTGGCCTATTCAATGCACCCGCCACATTCTAACAGTGCATGATGGCCATATTCACTGACATGGTAGAGGATATAATGGAGGTGTTCATGGATGACTTCTTTGTGGTGGGGAATTTATTTGAGGAATGCCTAATAAATCTGACACGTGTGTTGAAACAGTGCATTGAGACTAACATGGTTCTAAATTGGGAGATGTGCCAATTCATGGTACAAGAAGGAATAGTATTGGGGCACCGGGTGTCACGCAAGGGAATAGAGGTTGATAAATTGATGCACTCGATCTACTATGCTAGTAGAATGCTGAGCAGAGCCCAGTTGAACTACACAGCTTCGAAAAAGGAGATGCTACCTGTGGTATTCGCTTTTGACAAGTTCCGGTCCTATCTGATAGGATCCAAGGTAATTGTATACACTGACCATGCATCTCTTAGGTACTTGATAGAAAAGAGAGACTCTAAGCCACACCTGATTCGTTGGGTGGTTCTTCTGCAAGAGTTCAATCTTGAAATACGTGACCAGAAAGGCACTGAGAATCAAGTCACTGATCATCTATCACAACTTGAGGGAGCTAAAAATGTAGTAGAAGTTGAGGAAATTCTGGAAACTTTTCCAGATGAGCAACTGCTAGCTACCACTCATCAGGAAGTGCCATGGTATACAGATTATGCTAATTACCTGGCCAGTGGTATTGTTCCTCACGACCTGTCATCGGTCTAGAGGAAATTGTTTTTTCATGAAAGCCAATTGTACTTATGGTAGGAGCCCTATTTATTTAGAATATGCCTTGGTAACATGTTCTAGAGATGCGTCCCCGAGATCAAACAATCTTCTATTTTGCAGGCTTGTCATGCTTTAGTGTATGGCGGTCACTTTGTTTAAAGATGCTCACTTATGGGTCAAGGGTTGTAATGAATGTCAATGCATCGGGAATATTTCCCGGCGTCACGAGATGCCCATGAACCCAATTTAAGAGGTGGAAGTGTTTGATGTCTGTGGGATAGATTTCATGGGTCCCTGCATTAGCTCTTATGGTAATAAGTACATTCTTGTTGCTGTAGACTATGTGTCCAAGTGGGTAGAAGCTTTAGAGTTGCTCACCAATGATGCAAAAGTGGTGGTTGGGTTTCTAAAGAAGAAAATATTCAACCTCTTTGGGACACTGCGTGCAATTATCAGCGACAGATCAGAGGCACTCACTTCTGCAATAGGGCCTTTGAAAAGTTGTTGGCTAAATATGATGTGCGCCACAAGGTGGTTACTCCGTACCACCCGCAGACTAGTGGACAGGTTGAGGTATTCAACAGAGAGATCAAGAGTGTATTGACAAAAACTGTCAATGCTACAAGAACTGATTGGGCGAGGAAGCTAGATGATGCAATATGGGCTTACAAAACAGCTTTCAAGACATCAATTGGTATATCACCATACAAGTTGGTGTTTGGGAAGGCATGTCACCTACCTGTAGAACTTGAGAATAAAGCATAGAGGGCACTGAAACAGCTAAACTTAGACTTGGAAGTTGCGGGCATGTCAAGAGTCACTAAATTACATGAGCTCCAAGAGTTCCAATATCTTGCTTTTAAGAGCGCAAGGTTGTACATAGAGCGAATGAAGAGGCTACATGATCAGAGCATCATTGAGCAAAATTTTAAACCTGGGGATATGGTATTGCTATACAACTCAAGACTGAGGTTGTTCCCGGGTAAGCTTAAGTCACGATGGTTTGGACCATTTTGCGTACTTGAAGTTTTCCCATCAGGAGCCGTGGAAGTTACCACTGAAGATGACTCTAGAATATTTAGAGTCAATGGTCAGCGACTGAAATTATATGTGGGTATGAATGATCCTACGCAAATGTTTGAGCTGCACTTGAATGAACCATACAGGTCAAGCGAGCCTTAATTGCGCTCATCTGAGTTATGCCGCAACGCTAAATCAGGCATCACGTGGGAGGCAACCCATGAAATTATTGTAAGTGTAACACATTGTAATACTATCTAAAAAAGGTGTCAGAATCAGAGAGGGGCCTGGAACGCGGTTCCACCGCAAATGCGATCAAATCGCGGTCACAAGGCCTCTCTGAACCTCATCCATCGCGGTTCTACCTCGACCGCGGCAAAATTGCGGCAGACCTAGATGGGGCCCAGGTATGTTCTATATTATTTTTATGTTTTTTTCCTTTTTAATCAACTGTTTTAACCTAACACCCGCCCCACCCATGTCTTCTTTCATTTTTTCAAGAACACCCACGCCTCCCCTACCCAAAAACAAAAAAACCACTCTTTTTTCTCTCTTCTCCTTCCTCCCTCTTCCTTTCCAGCCTCCATCAACACACGTCCTCTCCTTCACTTCTTCAACTCAAGTACGTTATTCTTCTCCCCCTCTATTTCCTCTTCTTTAAGTGGTCTAGTTTATTTATTTTGATAGTTTTAGTAAACCCTAGTTAGGTTTAGTGTAAAGTTTTAATTTTGGCTTTATTTTATGATTTCTATATTGTATTTGTTGTTTGTGGGTTTGTTTAGTGCTAAATTGGTTGGGTCTCCATTATTCTATAATTTTGGGGTGGTTTTTGTGACTTAGAGGCCTCATAAAATATTTTTGTGGTGTAGTGTGGTAATGGGCCATTTTTGGCCGAAAACTGGTTGTTTTGTTGTATAATTTGGAGGCATTTTATGCCTAACCTAGGTTATGGTGGTGTTGTAATTGATGGTTGGTATTGTTGTAATTGATGGTTGGTATTGTTGTAGTTGATGGTTGGTGTTGTAGTTGATGGAGGGTAGTATTGTATTTCACGTGTATCACTTGAGGGAGTAAGTTTGGGGTATCTTATGCCGGAAGTGGTAAGAAAATTGTTGGGCTATTGTGGAGGTTGTTATCCTTGAACACATTCGTAGTGGGGGCATGGGCACTTTGTATGAATGAAATAAATGGGGGGAAGTGTTTGGTACCATCGGGTGGTGAAGTCTGAGTACCCATCCGATTGGAACTTTTTCGGGCACTTTTAATGGTTCTTTTGATTATTTGCAAGTAATATGGCTCCTAAAAGACAAAGGTGATCGACAGGCCCATCCCAGCGGCCTACTTATGATGAGTCCAGGTTCCAATCGAAACTGGCGGAGGATGATTTCAATGCCAAGGCTACGAAGAGCTTCCTCCATGAGATCCCAATTGACCGCGTAACCCTCCGCGCAGAAAAGGAGGAGATGTGTGAAGAAATTCGGAGGCGAGAAATGGAATTCCTGCCCTGGTAAACAAGATAGTGGTTAGAGAGTTTTATGTCAACTGCTCATTACACTTGAGAACGAAGGTGATTGTGCAAGGTATGGTGGTGAGTGCAAAAGTTCCAATAATTTGCCAAGTGTTGCGGCTGCCTCTGTTCACCAGTGATGTTGACTACTACCACGATAAACCAGAGGTCGCATGGGAGGTCATGAAAGATATACTCTGCACAGGGGGGCCACCTACTTGGATATGTGACCACATCACCCTAAACTCTAACTTTTTCACTCACTTGGCCAAGTGTTAGTTGAATGTCATCTGCAGCATGTTCCTTCCCTACAACAATACAACTGACGTGAACTTCAATCGAGCACTGTTGACTTTGTGTTTCGTGATGAAAAAGGATTTTGATGCGGCCCGGGTAATTGATGATGAAATGGTCCTACGGGGACCGCTGCTGACAAAGGGATTCAATTTTCCTTATTTGGTGACTACACTATGCTTGATGAGAAATACCCCCACCAATCCTGCCGATGAAGATTTTCCACCCAAAGTAGCATTCATAGACTCTAGCATCAGAGTGGGCCAGGGTACACAGACAACAATTGAGATAGATGATGAGGATGATGATCATGTCCCTCTTGCTCCATCCTAGAGATCTACTGACAGTGCAGGACCCTCTCGGTGCACCCATTTTGGGACTGGCCTATCTAGATCACAGTCCACCAGGCCTATGTTGCGATTCATAGAGGAAGAGGATGCGGATCTCTGCACCTCGATGGATGGCCTACACATGAGGATGGATGCCACGTCTCAGAGGAAGTCCAGAACTGAGAGCTGGTTTGTACCTTGGTTCCGTGCAGTGGGGAGAGCTTGCAATGTAGACCCCAGCACCGTCTCTGACTCTGAGTGAGTCTCAGGGAAGTCTTCTAACCCTTCTGCTCTTTACTTTCTTGATATGACATAGGGACATGCCATGATTTTAGGCGTGGGGTGGGAGACTTGCTTTGATTGTATGTTGTATTGAAGCATCAATGTTATATATATATATATATATATATATATATATATATATATATATATATATATATATATATATATATATATATATATAACTATACTATTAGGACTAGCTGACTTGGCCCAACGACGGACACTTGTCGGCGGGTCTCTTGAGGGTCAAAGTCGAAATTAATTAAAAAAAACAAAACTCAAAAAACAAAGTTAGAGGACTCTTCCCGATGATGGACCACTTGGACAGTACTCTTGAGGGAAGTAGTCCATGTAGATTTTTTATTTTATTTTCCTCTTTTAGGTAGTGTAGTACCTCCCCCTTGGTTTTACTTTTAACCATGGTTCTTTTTTAAGGGTTTTTTCTTGTACCGGGTTAGGTAGATTTTTCTTTTGTAGTTTTAGGACTAGATGGGTGAAGGCTATAATGTAACCCCTGATGTGCACACCTGCAAATAACTAAAAAGAATTTGACAGTGTGACGACTAGACTTGTTTGTGGACTTGTAAATCTATGCCTTAATTTTTCACATCTTATCTTGCTTGAACACTCGTATGAGTGTGTTGATGAACTGATTCAGAATGAGTTACATGCTAAGTGCGTGACAGTTATTACTTGCATTCTATGCTTGCATGTGATACCTAGAACTTGCCCTGTTTGTTTGCAAAGCGAAATAGAAGCCGTTTGGTTTTAGAGATTATTGAGGCATTTCTTTGGGCAACCCTATATAATTGTGAATCCACCTGTATATATTACCATAGTTAACCCCTTTGAGCCTGAAGCCTGTTCTATGATAACCCTATAATGATCTATATTGTTGTGTTTGAATAGCTTAATTGTTTGAACCTACACCTCATAAAAGAACCTAGATCATTAAAGAACATACAAAAGTCAAAGTGTGGGGTAGTAGGGAGTAAGTGTAAAAAGGAGAATCAAGAATGAATTGTTTGATTGGTGCACTGGCATTGTGAAAGAAAGACAATGAAAAATAAAAAATAAAGAAAAATAGAAGCTATTGCACCTAAAGAAAAGTGGGGGTCACATGTGAAACAAAAATGGGGAATAATGATTGAGTTGAGCATGAAAGTTGAAATAAAAGGAAGTATGTATTAAATGTGCTTAGGGGGTAGTCACTATATCCAAATCCATCCTACACGTCCCTTAGCCTACATTACAACCAATACAGACCTTTTTATCTTTGACTAAATGGCTTGATTAGTAGAGTATTACACTAGGGGCAAGCTTATGGTGTATCTGTGTGGCATGTGAATGCTTTTTGCTGAGAGTGAGTGAATTTTTCCTATATTTGATTCCTTGTTGTTTGAATTTCATGTGTGTGGAACTTCTCTTAGACTTTTGATGTGAGGGCATGTGACTCAAGAAGAAAAGCGAGTCTTCACTTCTGTTAGAGTAATTAGAGTGAGTACAAATGTGTCATGCCATGAGAGTCTGCATCTGAGGTATGATTGTTGCACTGGTTAGGTCAATCCTTTGTAATGGCGGGTGTGACATAAATTGGGGCAATGAATTGAACGGTTAGGCCTAGAAGTGTGGTTTAGCTTGCTCGAGGACAAGCAAATGTTTAAGTGTGGGGTATTGATAATAGGTGAATTTAACTATATTCACGCCTTAAATAATCACCTTCTTGAATAGTTTTGATGATAAAAGTGATAACGAAATGCTCTTATTAGTGTTTTTTATGATTTGCGGGTGATATATGTCCAAGGAAGGTTAGGGTGTACTTTTGGAGTCAAAAATAAAGATAAAGAGGCCAACTGTGTAATTTCCCAAGTGAACCACGCCTGCCAGCCCTGACGATTCAGAGAAGAGGTTTGGTCGCGGTTCTACCGCGACCGCGGCAGAACCTCGATGGAAGATAGCTGTAAGAGATTTGAGAATTAGAGAGGACATTTGGTCGCGGCAGAACCGCAACTAACTCAACAAAATTCGAGGACTAAAGTGTAAAAGACAGGATTTTTAGACCTAAACCCTATTTTAAACACTAGACTTTTCCCAAAAGAGGCATGTATTGATTTTTAGAGCATTTTGGCAAGGGAAACTATTGTGAGAGAATACTCCAAATATCTTTCTTCTTTTCTTTAATTTTTATTGATAGTTATGATGTATTCTATCTTAGTTTGTTTTCCCTTAGCCATGAGTAGCTCAATTCTTTATCTAAGGTTTTGATGGAACCTATTGGGGGACAAACTTCTTATTTATGTGAATACAAATTGCTAGTTTAATCTCTATTTGTTCAACTTTGTGTTTGTTGTAGTTAATTGATAGGATCCTCACTTAGTTGTGCCTATTTAGTGTGCATAACTTGGAAAAGAGTGCATATTTAGGTTATTGTTGAACAACACCACTCCTAAATTATAAGGAATCTATAATTGCGGGTTTAAAGGTGGGATTAGGGATAACGAAGCCTTGGGTGTAATTTAAAGTGAATCGTGCTAAATAAAGTAAGCTAGTGTATATCGGAAGAGTGCAATAGTTAATTACTGTGATTACTCGGGAGAGATTTACGGTAAGATGAACGTTCATGATTGATAGAGATGTGTTGGTAAATTTGTATGAGCATAAACAGAAGGGATTCCATCAATAGGGGAAATCATTGCCTTAGATTCTTCTCATTATTGTTTACAACCTTATTTGTTTAGTTTATAGATGTTTAGTTACTTGCAAGCGTAGTTGTTAAAGAATCATTCAACTGAGATTCAAATATTTGGGAAGCTGGTTCAGAAGAGTTAGTGGCTCTAAAGATAGTGATTGATAGGTTAACTCCCTATAGATTCGACCCTGGGCGTAATACTCGGGTTATATTTGTAATGTCCATAGAGTCCATTTTAGAAGGCATAGTTGGGCGTGATCACCAATCCCCAAACCTTCCCAAATTAGTACCACCAAACCACAACAACCTCCTCACCCCTAAACCACCACTAAATACCCTCGAATCATCCTAGATTTTCTTGAATCCCAGATTGAATAGAGAAAATTAGATTTGGCCAGGCTTCTTGAAATTTCGAGTTTGAGATAGACTTTAGTCATTTGTTCAGTCAAGAACACGTGATTAAAGTATATCTAGGCCCGAAAAATATAAATATTCAAGGATGAATCCAGCTTGATTTTCTACTGGTCCGATTCTAAGTATTTCCATTTCATTTTTTATTCTATTTTTTATTTAATTTCTTTTATTTTTTATTTTGTTTCTTTTATACCTGTTTTCTTCTGAAACTTTGTTGTTTGTGTTGTGGATAGTGTTTGGTTTAGTTGCATCTAGGGCATCATTTTTGGTACTCACAATCATGTTGTTAGAGAATATAGGATAGTTGCGGCTTTTTATATTAGTTTGAAAGTAGAAAATCAATCGTTCAAGTTGCCTATCAATTTTGAAATAGCTAATATAGTCGTTTGGTGATTAATAGTCTCAGAGTTTGAATTTTAAAAGAGTGAGTCCTTGATGGTTTCATGTCAATTTCAATTCTGAATTGCTTGTATGAGAACTATTTTGACAGTTTAGTGGTAAAACTTCTAGGTTCAGAAATCGATACCCTTTCGGTCACCTCTTGCTTCTGATTTAGAGAACTGACTGGCATGTCTTTTAATATTCAGGGTTTAAGAGATAAAAAAAACATAGAATTTAGGGGGTTTAGCTTGAAAATTATAAGTGGCATGACAGCACATACTGTCAGGATACGCCAAAATTTAAATACTATATTGCCCGTAATAGTTGAATTAAACAAATAAAGGAGTCAGCAATACAGAGAATAACATGATACTTGATTAAAAAAACTAAAAAGGAAATCAACTGACACCATGCCTAGTGCCTGTAAGGTTGAGAAATCCGAATTACAGCATGGGTTTAATGATGAAAGTATAAAGGGGTGCACACGGGGACGGAATAAAAATTGGTTGAAAGTGGAAGCTTTTGAATAAAAATGGTTAATTCAAGTCTTTAAATAGAGGGATACACATAGAGAGCAAGGAAGGAGAGAACACACATTGAGAGATTTTGATAGGAGAGGAGAGATTTAAAAACATTCAAAAGATTGGACACAGATTGAAACCCACTCTGAAATCTGAGAGCCTTTCGGATACACAGAAATGCATAAAGGGTCTTTTACCTTCAAAAAATTGAGCTGAACATCCCTGAAATCCCCTAGACAGTCGAAACTTTCAAAGGAAGTTGCTATTCCATTAAGCTTTCTTTTGTGTTCTCCTTTGAAATTTTCAAAGTACTGAAATACTTTCTAATTCTATTTGGATTGAAAAAGAGTTTGAACTGGGTTTCGCAAGTGCTGGTCCATTCTTTTCTGCCTGTTTACTATTTCCTGGGTATTTGAGTTTGATTTTACCTAGTTATTTGGTTGAATTGGGCTGTTGTTTTTGCTGCTGCACCTTACTTCTCTTTACTCTCATTTATAGGTATTTCCTTAGCTCATGGTTGAAGCATGTAAAGATATGAAGTTTTGTTAAATGAAGATCTTGTTTGAAGCTGAACTTCCAGTCTTCTTTCATTACTTATGTGTTTAGTATTAGATTCCTAGTTGAAAATGTTTTTCAGGACCTTTTTCCTTCCTTTGAAACTAAGTATGTGAAAGTGACTTTATATAATATCCTGCATCTATGGCAATAAATGAACTCTGGACTTTGACTATGCTAATTCATGCTTGATATTGAATACAGGTTCTAGATTTAGGAGTTTACTGTTGATAATCATTCATGTTTTAGTCTTGAAGGTCATAGTTGTATTCGCAGTGAGCATATTTTGAATTCTTTTGGGTTTTAAGCTAACAAGAGTTGGTGTGTCTGATGTGGCCTGTGTTTTAGCTAGTTAAAATAAGCCTGTTATTAGTATTGTATGAAATTCTTTTTTTTTGGTTTAAATTATCAAGCTTAGTTTTAATCTGATGTAAGGATTTGGAAGGCAATGTTTGCCCACGGTGTGTGTCATTAAATTGGACTGTCAATTGATCTCCTACACTGTACTATTTCTTTATTGTTAAAGTATCATTGCCTGTTATAACAAGATAGCATAGCAGTACTATCTTCCTGATTTGTGAAGTTAGTGTCTTTCAAATCAGGATCATTTAAAACAAATACAAAGCATGAAAAATGGTTATATGGTTGTGAGCACGTGATTTTTGCCCTAAGCAAATAAATTCCAAAATTAAAATAAATAATATATTTTTTTGCAATTATATGTTTGATTGAAATAAAGTGTGTGTGATTGAAACAATTAGAAATTAAAATTAGAAAATTAAAAAATAGGTTAATTATAAAATATCACAAAATAAAGGAATTAAAAGAAAATCAACAAAAAATACAAATATACCGGAAATTAAAGAAAAATAGCAAAAAATACCAAAAGAATTAGAGAAAATAGGAAATTAAAAGAGAATTAATAATTGAAAAAGAATATAAAAAGAGAAAATAAAATACAATAAGAAAAATACATAAAAAATATACAGAATACAATAACTGGGCCAAAACGTTAAAGCCCAAAAACACTTCAGCATAAGAGAAACATGAACCGGTCCAATTTCATATAAAATTAAATCTTGGCCGTCCATGTAAATAATCCAACGGTTGATTTTAAATCCCCGTAATTAAACTAAACGATGTAGTTTTTGCAATTAAATCCTGGCCGTCCATCTATGATAATCCAACGGAGACTAAGCCATCTCCATTAATACCAAACGATGTTGTTTTAAATCCTTGGATCCTGGCCGTTGATCAAGGATGATCCATGGGCCAAGATCAACCAAGTAATTAAGAGTATATAAGGCTTGGTCTCCTCAAAGACCAGCCATTTTGTCTAATTCAAAACCCTAGCCGCCTCACCCCGTTCTTATTCACCTCTCTTCTTCTTCGCCGACCATGGAGACTGTCCGGCTCCCATGGCCATCTTCGGCCACCCCTAACCTTAGAACCTTTCTCTTATTCCTTCTTTACATGAAACCACCATAATACCTTAAAGATACCCCAGAAACCCTTTGTTCTTGAAACTCCGGCCACCGGAACTTTCTCCAGTGACCACTAATCTATGAATTAGCCTTCCAGATTTACACATACAACCACCATGAGAGGATCTTTAACCCCACATAAGTGGTTTCCTTCGAATATCACTGGAATCACTCGAATCTTCGAAAAAGATTCACCGGAACCCTAACTCCGGCGAACCACCAATCAATACCCACCCCAAAACACACCCCCTATGTCCTCTAACACTCTTCTCTACCACAAAAACCCAAAAAAACAGTTTGATCGGAAAAAAAAGACTTCAATTTTTTGAAGCCTGAAAACTAGAAAAAGAAAAAGAAACAAGAAAAAGAAACAAGAAAGAAAAAAAATAAAGGAAAGAGAAAGATTGAGGAAGCTCAGGAGACAGTTCCTGCAAGCTAAGTCCTCGTCTCTTGTTTTTCTGTTTTGATTGTTTTTCTATTTTATGTGTTTATTTCTCTTTCTTTGTTAGTTGAAATTAGTCTTATTTGCATGATTAGTTGTTAGAATCTCTTCATCTTCTATCATCTCTTCATTTTACTTTTATATGTTTCTTGTTTTCACTAGTTCATCTTCGGATATTCTTGTCAAATAAATTGCTATCACTAGCCTGTTGTCAATTCTGTCTACTATACTTGACTGTTATATTTGAGCCTTTTAGGGTTTCTTATAAGTCTGAGCATGAATGTATTCCGGGTATGTTTCCTTATGTAAGATTTGTTAGTTGTGCTTGAATCTGAGTTGTAAGTTGTTTAATTGAAATTCAACCATTATCAAATTTCCTCTGAGTTTTGATTAAATGATAAATGATTTTTGATTGTGGCTATGTGTGCAAATTGACATAAGTAGGCTGTATTTGTGATGAATTCATGTTTTAGACTATAATTAGTCCTATTGTGCTTTAAGATATTGGTTATATCTGTAATAGATAGTTGATTAGATGAAAGGCTAATATTAAAAGTATGTTAATTGGCTAAAATTGAAAAATGATCTAAAAATGGCGACAATTGAAATGATTCAATGAGTGGCTAATTCTGAAACTGGCCAACTCTGTAATAATAAGCTTAAGTCTAAATGGCTAGTTCTGTAAGTCTAAATCTAAACCTAAGTGGCCAATGTTATAAGTCTGAATAATAAGAATGACTAATTTTGCAAAGCTAAGTCCAAACATTGGACTGGCTAATTCTTAAAAGTGCTTAATTCTAAATAAGAAGCAGGCTAGTCCTGCAATTCAACTTAATAAGCAATAATAAAAGGTTTCCTCTTAAAAGAGATTAAAATTGAAAGAAATCAAGGTTTAAATCTGGCTAAGTCTTAAATGACTTGTAATAAGTGGCTAGTAGTTAAATAATACATAAAATCTGAATACCCAGACCTTGGATAGGTCGGGTAATAACTTGATAACAGCATGGGTATAAAAGGAATGAAAATGGCATAATTGTAGATTTAATAGAGCCTATAGGGATAAATTAGACATTCAGGCCTAGTATTTCTGCAATAATGCACAAAACAAAAGGTCAAATAGACCCAACAAAAAGGCTTAATTGTTAAAAACCTTAGCAAGTGAGTGTATTATAGTAATAGGCCCATAATAGAAGCCAAAAGATCCCCCTAGAACCTTCCAGCAAGAGCTGTAACGCATTTTGAATCTAAAAATAAGTACTAAACTGTAACAAATAAAAGAATTAAGGTGAGGGAGGGAATAAGATTTTTGAATTTCCCCCTCAAAATTTCACCACTCACACCTATAAATAGGCTGTAATTAAGCCTGAATAAGGGCTGGATTTTAGAGATTCAGAGAAAAACTTCTGAAATTAAGAGTAAACTGTCATATTCTAAGAGTGAATTGCTGGGTATTGGTCGAGCATAGTTCTAAAGCTCAATTAGAGTTCTCTATTAATCTCATCTGCTGAATTCTATTGGGTTTCTTCAAGTTTGCTATTGGATTGTTATTTGCTGAACTTGAAAGCTCTATTCGACTGTGTTGATTCAACTGTGATTGTGCTTGCATTGTTGATTCAATTCTGCTGCTGTGTTTTTGCTGTTGTGATCAATTGATTATCCTTACTCACTTCTATCCTTAGACTCATAGGTCTCTTTTGCTGAATCAGGTACACAGCTATTACTTGAATATGGAACCGGCAGTTGATATTGAAGAATGAATTCTATGAGTTGATTTTTAGAAGAAGATTGTTTCTATTATATGTTTTATTTTATCATACAAGTAGATACTTTGTAATTCGATAGGAAAAGTTTGTATAACTAATTCATATGAAACATGGGATGACATTGAAGACAATGTAATAGATAGGATATAGATTAGAGTAGAAGTAGTTATAATCACCTAGACTTAGTTAAAAAGAGGTTAATTAACTGAACTAACTCACCTAACTTTTAAAAAAAATGATTTCGTAACAGACATATAACCACAGTAATACTCTGAATTAGCATGTGGTAATTAGTTTAGCTTGATATTTGTTTGTTCATCTTAAATAGTTTAATAGCAACTGAAATTGACATGGCTTAAAATAAGTAATTAATTACAAGTTTAACAATCATGTGATTGATCGAAATCATTGCATAATCAGCCTACTATTTGAATACAATTAGCATTTGTTCATTACAATCAAAAGAATATGAGTCATAATTAGTAATATGTTAAATAATAATCCAGTTTTACATAGTTAAGTAATACTCTATTATTTTTAATCAATAATTATCCCGTTTAAGTAGTTATGTAATTTGTTGATAAAAAACATGAAGAAAAGTAGTTTATTAATCAGATTCGATTAATGTTAAATAATGTGATTTAAAAGTTGATAATGTTAATCATGTTCTAATGTTTCTCTTCATAAATAAATACAATTTGAGTTGATTCTCCTTTTGATTTCAAGTATCTGTGTATATCATGAGTTCTTGATTCTGTTTCTCCCTCTTTCTCTCGTTTGGTCTGGGCCTGAAGGATAGTGCAGGCCTGGATCTAATCAGGCTTATAATTAGGCTCTTCGAAAATGATTTTAGCTTATTCTGGGTTTCTGAAACCCAGATATGGGAACTGGTTCACTGAATGCGAGCCCAAGCATCCAGGCCCAAAAAAGTATAAAATGCTAAGGCCTGGACTTGCTATTGAAACTATTATATAACTAAAATGACTGAGGAAAAACCAATAGTAGAAAATATAGTATTCGTTAGGATTGGACTATAAAAATCGAATGGGACGAGCCTCGTATGAAAACAAATATGCGGGGCCCCCATATAAACTAATAATAATGTGATAGATTCTGGAAGGCCGTCAGTAAATTCCACGGTCTTTCCAAAAGAATAATAAGCCGTTAGACGATATAGGCATGATTCTAAAATATACCTTCCCTAATATGAGTGCACATCTAATGTGACTAAAATATTAAATCTCGGCGAAGCCGTAACGTGTTAAAAGTCACAGGCGTACTGGTTGCGGTGTGACTAGAAATACGTTTTCGCGACGTCATAAGTAAAATATTCAAAGAAAAACATGTACATATTGTTAAAAACGATATAATAAATCAATTGAAATCAAGAACGATAGTTGAGCGACCGTGCTAAAACCACGGAATCTGGGAGTGCCTAACACCTTCTCCCGGGTTAACGAAATTCCTTATCCGGATTTCTTGTTGCACGGACTGTTAAACAGAGTCAACTTCCTCGGATTTGGGATTAACCGGTAACTTGGGACACCATTATTTTCCCAAGTGGCGACTCTGAAAATTTTATCCCGATCCGATTATCCTTAAATTGGAAAAACTCCTTCCTCGTTGTTATTGTATCCCTTCCCGGGGTATTTATAATTAGCTACCTTATTCTCCTTGCTCGAACTTCTGTTCAGGGTTTAAGAATTCGGGATCGATAGAATTGCCGTTCTTAATGATATTTGACTTCATTATATGTTTTGATCAACGAGCTACGTGTTTTTATCGCTTTGATATTACATGGATTGTATATATAGAATTGTGCCGAAAACCCTTCTCTTCTTTACCTCTAAGGATGTGCTTACTGGTTGAGACTCCCCTTTCTGTTAAGTTATAACAAAAATAAGAAATAGAGGCTAGATAAGTTACAAAGCCGAACGACCCCGCGAGTCCTCGGTACGTAGCCCCCTCCTCGATCCGAGTTGTCCACTCGGGTACATGGTCTAGCACCATATGAAACAATAGGATATTGAACATAGGTCTAGGACGATTATTTGCATCATAACTGACTTAGGGGACTCAACACAGTGGTTGGGTCCGTCTAGGACAGGTGACCCGGAATATTAAAGATCGAGCATATTATATGTTGCATTTATTTATCCTGGATCGTTATGCGGACCGACAAAATTCTTGAAAAAGAAAAGAAAGAGAAATTCTAGAATAGAAATATTGAAATACTGGAAAAACGCTGTTGAAAATTTTGAAAAGAAAAACTGAAAAATAGGAGGAAAAATGTTGTTGAAATAATTGGTCACATAACAATCTGACCGAACTACGCAGGTTTGATTCTCGCCATTAGGTGGGATAAATAGTCAACCCTTAACGGGTCCAACCACCCTTTTAGAAAATGACCAAAAAATATTGAGTTTTAGTTTCAAATAATCGAAGTGATTGTTATTTTTGGAAATAGCCGAATGTTCCGAAAGGACGCCGGAAGGCTGTTTTGGCAAAAATGGCCACTTTGAAATCATGTCTTTTTCTTTTCAAAATAAGTAGCCTGAAAAGGCTAATTCTTTCAAAAAATGAAAATTGTCTTTGAAAATATATTTTTCCTTTTCTGAATAAAATCACCTTTAATAAATGTGCAAGATGAGCACAGTACAAAATGAACTCTTCACCTTACTGAATAAAATCCCTTTGGAGTTGAGACCGTGGTGGAATGATATGGGTCAAGAAGGACAATCCTGGGTTAAACGCTATTTAAAGGATCTTACTGGGTTGATGGACATAATACCCCGTGGTGATATTATTCGGGCGCTGGTCACTTATTGGGATCCCGCACATAATGTTCTACACTTCTCAGACTTCGAGCTTACTCCTACCTTAGAGGAAATTGCTTATTATATTGGGAAAGATGAGGTTCCCCCGAAGGAAAAATACCCGGTGGCTCCGAGGGCAATAATACTGCACAGATTCCTCGATTCCTTGAAAATTGCCAGGAACGTCCATAATGAAGACTTGGCTAATGGATTTTGCTCTTTAAGTTTCATCTACCGTAGATATGGTCATATTGGGGGATTCAACGACCCTACGAACAAGCTCTACAGTAAATCTAACCGAGTCAAGTGGGAAGAGCATAGGCGATTTGCCTTTATAATGGCATTCATGGGATTAGTCATATTCCCGAGGAAAGATGGAAACATTGATATAAGGGTCGCCGGGGTTGCCAGTACTCTTCTTGTGCAAGATAATAGCACACTGGCACCGATTATTATAGTTTATATCTTCTGCGCCCTCACATCCTGTAAAGCGGGGCATGACTTCTTCGAGGGTTGCAATTTGATTCTCCAGATATGGTTGATAGAACATTTATGTCGTCACCCTCCGTTCTCAAGTTATGGGTCGTCTGAGAAGACGTGCATTGAAGAGTTTTATATGAGAACAAAAGAAGTTAAGTTGCTGGAAGGAGCAAAAGGTTGGATTTCATACTTGCGATCGTTGACTGCTAGCCAAATTGATTGGGCATACGGATGGTTGCCCCTCGATGAGGTAATATACATGCCAACAAAAGGATCGCATTTCTTGATAATGGGTCTCAAAAGCATTTAGCTTTATGCACCATATAGGGTACAACGACAGCTTGGGAGATATCAGGTTATACCAAAAGACGGGGACCTTAGTCTACAAGCCGTAGAAATCAGTCCGGACGGACAATTCCCTGAAGCAAAGATTCGACAGATTTGGAATGAATGCCAATGCTTGAAGGTAGACACTTGTGTGGGAAACCGAACTCAAAGAGAAGTATCACCAGGGTATGTTGCATGGTATCGCCGGGATATCGAGCATGACAGACCAATGAAAAGGCCTCACATTCAAGAATTGGCCGAGCAGTCTAAGGAGCATAGAGATTGGGTGGCCAGTGAAAATGAGTATAGAGCCAGAATCAGCTACCTAGAGAAACAGTTCCAAGACCTTAAATTCGAGAGCGGCATCCGATGAGGGAGAAAAGAAGCAGCTGAGAAAAGAGAATGAAATCTTAAAGGCTCAAATTGCAAAGATGAAGACCACAGCCGAAACCCCAGTTCGCCTATCCCAAGATGAGAAATTAATTGAAAATCTTCGGTGCAAAGTGAATGACTATAGCTTTGATCTTGATAAATCAGAAAAGGAATTAGTCGGGGTTCGGAGACAACTGGCCAGAAATGCTGATGAAAGAGCTAGAATGGTTCAGCAATTATAAGATGAACACAAGGTTGAGGTAGCTCGATTGAGAAAGAAAATCATTACAACCGAAGTCAAAAGTAGCAAGCAAACCAAAGAGTTAGAAGTAGAGAGAGAACATTGTTACATGGCATGGCTTGGTTAGAATTTGAGCTACAACAACTACAAAAGGAGAACCATCAAACCTTAGACGCTCGCGCCAAACAGATTAGCAGGCTGCTTCAGGAAAAAGGGGTCATCCGAGAAAGAATCATCAACCTTGCTCAGTACATCACAAGGAAATGCCAATTGTGTGAAGATATGTCCCGGTCAACATTCACATCAGCAGTAAAGTTCTTTGTAAAGCAAGTAATGTCCAACCTGGATAAACTCCAAAGTGGATTAGCATATAGGCCTGCGGCAAGACCGAATGACGTCTCGCGGGCACTAGGAGCTTTAATGTATTCGTAGGGCATGCATTTTGTATTTGTATTTCTTGTGCATTTGTAGCCGATGTTTTGAGTATCAATGAAAATTCAAAATTGTTGTTATCTTCCTTCCATTTTTATACAAATTGTCTGGGCGATAGGCAAACATGTAGGAATGGAAAACAAAACGAAGATGAAAAAATGGAAAAGAAGAAAACAAGAAAGAAAAAATGAATAGAAAAGCAATGAAAAACAGAGGTGAAAAGAAAATGACGGTTCAAGGAGGAATAAATGTCGGGATGATACATAATGATCAAGGCAAAAGTTGTGATTCTAATTATGATATTTTACCCCTTATGAGCTAACTATTAACAAGTTTTGTTTGTTGATGAGTATCAGATTTTCAGTTGGCAACTGGCATTCTGGTACATCACAGCTACAATACACGTTCAAAAGCTATGACTAAAGTAGTGACTCAGGAGATTGAACCCACCACTATGGATCCGGTACAGGAAGAAGAAGTTGTAGACGTTGCGGGTATAAAAGGGGAGATGTATAAGCTAAGGCAGCAAATGTCGGAGATGTACTAGGCCTGGTCTAGGGGTCAACCTTTGCCTTCCTATCCAGCCAACCCAACATGCGTCCCTCCCACAAATCCAAGTCCTGAGCCACCTACCATGAACTCATCCTCCACGTACCCAAACTACCAACAGTACTTAGCCACAACTGCATAGGCACCACCACCACATTCCAAACAAGTTCCACCACAACCACCTCAGGTCGCCCCGGTATATGTGGCACCACCACCTGCCGCTCTACATAAATCATCCAGTGAACCAGTGTTCCATGTTCAGGACACTCATTATTATCCACCGGAGCCAACGTTCAGGAAACATGACTCCTACACACCACTCATAGATATGACGGAACAAAAGCCTGTCAGAAATTTTGAACAAGAAGATATGGCACGAAGGATGAGAAGTCTTGAACAATATTTCCGTAACATACAAGGGCTAGGAGGCCAAGTGAGTGTCCCATATAAAGATTTATGTTTGTTTCCGGAGGTGCAGCTCCTGGCCGGATTTAAGCTACCTAATTTTGATATGTACGACGGACACGGGGATCCGGTAGCCCATATGAGGTGTTACTGTAGCATGATGCGTGGAGCAGGGGGAAGAGACGAGTTATTGATGGCTTATTTTAGTCAGAGTTTGAGCGATTCAGCACTGGAGTGGTATACCCAACAGGATCACACTAGATGGTTCATATAGGATGACCTAGCTCAGTCATTCGCCAACCACTTCCAGTAAAATTTAGAGATAATTTCGGACAGGCTGTCACTAACAAAAATGGAGAAAAAACCCGAGGAAAGTTTCCGGGAGTATGTGTTCAGATGGAGGGAGCAAGCTGTACGAGTAGACCCTACCATGAAGGAAACAGAAATGGTGGACTACTTTCTACAGGCTTTAGAGCCAACTTACTATGGTCACCTAGTGTCGGCAATTGGAAAAACTTTCAATGAGGTGGTGAAAATGGGAAGCTTCATAGAAGAGGGATTAAAAACAAATAAGATCATGAGTTATTAGGCTATTAAGGGCACGAATCAGGTAATACAAACCATCGGGGGATCAATTGGAAAAAAGACGAAGGAGGAAGTTGCGGTTGTCGAAAGTAGATCGTGGTCTCGGGGCCCAAATATATATCATCATCCACCTCGTCCATACCAACGATATCCACCAGCATCCTACAACCCACCTCCACCATATTATCCTCCCACCACTCCACATTTTTCCGTCCCACATGCTCAACATTACCTACCGCCTCCACATGTGTGGCGAGCCCCAACTCCACAAAATGTCTACCACGCACAAAACACCTACCCGCCTTCCAAAACATACAAAAATCCAAATAGAACCAGCTTTCGTCCAGATCCGGAAGTAAGAGGAAACAGAGCCCAAACAAAGAAAACATTCACTCTGTTAGTGGAGTCATATCCAAACAAAGAAAATATTCACTCTGTTAGGGGAGTCATATACCAGTCTTTTTCACCGCCTAAGGGAGCTAGGGATGCTAAGCCCAATTGAGCCAAAAATTCCAAACCCACCACCCAGAAACCTTGACCAATTAGTCCGATGTAAATATTATTCCGGGGCGCCAGGACATGATACAGAAAAGTGTTGGCACTTAAAGTCTGCCATACAGGAGCTTATTGATACTAGGAGGATCGAGGTGCAGGCTTCAGAAACTCCCAATATCACACATAACCCATTGCCAGCACATCATGAGACGCACATGATAGAGTTGGAACAAGGAGAGAGCAGTAAGAAACCTTCTCAATCAGTGATGATGATTAAAGCTAATAGCAAAGTGGAAGGAGAGGTTGAAAAGGAGAAAACAGCAGATGAGTTGCCAATAAAGAATCCATCAGTGGTCGAGCCCGTGAAAGTTGTAGTGTCAGGAGCCAAGCCTCTGTTGACTGTGAAGGGAGCTTATGTGGAACCTGTGGTTATCAAACCGGTGGTGCAGATGCCAGACGTAAACACTAAGGCCATACCGTGGAACTATAACAAAGTTACAGTGATGTACAAGGGGAAGGAGTTTAAAGGAGAAGTTAATGAAACATATGGCCTAACTCGCTCCGGGCGATTCTTTTCCCCAGAAGAGTTAAGAAAGACAAAAGTGGTAAAAGAGAACCCGAATCAAGTGAAAAACATAGTTACTGAAGAAGAAGCGGAAGAGTTATTGAAAAAGATGAAGGCTCAAGACTATTCAATAGTGGAGCAATTGAGAAAAGCGCCTACGCAAATTTCATTGTTATCATTGCTAATTCATTTTGAAGAGCACAGGATGGCGTTGATGAAAATTCTGAACGAAGCACATGTGCCTGAGAAAATTTCAGTATGCCATCTGAATAAAATCACGAATAAGATCTTTGAGACAAACAAGATAACATTTTCAAATAATGAATTGCCGCTTGAAGGAATGGAGCATAACAAAGCACTATATCTCACAGTCAAGTGTGAAGAATCTTTGGTTACCCGTATTCTGGTGGACAACGGGTCGAGTGCTAATATTTGCCCACTCTCAACCTTGGGAAAGCTGAAGGTCAATCCTGATAGAATTCATTGAAATAGTGTGTGTGTGCGGGGCTTTAATGGAGGAGGCAAGAATACTGTAGGGGACATTGTGTTGGAAATTACTATCGGATCGATGGACTTCACTATGGAGTTTCAAGTGCTAGATGTTGTTGTTTCTTACAATCTGTTGTTGGGACGTCCGTGGATTCATGAGGTGAAAGCTGTACCATCCTCTCTGCATTAAATGGTAAAATTTGAATGGGAATAACAAGAGATTATAGTGCATGGAGATGATGATGTCTGCAATACTATAACACTGTTTGAAGAAACTGAAGGGGACAAGGGCCCGTGGGTATATCAAGTCATGGATGCTCTGGTGGTTAATAAAATATCCGAAGGGGAAAACATGTCGATTCCCACAGTGGCTCCTACAGCAGTGATGGTAGCTAAGGAAATGATAAGAAATGGGTTTGCACCAGGGAAAGATTTAGGGGTAACTCTACAAGGTATAACACAACCAATTCACTTGCCGAGAAGTATTGACACTTTTGGACTAGGTTTTTAAGCCTACTATTGCCGATATCCAAAGAGCCAAGAAAATGTAGAAGAAAAGTTGGTCCCTCCCAAAACCTATTCCAAAACTATTCAATTCCTTTACTAGGCCTGGTACACGAAGACATTTGGCGACTGTTATGCCAAGTTATGCTGAAATAAGACCGGATGCGGAGCTCCTAGAAAGGTTCGAGATGCTATTTGAAGATGTGAATATTTTGGATATGGGTGAGGGAACGAGTAAAATGGATGTTCAGTTCGTGGGACGCAGCATTGCGCTTAATAATTGGGAAGCTACTCCTCTTCCGATCAGGAGGGAGTTGTGGTAGTTAGCTTTAAATATTTCATTTCCCCAAAAGTTGTCTTGTTTTGTAATCCCACATCCCATCAAAAAACAAATGTATCCAATATCTGCTATCTTTCTGAAAAAATCAATGAAATGCAATTTCTTTTTTTCTTCCATTTTTGCCTTATTTTATTTTTCTTCTTGTACAGTTCAATATTTGCTGATTCCAATGATATGTCATGCATGAAGGATTCCCGGTCCAGTCTTGATAATCAAATAGTTATACAGGAAATTGAAGGTGAACATGAAGTAGAATATGAGGATGAGGAAATACTGGAGGAAATCAGTAAAGATTTGAATCAATATGAGGAAAAACCCAAACTGAGCTTAAACGAGACAGAATCTATTGATCTGGGGAGTAAGGATAATGTTCGGGAAACAAAAATCAGTATACATTTAGAGGCTTCTCTCAGAGAAGATCTAATTAAGTTGTTACATGAATACAAGGACATATTTACTTGGTCCTATGATGACATGCCTGAACTCAGTACTGATTTGGTAGTGCATAAATTGCCATTTATCCGGAATGCCGGCCGGTAAAACAGAAGTTAAGAAAGTTTAAAACTGACATCAGTGTGAAAATAAAAGAAGAAGTTAACAACAAATTCGAGGTGAAGATCATACGGGTCACTAAATATCCCATCTGGTTAGCTAATGTTGTGCTAGTTACAAAGAAGGATGGAAAAACTAGGGTGTGTGTTGACTACAGAGACCTTAATAAGGCCAGTCCAAAAGATGATTTTCCATTGCCAATATCCATATACTGATTGACAATTGCGCCAAGCAATAAATTGGCTCTTTTGTGTACTGTTATGCGGGTTATCATTAGATCTTGATGGACGAAGAAGATGTAGAAAAGACAGCCTTTATCACGCCTTGGGGAATATATTGTTACAGGGTGATGCCGTTTGTGTTAAAGAATGTCGGGGCTACATATATGAGGGCGATGACCACTATGTTTCATGACATGATGCACCAAGAGATAGAAGTATATGTAGATGATGTCATTATTAAGTCCAAAAAGCAATGTGACCATGTCAAAGATTTGAGGATGTTTTTTCAGAGGCTTGGAAGATATAATCTCAAGCTCAATCCAGCAAAGTGTGCTTTCGAGGTGCCTTCAGGAAAGTTATTGGGGTTTATAGTAAGCCGGCATGGTATCGAATTGGATCCGTCAAAGATAAAAGCAATCCAGAATTTGCCTCCGCCGAAGAATAAGAAAGAAGTGATGAGTATATTAGGCAGGTTGAACTATATCAGCAGATTCATTGCTCAGCTGACGGCAACATGTGAGCCTATTTTCAAACTGTTAAAGAAAGATGATGCGGTAAATTGGACTGATGAATGCCAAGAGGCCTTGATAAGATTAAAGAATATTTGTCTAATCCTCCAGTATTAGTTCCTCCGGAACCGGGAAGACCTCTGATCTTGTATTTGACTCTGCTAGACAATTATTTTGGCTGCGTACTGGGGCAGCATGACGAGACGGGAAAGAAAGAGCATGCGATATATTACCTTAGTAAAAATTTGACATCTTATGAGGTAAAATACACTCAGTTGTAAAGAACGTGTTGTGCCCTAACCTGGGTTGCTCAGAAACTAAAACACTACCTGTCAGCTTATACCACATAGTTGATATCACGGTTGGATCCATTGAAGTATATAATTCAGAAGCCTATGCCTGCAGGAAAACTTGCTAAATGGAAGATTTTTCTCACAGAATTTGACATCATCTATGTAACACGTACGGCAATGAAGTCGCAAGCAGTTGTAGATCATCTAGTAGAGAACCCAGTGGATGATGAATATGAGCCACTAAAAACATATTTTCCGGATGAAGAGGCAATGAATGCTGAAGAAGTAGAGCAAGATGACAAGCCAGGTTGGAGAATGTACTTCGACGGAGACGTCAACAGTAAGAGAGTTGCAATTGGAGCAGTACTTATTTTCAGAAATGGGTCAGCACTATTGGGAGGATGGCAATATGAAGCATTCATATTGGGATTGAGGATGGCAATAGATATGGGTGTTCAAGAGATTTTGGTCATGGGTGACTCGGATCTCTTGATACATCAGATTCAAGGAGAATGGGAGATAAGAGATTTAAAGTTGATACCTTATAGACAATGTCTGCATGAACTGTCCCAGAGATTTCAATCTATAGAGTTCAAACACATCCCAAGAATGCACAATGAAGTAGCAGATGCTTTGGCCACATTATCTTCCATGTTGCATCATCCAGATAAAGCTTATGTAGATCCACTACAGATATAGGTGTGTCATCAAAATGATTATTGTTTTGCTGTGGAAGAAGAACTTGATGTAGAGCCATGGTATCATGATATCAAAGAATACTTGAAGATAGGGAGGTACCCAGAACAAGCCACTGAAGATCAGAAAAGGGCTATAAGACGACTAGCAAATGGATTTTTCCTCAGTGGAGGAGTTGTGTATAAAAG
The DNA here is from genome assembly GCA_032618575.1 of Nicotiana noctiflora. NCBI lineage: Eukaryota > Viridiplantae > Streptophyta > Magnoliopsida > Solanales > Solanaceae > Nicotiana > Nicotiana noctiflora. The sequence continues at coordinate 45,622 of JASVEL010004444.1, read as the reverse complement.
AACACCAGATTTGGGGTTATTGAGATGCATAGACGCGCAGCAAGCTGACACAATTATGGCTGAGGTACATGTGGGAGCTTGCGGATACATTTTAGCGAAAAAAATACTGAGAGCAGGATATTATTAGCTCACCATGGAGCGTGATTGTATTAGATATGTGAGGAAATGCCATCAATGTCAAACACACGGAGATTTGATTCACTCTCCACCTTATGAGTTGCATACAATGTCTGTACTTTGGCCATATGTTGTCTGGGGCATGGATGCCATCGGACTAATAGAGCCTGCAGCATCTAATGGACACAGATTTATCTTGGTCGCGATTGATTATTTCACCAAATGAGTGGAGGCGAAGACATTTAAGGTAGTGACAAAGAAGGCGGTGGTGGATTTCCTGCATGAAAATATCATATGCCGCTTTGGAATTCCCAAAGTAATTATCACAGACAATGGTGCAAATCTGAACAGTCACCTCATGGCAGAAGCATGTCAAAATTTCGAAATCTTGCATCGTAACTCTACACCTTACAGGCCTAAAGCAAATGGAGCAGTAGAAGCTGCGAATAAGAATATGAAGAAAATTCTCAGAAAAATGGTAGAAGAGTCAAGGCAATGGCATGAAAAGTTACCTTTTGCTCTTATGGGTTATCGTACAACCGTACGTACTTCGATTGGTGCCACACCCTTCTCATTGGTGTATGGAACAGAGGCAGTTATACCCACGGAAATCGAGATACCATCTCTTCGAATTATAGATAAGGCTGAAATCGATGATGATGAATGGGTAAAAGCCCGGTTGGAACAATTGAATTTGATTGTCGAAAAGAGGTTAGAAGCGGTTTTCCATGGGAAATTATATCAGCGGAGAATGGCTAGAGCATACAATAAGAAAGTACATCCTCAAAAATTTGAAGTGGGACAATTGGTACTGAGGCGTATTTTGCCGCATTGGCTAAAGCGAAAGGCAAATTTGCACCAAATTGGCAAGGATCATTCATGGTATCACGGGTATTGTCCAATGGAGCCCTATATCTGACAGATGTCGAAGGAAAATGCGTAAAGACTGCTATCAATTCTGATGCAGTCAAGAGATATTATGTATGATTCCTTTTCATTTGTATAATTGTATGTGTCATGATTTTGGAATTGAAATGATGAAGGCATTTTATTCTCTATCCAAACACTTTATCCATTGACATCCCTCTCTCGGAATTTTTCATGATGCAAGAGAAAAATGGAAAAATGAAAAAAAATGGAAAAATGATGAACAAAAAAAGACAAAAAGAAAAAGCGAAATGCAAACAAAAGAAAATGCATACAAAGGCAAAAGAAAATCAGGAAAAGTCAAGATGTAACAATGAATTCAGACGTAGTTTGAATTACGTTTGACTTGATCCCGAAAGATTACGTAGGCAGCCTCACTGAGGTTCAGTCACAATAAAGGAAAAATTCAAAATTCCCCCACATATTGAAACTGGGGCAGAAGTTATGTTTAAGATTTCGAGAGTTGTAATTATTTTTGAACCCTCGTAAAATTTTGAGCCTTTTTATACCCTTCTTTCTGAACCCATCCAAAAGCCATATTACGGTCCAAAGAAAGACCTTCTAATCAATTTCAAGAAAATGACAATACATTGAGAATAAGGAAATACATGACATGGACAGTATTAGTGGTTCAGAAAATAAAAGAACAAAAAAAAATGAGAGAGTCTTATCGGTGAAAACCTTAACCGGCACCGTGAGGCGATTGCAAGACTGAGAGAATAAAAATGAGAGAGTCTTATCAATGAAAACATTAACCGGCACTGTAAGGCGACGGTGAGATTGAGAGGAATAAATGAGAGAGTCTTATCGGTGAAAACCTTAACCGGCACCGTAAGGCAACTGTGAGGACTATTTTGAGGAAAAAGAAAAACAACAAAAAACAAGATTGGTTTGGGTTAAAAGAAAGTTAGAGTTGAGATAATGACAATTCCTTTTTCATATTTTCCTGTATTTCATTGATTACAAACCATTTTCCCATTGAAGGCTAACTACCAGTTTCTCATGTTAAGAGGTATAATAACGCTGGGTCAAAAAAAAAGACAAAAAGAGAAAGGAAAACAAATAAAGAAGGATGGCAATCAAAGCAAATGAAAAGAAACAAAGGAAAGGCAAAAGGAGATTATAGAGGAAATCGGGCACAGGGCTGCATAGCAGAATAAAGCAAGAAAAGGCAGGCAATGGAAGCAAAATTAGCAAGATGCCAGTTGCCAGCATTTTATAACTAATAAGATTGTTCTCGGATTTAGACAGGAACAAAAAGATTCAAATTTTCACTAATCACTTTAAAGTGAATGTGACCAATGCGGAAGAAGAAAAACACAAAAAATAAGTACGGCAATAAAAGGAGGAATCCGTAGAGGAGGACTCACTCAGTCAAGCAAAAATATTACTCAAAAAAAAAAAGCAAGAAGGTATTGTCTTTTCAGAACACATACCCCAGTTATCAAACTGAGGGAATATTTTTCTGCATTTCATTTTCATGCTGCAAGCGCCCACCTGGATAACAAGGGAATATTTTTCTGCATTTCATTTTCATGCATCAGGCGCCCACCTGGATAACAAGGGAATATTTTTCTGCATTTCATTTTCATGCATCAGGCGCCCACCTGGATAACAAGGGAATATTTTTCTGAATTTCATTTTCATGCATCAGGCGCCCACCTGGATAACAAGGGAATATTTTTCCGCATTTCATTTTCATGCATCAGGCGCCCACCTGGATAACAAGGGAATATTTTCTAAAATTTTTAATTTCTGTTCAGGCGCCCACCTGTATAACAAGGGAATACATTTCTGCAATTTTAATTTCTGTTCAGGCGCCCACCTGTATAACAAGGGAATACATTTCTGCAATTTTAATTTCTGTTCAGGCGCCCACCCGTATAACAAGGGAATACATTTCTGCAATTTTAATTTCTGTTCAGGCGCCCACCTGTATAACAAGGGAATACATTTCTGCAATTTTGATTTCTGTTCAGGCGCCCACATGTTTAACAAGGGAATACATTTCTGCAATTTTAATTTGTTTTTATCTAACATGAGTAAAACCATAACATGAGAAAAGCCCACACTGGGGCAGAGGAAAAGTTTTGTTGTTTTGTTTTGTTTTAAGAAGGTATCAACCCGAAAGCAGAAAATACAATTGGAAGTCGCACCAAAGGAAAAGAAGCAACATACAGAGGCAAGAGAAAGAAAATCAAAAATCAACATTAAAAAAAAAGAAGGATGATAGCATAAAAGATGGAAAATCAAGAAAGAAACAAGGAAGAATAAGAAGACAAGAAGTAGATAGGAATCATTGTAATTCATAGGATTATAGCTTAGAATAGCTTCTTCGTTTTTCATTTCATCCCTGGTGTAATAAGGAGTAAGTCAGTGGTCATAGCAATAGCAATAGCAACAGCAAAGTCTTGGTAGTTTCAAACTACCAGACCTTCCCGAACTACACTGACCTGATTCCTGTTTAGCAGGCAACCTCTGAGGCAGGGTGCGGTCGGAATATGCTACTGGGCAAAAATCTCTCATTACTGCTCACTTGTCTTTGCACTGAAACTCTTTGTGTTCCCGAGCAAAGAGGGGCAGCTGTGAGCCCGTGATTTTTGCCATAGGCAAATAAATTCCAAAATTAAAATAAATAATATTTTTGTTTGCAATTATATGTTTGATTGAAACAAAGTCTATGTGTGTGATTGAAACAATTAGAAATTAAAATTAGAAAATTAAAAATAGGTTAATTATAAAATATCACAAAATAAAGGAATTAAAAGAAAATCAACAAAAAATACAAATATACCGGAAATTAAAGAAAAATAGCAAAAAATACCATACAAATTAGAGAAAATAGGAATTTAAAAGAGAATTAATAAATGAAAAATAATATAAAAATAGAAAGTAAAATACAACAAGAAAAATACGTAAAAATAATTAAAATACACAAAAATATGCAAAATACAATAACTGGGCCAAAGTGTTAAAGCCCAAAAACACTTCAGCCCAAGAGAAACACGGACCGGTCCAATTTCATATAAAATTGAATCTTAGCCGTCCATGTAAATAATCCAACGGTTGATTTTATATCCCCGTAATTAAACTAAACGACGTAGTTTTTGCAATTAAATCCTGGCCGTCCATCTATGATAATCCAACGGAGACTAAGCCATCTCCATTAATACCAAACGAAACCGTTTTAAATCCTTGGATCCTTGCCGTTGATCAAGGATGATCCAAGGGCCAAGATCAAACAAGTAATTGAGAGTATATAAGGCTTGGTCTCTTCAGAGACCAACCATTTTGTCTAATTCAAAACCCTAGCCGCCTCACCCCGTTCTTCTTCACCTCTCTTCTTCTTCTCCGACCATGGAGACTCTCCGGCCACCCCTAACCTTACAACTTTTCTCTTATTACTTCTTTACATGAAACCACCATAAAACCTTAAAGAAACCCCAGAAACCCTTTGTTCTTGAAACTCCGGCCACCGGAACTTTCTCCGGTGACCACTAATCTATGAAACAGCCTTCCAGATTTACACTATACAACCACCATGAGGGGATCTTTAACCCCACATGAGTGGTTTCCTTCGAATATAACTAGAATCACTCGAATCTTCGAAACAGATTCACCAGAACCCTAACTCCGGCGAACCACCAATCAATACCCACCCCAAAACACACCCCCTATGTCCTCTAACACTCTTCTCTACCACAAAAACCCAAGAAAATAGTTTGATCAGAAATTAAAGACTTCAAGTTTTTGAAGTCTGAAAACTAGAAAAAGAAAAAGAAACAAGAAAAAGAAACAAGAAAGAAAAAAAGAAAGGAAAGAGAAAAATTGAGGAAGCTCAGGAGACACTTCCTGCAAGCTAAGCCCTCATCTCTTGTTTTTATGTTTTCTATGTTTATTTGGCTTTCTTTGTTAGTTGAAATTAGTCTTATTTGCATTATTAGTTGTTAGAATCTCTTCATCTTCTATCTTCTCTTCATTTTACTTTTATATGTTTCTTGTTTTCACTAGTTCATCTTCTGATATTCTTGTCTAATAAATTGCTATCACTAGCCTGTTGTCAATCTTGTCTACTATACTTGACTGGTATATTTGAGCCTTTTAGGTTTTCTTATAAGTCTGAGCATGAATGTATTCTGGGTATGTTTCCTTATGTTAGATTTGTTAGTTATGCTTGAATCTGAGTTGTAAATTGTTTAATTGAAATTCAACCATTATCAAATTTTCCTCTGAGTTTTGATTAAATGATAAATGATTTTTGATTGTGCCTATGTGTGCAAATTGACATAAGTAGGTTGTATTTGTGATGAATTCATGTTTTAGACTATATTAATCCTATTGTGCTTTAGGGTATTGGTTATAGTTGTAATAGATAGTTGATTAGATGAAAGGCTAATATTGAAAGTATGTTAATTGGCTAAAATTGAAAAATGATCTAAAAATGGCTACAATTGAAATGATTCAAAGAGTGGCTAATTCTGAAACTGACCAACTCTGTAATAATAAGCTTAAGTCTAAATGGCTAGTTCTGTAAGTCTAAATCTAAACCTAAGTGGCCAATGTTATAAGTCCAAATAATAAGAATGACTAATTTTGCAAAGCTAAGTCCAAACATTGGACTGGCTAATTCTGAAAAGTGCTTAATTCTAAATAAGAAGCAGGTTAGTCCTGCAATTCAACTTAATAAGCAATAATAAAAGGTTACCTGTTAAAAGAGGTTAAAATTGAAAGAAATCAAGGTTTAAATCTGGCTAAGTCTTAAATGACTTGTAATAAGTGGCCAGTAGTTAAATAATACATAAAATGTGAATACCCAGATCTTGGATAGGTCGTGTAATAACTAGATAATAGCAGGGGTATAAAAGGAATAAAAATGGCATAATTGTAGATTTAATAGAGCCTATAGGGATAAATTAGACATTCAGGCCTAGTATTTATGCAATAATGCACAAAACAAAAGGTAAAATAGACCCAACAAAAAGGCTTAATTGTTAAAAACCTTAGCAAGTGAGGGTATTATAGTAATAGACCCATAATAGAAGCCAAAATATCCCCCTAGAACCTTCCAGCAAGGGCTGGAAGGCATTTTGAATCTAAAAATAAGTACTAAACTGTAATAAATAAAAGAATTAAGGGAAGGGAATTGGGAATAAGATTTTTGAATTTTCCCCTCAAAATTTCACCACTCACACCTATAAATAGGCTGTAATTAAGCCTGAATAAGGGCTGGATTTTAGAAATTCAGAGAAAAACTTCTAAAATTAAGAGTAAACTATCATATTCTAAGAGTAAATTGTTGGGTATTGGTTGAGCATAGTTCTAAAGCTCAATTAGAGTTCTCTATTAATCTCACCTGCTGGATTCTGTTGGGTTTCTTCAAGTTTGCTATTGGATTGTTATTTGCTGAACTTGAAAGCTCTGTTCGACTGTGTTGATTCAACTGTGATTGTTGTGCTTGCATTGTTGATTCAATTCTGCTGCAGTGTTTTTGCTGTTGTGATCAATTGATTATCCTTCTTCACTTGCATCCTTAGACTCATAGGTCTCTTTTGCTGAATCAGGTACACAGCTATTACTTAAATATGTAACCGGCAGTTGATATTGAAGAATGAATTCTATGAATTGATTTTAAGAAGAAGACTGTTTCTGTTTCTATTATATGTTTTATTTTATCATACAAGTAGATACTTTGTAATTCGATAGGAATTGTTTGTACAACTAATTCATATGCAACATGGGATGACATTGAAGACAATGTAATAGATAGGATATAGATTAGAGTAGAAGTAGTTATAATCACCTAAACATAGTTAAAAACTGGTTAATTAACTGAACTAACTCACCTAGCTTTTAAAAAATAATTTTGTAACAGACATATAACCACAGTAATACTCCAAATTAGCATGTGGTAATTAGTTTAGCTTGATATCTGTTTGTTCATCTTAAATAGTTTAATAGCAACTGAAATTGACATGGCTTAAAATAAGTAATTAATTACAAGGTTAATAATCATGTGATTGATCGAAATCGTTACATAATCAGCCTACTATTTGAATACAATTAGCATTTGTTAATTACAATCAAAAGAATATGAGTCATAATTAGTAATATGTCAAATAATAATCATGTTTTACATAGTTAAGTAATACTCTGTTATTTTTAATCAATAATTATCACGTTTAAGTAAATAAGTAATTTGTTGATAAAAAACATGAAGAAAAGTAGTTTATTAGTCAGATTCGATTAGTGTTAAATAGTGGTGATTTAAAAGTTGATACTGTTAATCCTATACTGTTGTTTCTCTTCTTAAAGAAATACAATTTGAGTTGATTCTCCTTTTGATTTCAAGTATCTGTGTATATCATGAGTTCTCGATTCTGTTTCTCCTCTTTCTCTCGTTTGGTCTGGGCCTGAAGGATAGCGCAGGCCTGGATCTAATCAGGCTTATAATTAGGCTCTTCGAAAATGATTTCAGCTTATTTTGGGTTTCTAAAACCCAGATATGGGAACTGGTTCACTGAATGCGAGCCCAAGCGTCCAAGCCCAAAAAAGTATAAAATGTTAAGGCCTGGACTTGCTATTGACACTATAATATAACTAAAATGACTAAGGAAAAACCAATAGTAGAAAATATAGTATTCGTTAGGATTGGACTATAAAAATCGAATGGGACGAGCCTCGTATGAAAACAAATAAGCGGGGCCCCCATATAAACAAATAATAATGTGATAGATTCCGGAAGGCCGTTAGTAAATTCCACGATCTTTCCAAAAGAATAATAAGCCGTTAGACGATATAGGCACGATTCTAAAATATATCTTCCCTAATATGAGTGCACATCTAATGTGACTCAAATCTTAAATCTAGGCGAAGCCGAAACGTGTTAAAAGTCATAGGCGTACTGGTTGCGGTGTGATTCGAAATACGTTTTCATAACGTCACAAGTAATAAATATTAAAAGAGATTGCACACATTGTAAAAAGCATATAGTGAAATCAAGTAAAATCAAGAATGACAGTTGAGTGACCGTGCTAAAACCACGGAATCCAGGAGTGCCTAACACCTTCTCCCGGGTTAACAGAATTCCTTATCCGGATTTTTTGTTGCGCGCACTTTTAAACAGAGTCAACTTCCTTGGATTCGGGATCAACCGGTGACTTGGGACACCATTATTTTCCCATGTGGCGATTCTGAAAATTTTATCCCTAACCGATTGTCCTTAAATTGGAAAAACTCCTCCCTCGTTGTTATTATATCCCTTCCCGGGGTATTTATAATTAGCGAGGTATACTTTATTCTCGTTATTCGGGAAAACTTAAAAAGTAGTAAAAAGGGAGGTGTGACAATGGTTAATACGATTTGCAAGTATTGATCCATGTGACATGAGTAGTTATTCTGTGAATTTGGTGATACGTAAATAGCTTTGTAGTTAATTTCCATCAGTGTATCAGTATTTCTGGAATTGCTTAGCATTAGGCATCCTTTTAGTATCAGGGTAGTTCAATGTTAAAATCCATCCATAAAATGTGAATAATTGTACCTTCTTAAACTCGGGTGCACATTTATGTGACCCAAATCCAAATCTCAACGAATGTTAAAATATGTTAAAAACCACGGGAGTATTTATGTGACATGGTTTGAGATGTATCTTAATAACGTTGCAATTTTCTCCAAAACTGAAGAAAAATGGTTAAAAACAAAATTTGCGTATAGTTTCATAATTGTTTAATATTAGATAATTAAGCTGAATATAATAGTTGAGTGACTGTGCTAGAACCACGGAACTCAGAAATGGCTAACACCTTCTCCCGGGTTAACAAAATTCCTTACTTGGATTTCTCGTTCGCAGACTGTTAAACAGAGTCAGTCTTTTTCTCAATTCGGGATTTGAACCGGTGACTTGGGACACCATAAATTATCCCAAGTGGTGATTCTGAATTCTTTTAATAAATTCCATTTGATTATCTTTTAACTGGAAAAACTCTATTTATTATACCCTTTCGGGTGTAGCAAAAAGAGGAGGTGTGACAGCAGTCTAATGAAGATGCAATTAAGATTGCAATCATTTATTTCATAAACACATTTCTAATGTCCACTTAGGCTTAGAAGACATTTATAAATAAATGTGATTTCCATCTTGTTAAGAGTGGTGAGTATGTGTCATTTCCATGGGGTAAGATTGTGTTTCGAGCTTTAATAAAGTCGGTGAGGGACAGGTTGAGGGTGAAGTCTGAGTTTTATAGGATTGGTGGATTTCCTTCTGCACTACATATGTGGTTCTATGAATATTGCATTGTGGTTGATCAAAAATTTATTGTTCGCATTGATCATACACCACGCATATTGAATGACAGACAAACCAACGCGTGAAGACTTCCCTAATGGCTTCTTCAACAGCACGGGGAATAAGGTACAATCTTTTATGTCTTGATGGGATATACATTTATAATACACTATAATTGATTATGATATATCAAACATACAGTTTTTATACATCTAGGACTGAAGCACTTTTGGTTACCTTTGTAGTTTAAAAATATTTCTCCGACAATTGAAGAGCTTAGAAGATTTACTTTGCATGTTGAAGTTATCGGTGAGTATCAGATTTTACATCACGTAATAGGGGAAAATTTCCTATTGATGATAGAGATGATTTTTTATCGCCACTCCCGAAACAGATTAAGGGTGTTGTCCCACCAAAAAAGGCGCCAAAAAATATGCCAGGCGTCTAACCTATTAATTATAACCGTGAGTTGCAGAAGTTGAAAGCTCATGTGAAGCAAGTATGTATTGGTCTTTTTTATATATTTTTTGAAACTATTTTTCAAATTGTATATTTAAAGTCTATTATCTTTTTTATTTGTTTCATCATGTAGCTCCATAAGAAGTTAATTCCTTTATGGAATATGTTTCTGATAAATTTAAGGAGGTGTTTGAGTTTATAAATTCCAAGGTATGTGTTTCTTTTCTATTGTGCATTTCATTTTATTTTTTTGTTAAGTTACTTTATTCTTTTTTTTTTAAAAGATCTTGGTCAAAGCTAAGTCAATTATGGTGCACATCCAGAGGGAGACACTAGTGGTCGTCAAGATAATAATGATTTTATGAGCAGTATAGAGTTTGGTGGCAATGAAGGTGTTGAACTGGATGGTTGTCAGGTATGTTTAGTTGTGCATTATGTACTTTTCCCTTCTTCTTTTTTGTTTTTTATAATTCGATTCTTTTTACAAAACATAGGTTGGTGGAAGTGAAGGCAAAGATGTTTCACATTCTCAAAGAGATACTAATGTAGCAGATCAGTTAGGTATCAATGCTATGGAAGGACCTTCTGGTGTGAAAGTTGACATGTTTGTTTCAAAAGTAACTTTCACACCAGATGTAACACATGCTGACGGTATTAGTGAGATTGCAGATGCGGTGGCAAGGGAGACGGAGGAAGAATCAGAGAAACAAAAGGTTGTTGAATCCCAGACTGGTGATAATTGTACGACTACAAGTATTGATGCGGTGCCAGGGGAGACGGAGGAGGAATTTGAGAAACAAAAGGTTCCTGAATCTCGGAATGGTGCTAACTGTGCGACTGCAAGTGTTCATGATGCGGCGGGGGAGACGGAGGAAGAATATGAGAAACAAAAGGTTGTTGAATCCCAGACTGGTGATGTTTGTGCGACTGCAAGTGTTGATGTGGCACCAAGGGAGATGGAGGGAAAATCTGAGAAGAAAAAGGTTCCTGAATCTCGGACTGGTGTTGTTTGTGCGACTGCAAGTGTTGATGACACGGTAGTAGAGATGGTTCTGTACAATACTGAGTTACTTCCTGAAGTATCACCGCAAATGGAAAAAAGAAAGAGATGTCCTGCAAAGGTCATGCAGTCTCCGTTCATTACTATGTTTGATTCAGGTTCCAGTACTGGTGTTGTTGCAGCGAAAGAAAAAAAGCAAATTTATGCTATTAAGCATCATTTTCAAAGGAAAATTGGAATTGGTGTTAACAGCTCTTTGTTGAATCTTTTTGCTGCGTGGGTCAAAGAAGGGAAGTCCAGAAAGAGGTATGTTTCCAACTTCTTATTTTTTTCAATTTTATATTTTAATATATTGTCACTTATAGAATTATTTTATATCAAATCACTGTACTCTTTTGTGTATATATATTACCAGGAATAAAATTTACCCGAAGCATGTTAGTGAACTCAATCCAGCTTATGATCTTGGTGTATTTCATATTGAGGAAAAAAACTGGCTTTACACTTTGGCATATAATGGTCAGCCCTTGGATGACTCGGTATGTAAGAATTTACTTTTGCAGTATTTTTTTTAAAATTTTAGCCAGTGTACACATGAACACACAGTCATGTCTAGTTAGTAGTGAGCATTTGCTTTCCTTTGTTTTCTGTTATTTTGGTTTGAAAAACTATAGATGCTTAAAGCTCTTGAGCGCGTTTAGTGATTAGTAGTTTGTTATGTTTTATTTCAGCACATTGATATTTTGACTATTATCTGAGGAAGAAGGGGAAGTATGGCAAAGACCTACCTGTAACATTAACCACCACAGATTGATACTTCCACGAGAAAAATTATGAGTTATGGCTGGCGTTTATTGATACAGATGGAGACAATGATATGTGCAATCTGAAACATGTCATTGCAGAGTATATTCATGGGTTTGTCTTGGATGCCAATGTTCCATGGTACACTTTGGAGCTTGTCTTAATGCTAATTAATATTGCAGAATAATGACATTAGATAATGGCCGTGATGTTCTTCAATGATAGATGTATTTATGTGTATGACTCTATGCGCGGTGGAGCTGCTCATCAAGCCAAAGTTCATAAGGCCATGGCCATGTATTCTCTGTTTCTACCTCATTTTTTTTTGTGCACACGTATTTCTATTTAAACAACAAAGATAACAATTAGCGCACTGGTGTCTATAAATCAAAAGACTTGATTAACCCCTTTGATGTAAAGCTGGTTAAAGGATTACCTCAACAAGTCGAAGCGTATGAATTTCTTCCAACAAAATCTGCAGTTTGATAGTTGTTGTTCTTTTTGTTTTTATAGTGATTGCAGTGTATTTGCGGCATCATTTGCTGAGTATTTCATTGAGGGAAAGGCGCCTCCTAAAAACTTCAATGCCTATGCACACCGGTGCAGATTTGGTGCTCTCTTGTGGGATTATGCTAGAAAGAAGATGGAACTGAACGCGCAAAGTGATGATGAGATTATTGGTCGACAGAATAAGGCGGAGAAGTAGAAGAAGTAGTTACTTTTGTCATTGTTGTAGGAAGAACTCTATAATTTTATTTTTGTATTCTGTTCTGTTATGTTGTCATTATTGGAAGACGGATCAGATTTGTTTGTATTTAAGAATCGTACGGCAAATGAGATGTTTGTTCAGTTATAAAGGTTTAATGAGTTTCAGTGCGATATTGGATTGTTGCAGTTTAGTTTATTTTGGTGTTTTCTCCTTTGATTTTGTGTTGTGAATACGGTAGTTTGTGATATAGTGTATGAAGATACAAAGTTTTCAAATATGTATTGATGAAGCCACTTATATTTGCAAATTTCTAAACCTATTTTGCATAGTTTTCTAGCTGCTACGATTGTTTCCATTAGTTAGCTTTGTTACTATACAAATGCAGGCATGCATAAGAGCCTATAAATAGAGATACATAGTTGATACACAAGTGATACATAGATTATGCAAATGTGTTGCACGTGCAATACATATATGATACAAATGTGAAACATAGCTGATACAACTTCTTTTTAATCAAATAGATGTATAATATAAACTTGTAACGCAATTTTAATTGATATGTCAAATATTTATTTATATCTAAATTCAAATGACATTCTACAATGATATAGATCTTGATATATTGCATTCTTCTAAATCTCTATGATATTCTGTAAAGTAAAATAACAAGTTATTCTAAATTTGATATATTTCATCCTTCTTTGGATTATTTCTACAAGTTTTCCTGTTGTGACCTTCTTTTCCATACTGTCCACAAGTATCGAACCTTTTCGTTCTCTTTCACATATTGGCTTGCACCTCCCTTTCCTTGGCCTTCCTATTGTTTTAGTCACGTCTGGTGGCAAGACATTTTCATTTAGAACTTCTGCAGGAATTTCTCATGTGCTTTCATTAGGAACCTGATAAATTAGAATTTCATAGGTCTTTAATAGGTACTTCGTGGTGTAGTACAACGAGCAATACTCAATGTGATCAATGTATTTATATTTTAATACTGCTTAAGAATATGCACATGGCAGCTCATCCAACTGAAACCTTCTACGGCTACAAGTTCGATCTTTTAGGAATACCATTCTTTGCTTACCCTTGTCAAGTACGGAATATATGTAACTCGTCGAAGGGGTCACCTACAAAATTTATCAACTATTATTAGTGGTGACAAAGTAGATTCTCTCAAAATACATATACTATAGAGCCTACAAGATTAAAATAGCTTAATATCATGTCAAACCAAGCAATATTTTAGGAGTGGGGTAGACATAAATGCTACGTTAAATTGAAACCCTTTGCTTTTGTGCAGGTGGACACTAGTTTAACAGAATCACACAAAGGGTTCAAGATATATCAGATCCGTAAATTCGGCATGGTTACATATTTTATGCAGAAGTATCTACAAACTCCAGTCATATCTTTATCTGATGTGACAATTCAAAATTGTCCATCGGCGTTGTATCATATTTTTTTCCAACATCACTGAATGACACTACTGCATTCTTTAGGTTTATAGCATTCCATCGTCTGATCAATTGCTTTATGTAGTCTAGCAATGGTAGTACTGAGAGTTCCCTAGCAGCCTTGAGCACTGCATTGATCTCCGCAATGTTAGTCATTGTCAATGTTATGTTGACAGTGGAATGCGCTTTGGACCATCTTTCATACCCAATATTCATTGAGTAATCTTTGACCCTCTTATCAATTTTCTCTACCTCTACCATGTGGTAATCAAATTTCTCAACTATATGTGCTTTGGCCATAGCAAAGAATATGTCTTTGAGTAGCAAATGATTTTTTTGTAATTTTTTTTACATTATTCCATAGATGCCATATACATACACAATGAGTACTTGTGGATACAATATTGCCGCTGCATTTTCAATGCCTTCATGCCTGTCTGAGACTATGCACATTCCGTCCCTTTCCCCAAATGCATCCTTGAATCTCGCAAAAAACCACTCCCGGGAAGAATTATTCTCTGAATCTACTATGGCATATGTGAGTGGTAGGATATTATCTGTTGGATCTTGTGTTGATGCTATCAATAATATTCCTCTATATTGCTGATTTAAGAAAAATTCTATCTACAATAACAACTGGTTTGCAATACTTTCATCCTTTTATAGACGGATATAGTGCAACGAAAGCATACATGAACAAGTCTTCCTCTTTCTTTTTTTAATTTTACCACCGACATAGGATTTGTAAGAACCAACATATAAAAGTTGCTTACAGCTTTTCATATGATTCGCTCGGGTTCCCTCTCAATACTTGAACTGCATATTCTTTTGATCTCCATGCTTGCATATATGTCATCTGAAGACCATACTGCTTGTTCATGTCTCCAATTATGTCATTAGGAGTGTATATTATTTTTTGGTCTTTATACTTCTCTATTAGAAGACTGTTGATGAGTTTTGCAGTAGCTTGATGTTGTGCGTAAGATCTGTCTTTCAGGGGGCATGTGTGCACTTTGCTGAAATTTCTAACCTTGAAAACGTTTGCTTTTTTCAGGCTCAAATACTTAAAATACCAATCACAGTTATTGTTGATGCATACTAGGCAGTACCTACGACAAGGATATAAATTTTTCCATCAATAAACAGAGCGACATGAAATACAATGATATATAGTGATATACACTGCCATCAACAATACTAGATGAAAAAATACAACAACTATACAGTACTAGACGGTGACAACTACAATTTAAAAGTGTATAGCCATATACTTACAAGCAACAACTTCTTTTCTGCATAATTATGCTTCTAACATCAACTACGATATACATTGAGATACATAATTATAAAAAAAAATATTGATACCTGCTTTCACTTGATATATGCACCTTAAACTGAAATTTTTCTTTTACTGCCAAGTGCTTCATGACTTTGATTATCGTTGCCTTGTCTTTATAAATTTGACCTTCTTCTACATCTATGCGTTGAGGGTCAGTTATTATTGTATTTTTATCAGATTCTGTATCATTCCAGACTTCTCCATCCCCAAACTCGGTCATCTTAGTTATATCGCCATTGTTTCTCTCATCTACAACTGAGCTTTGTGCACATTCTGAGGAAATCACAGCAGAATTAGAATTGTAGCAGATCATGTCCATATCATTTTCACTCGATGTTATACAAAGGGGATACATTATAAATTCTGAGCTTTTTTCCAGCTCAAGATATCCACATAAACCCATACTATTGTGTATTACTATTGGCGGAGAACTATTTTGGACAATGTATTTGATTTCAATATCATTCAATAAAGTATCTATCATAAGTTTTTTCGAAATCACGTCTACAAAATTTTCAAAACTTATATTTGGAGTAACTATCAGAGCATCTACATTATAATCTACAAAGCTGTTGTCAACATTCCATCCCACCATACTGAATAAAAATTGGTAAATTTGCCATTGAAGTAGCTGAAATTAGGTCAAATCTCACTAATTCCTTGATTGATTGTGATTGCAGTTCGTAGTTCCTTCTACATAGAAATTGCAAAAGTTATATCTACACAGAAATTGAGAATGTATATAGTGAAATTGATTAATTTTGAGTGAAATTTGGAGCTCATTTTGAGAATTTGTTGAGAGAGAATGTCGTGATTTATAGAGGTAGAGAATGTTGTGATATGTTAAATTGATACATACAGGGAAGGAAGGAAGAACTTTAGTGTGATTAACGGATAGAAGAATCTTTCCTCACGTGTATCTCTAAGTTTGGGCTACTTTTAGTAAGTGTCTAATTTTGGGCTAGAGGTCGGTAAGTTTATATTTAAATTGGCTATTTCTGTACCTTTCCCATTTTTAAACTGTATATTTGAATTTAGGGAAAATGGTCAAAATTGTCCCTCAATTATGGGAAATAAAATAAATTTGTCATCAGTCTGAATTTGGTCCCAAACACATGCCCTTACCTTAGCAGGGTGGCTCATACACACGGGCAGAGCTAGATTATCATACTCGACCGAATCCAATAATTTTTGTTCAAATAATGTATATCTAAGATGAACAGCAATATTCAACAATGCATATGAAAAACATTCCATAAAAGTAGCGGTCGACTTGTAGAATACTGAACTTTCAACAAACAGAAAAGAAGTTGATAGCAAGACTGCAAATATATCATACCTTGCAAATAATGTTTACATCGCATCATAAATATAAAAGCAACGCTAATTGCCATAGTTCTATCGTTCTACATAACCAGTGGCGGATGTAGTGTATTGTGTACGGGTTCAACTGAACCCATAACTTTTGACGCGGAGTAAAAATTTATTAAAAGTGTAAAAATAATAGATATGAACCCATAGTTATAAAAATATAATAGGTTTGAACCCATAAAATTAAAATTCTGGAACCGCCTCTATTAACATAACTAACCCCATAAACACTATCATCAATGAATAGTTAACAAGGATGGACCATTGAATTATTATAAGACTAATCCAAGATCCCAGTGTGTGCTTTTTACTCCTTGTTTGATGAAATGGGCAAGCTTTGACGGCAACGGCAAGTGATCTCGACAAATTTGATTGCAATATTAGCCTACTCAAGAAGCTTATTGCAAGTACTCACACCAACAGCAGCAGCAAGATGCCAACCAGCATGCAAGAAAGGTGTTTCAGGAAAGACATCATCAGCAATGAAAAGCGCACCACCTAACAATGATGACATTTTATGCACATTGTGTGCCATCCTCAGTTCTGGATCTTGGATTGCTCTTTTTGCAAATGCAACCTACACAAGAAAAGGTAAAGATGATCCTCTAAAGCGTGGAAAAACCAATAGAAGAGAGTAAAGAGGGAAGATATAACGATTAAAATCTTCAACATAGAACAGAATAAAACTCTACTGAAGTTCAGTTAATTCTAAACACCACATTTGCAACTATAATGTAGAACAGAAAAAAAATGGTACTGAAATTTGGTGCATTCAATCATCACATATTGGGCGCAGATATCTACCTCCATAATTCCAGTGTGAACAGCAGAAACCATCAGAGGCTGGATCGGTAGGAGGACAGCAGATGCTGCCATCAGCAATTTTGGATTCTCATTTCTTAGTGCCCTTGATAGACACTGCAAAAAAAAAAAAAAAAATTCAACACTTACGTCGGCTTATAAATTTCAGAGCACCACTTGTTGTAAAGCACTAGCAGATCAAACCTCAAGAGTTCAATTATAAAAACATTAAATTACTGTTTAAATATTGTTGTATAAAAATAATAGTAACTGAAAATAAAGAACTCAAAACTAACTTGAATATCGAGGCCTTTTTCTATCCCTGAAAACTAATACATGAGAGAAAGCTTGCTTACACATGAAAGGTTTACAGAACAAAAGTTTAAGAGAGCTCGAGTCGTCAAGTAAGATATGCTCTTTGATACAAATGCAAGCAGTCTTATAGGCTTTGACTCAAACTATAAACATATATAGGATAACGGTGCTGTTTAGGCCAACTCGTGCGCACAGTGACTACTACCACTAGAGCTACCGGTAATTATATCCACTAAGATTTAGATAGATAGGACGAAACCATCTTAGTTTTTTAGTAAATAAAAGGGAAGGGAAAGGAGGGAAATGATAATTGAAACCACTCTTATTGTGTTATAGACTCTCTCTGGTACTACTAAGTTATAAGTCTCTGCCCCACTGTACATTTTCTTTTGCAGTGGAAATTGGCCAAGCTAATCTCAAGAATGATACGAAAGGAGTGTTGTGGAAATACTTGCTTTATAGTAATGGGCTTACTTCTGTAGAAGGAAAACTTGTTGCTTCTAGAAAAAAGAGTGGTTGACAACTAAAATGGTGGTAACAAAGAAGAAAGAAAAGCGGCAGCAGAACAATCCGATATATTTTCCACCAGAAGCTTTATACTCGGTTATTGATGATTAAATATAGCACCTCCGTTATTTGGTTATTCTTCTCTTGCTGAGCATAGCGACACACTTCGCTCCCCTTAGTCTCGCATATTGGAACACAGCCAGTTTTGTGATTTATCTAGTGTAATAGTTAATGCGTTGTAATACAGAAAACATATTTGTAATTTAAATAGCACATAACATGTTTGTGAAATAATTAATTATAACTTATTAGCCCACCAAAACATTGCCAGGAATCCCCTTTTAACAAGATACTATAGAAAAGACAAAAAAAAACTAGTAATGCTGGTACAATAAAAAATGCACATTATGTTTTTCGAGTTGCATTCCTATTAGGTGCATGAAAGACAACATTCTTCCCTTTTTTGTCTCCGAAAACATAAGAAAAGAGAACATAAAATATTATCCCTTCAAAATGTTAGCCAAAGCAAAAGGTAGAAAAGTTATTTTCTAGATGAATCTTTTAAATCTGTGCAACAATGTGATTTGTAACTTACTAAACATAACAATGGAATTTGTATGTGCTTCATAAAGTTATTGAGAAAACAAACTCATAAGTCTGATATAGCAAAGCTAGTAAAACTAATCACATATAAACATGTATTAGTCCAGGGAATACAACACAAATTAATAAAAATGGTAATTTAGGGGAATGGCTTAGCTTTAGTATTTTCTTTTATGTACTTGAGGCTTAAAGATGTCGAAGATTGCATCATCTTTTTTGGAGAAGTACTATCTGATAGAAAGTTAATAATGAATAAAATTTCTCAAAACAACAAAAAGATGCTTTTCTCAAGGTAGTACACCAAAATTCCAGCATAGCTCTATTTAATTGGCATCCAAAAATAAGCATTTCTAGGAATTTGAGCACTCTAATGGAAAAGGATCATCACTTCCATGTGTCGTAGATACCTCTCACATAAATTAGCAAATGGAGACCAAGTTGTCTATTCGAGCACATCCTCCTGCTATTTCAATGTCGATGGCAAAGATCTTTCCTAATTCTTTGCACTTTTTTTTATTTCTGGTGTTGAAGAGTTATGTATTTATCAATAATATAATTTTCAGAAAGCACTTCTTGTGTGATTAAAGATCCAAGCAAAATTGCATGTTGTAATATCTAGGCAACATAAAGATCCTGAAAAGATTTAAAAATGAATGAACTGCTTAAGACTTGCCACTGTTGCTGTTGCTATCATCGTGTAGTCAGCCCATCTCAGATACCGTCTTATCTTCCCTCTTGAAGAGTGGTACAAAGTGGAGACAATTCCAACTCCAATCAAAGAATTTGCATAAAGTTTGCAATGGAGATTCTTCCTGCAGCAGCAAACAAAGAAATTAAAGATTACGAGAGTAATCAAATGTGGTCATCTTAAAGCAGCTCTAGAAACTTAAATTTCTGACCTTGGAGCCTGAAATCCAAGTGCAATAAAAGGAAGAGAAGTGATCACATTAGCAATAGTTTCAGCAACAGTACTATCACCTAAAAGAAAAACAACTGATCAATTAGAAATATGCTGGAGGCGGTATGATACACCTAACTTTTAATAGAAGAGATTGTTCTTTGTATCCTTACCATGGAGACAGCAACGGATGGGTCTCAGGCAACCAGGCCTTTGCTGCCAAACTCTCCTGGTGAACAAGATAATATGACGAGTCAAATTTTCTTATTCAACAAGGATCCAAACTTTGGATCTGAGTTGACAATTTAATCATCTACATTACTTCTAGAAGATAGAAAAGCACCTCCGCACAAATGATTAAAGGTCAAGCGAGAGAACCTCATTTTTTTCACTTACTGAACTATTAGCTGATGTCTTGTTCCAACAGGAAAACTTTCATGTCGAGGTTGATGCAAGTCCCCGCGTTGTTTTATTTCTTCCAATGCAAATGGTGAATGAGGCACCACTTGCACCCCATGCACACCCGCTAAGGCTGTATTAGGCTTCAGTGAACTCTGGGTACCCATCTGCTAATTGGCAATCAGTCAAATGAATATGACTGATTGCCAGCATTAACACGCTGCTACCAATATTGACCAGTTAACGTGCAATAACTCAACCACTTCTTTGATTTTCTGTAACAAGGAAAGGAATCGGTAGAATTCTCATGTTTTCGAGTGATCAAGAATATATACTAAATTTCTTCTAAGCAAAGAAAATCCTCCAGAGAACACCAGGTACTCACCACAAAGGTTTTAACAAACTACAGAATTATTGCTTCACACAGCGTTGTTTACAAAATCATAGGGTTCTTTACATTCTACACCCTAAATGTATGCCACCTTTTTTATTTGCACTATATCATCTTCTTTTTTAGATCTACTCGCTAACCTGTTCATTTCTTTGCAAACCTTCATTTGGTGAGGGGAAAATAAGGAGCTCAACTGTTTCTAGGTTTATGACTGTCGTACTCAACAGTTATCTTCTAGGTATCCACAGATGCATTAAATTTTTGTTCCTGCATTGTGGAGTTGGAACTATCTGAGATTGAAATTTTAGAAGTTGCCACAACTTCTTGAATACTTTCATTATTGAACCACATCCGATTTTCTAGAAGCTTGATCTTTGAATACTCCAGGAGTTAGGTTACACTTCACTAGCTCAACTAATATACTTTAAATCTTGATCTTTGAATCCATGATTTAATCTTTATAGGTTCCTACATCGATTTCAAGAGTAGTAACTAGGTTCACAATAAAAAATTTATAAGATAGTTAGTGGACTTCTTAATAGAAATACACGGTCTGCACAAAAGTTACTAGGTTCCGAGGAACCCATAAACTATGCACTAGACCCGCTACTACTTTTAGCCATTTTTTTGTCTCAATAGGAACCATTACACGGTAAAACCTGCATATATAGCAGCAGAATCTTATCATGTCAATGGTGAACCAGAGTCGTAACTTGTAACCTAGTAAAGTGACATAATGATTCAGAAATTGATTTTCTATAAGAAGACATCAACTTCAAGTCATTAATCTCTTGCTAATGTTATCAAAAAACCGTCCCAAACAATTTTTTAATAAAGACCAATTATCAAGACCCAGCAATAACTTAATAAAGACCAAATAACAACAACAACAACAACAATAAAAAACCCTAGTGTAATCCCACAAGTGGGTTTGGGAAGGGCATTGTGTACGTAGACTTTACCCTTCTGATAGACCCTCTCTCACGAAAGCCAAATAGAAAAGCCGTAGCACCAAGCAGCACCAACAACAATGATAGTAAGAACACGAAGTGAGAGGAACAAGTAATACTAACAAAAATTAACAATAATAGAATACAAGACTAGCACTAATACTCTCGACCAGCCGTCTAACTTGATTCTTGACCTCCGCACTTTCCTACCGAGGGGTACCGAATAACGTACCATAAAAAACTCTATTATGAACCTTTCAAGATGATTCATATCCCTTGTTTATCTCATGATTTTATATGTCAACAAAAAGATTCCATTTTCCTTCTTACATTAATTTAAGTTAATCTCACAAGCTTGCATTTTTATATCAATTCACATATCTTAAAAAGAATTTGAAAAATGTTGACTTTGGCATCAGTAGTCAGTAGCAAAGCTAAAGACTGACTTAATAGAATATCAAAAAACAGTTAATTATACGTATGTATAATTCCCTTCTTCACCCATAACCAGAATGACAATTAAAAATATATTACTGAATCCTCAATTCCTAGCAAGACCCATTTCCATTTTAGTCAATTCCCCAACAATTGAAGCTTAATCAGTACTAATGCACATTCTGAATTTCAACATTAGGGACATAAAGGTGGTACGGGAAACATGAAACGTAGGGGGGAGGGGCGAATCAAAATCCATAAAGTAATTATTATAAAATTACAGGGGTCAATCTTGAAATTCCAAAATAAAAAAGGATCTTGAAATTCTAGTGAGCAAGATAGGGAAAGAGAAATGAACCTGTGAAATAAGTATGTGGCAATGCGCTAAATAAGGAGTTGAGGGGGCAGAGAGAGAGAGAGAGAGAAGGGTATTTAGGGAGAGAGATGAAGAAGCGTGTCCCAGGGGAGAACAAAATAATTATGGGAATATGCGAATGTACGCATCTTTTGTTGGGAACCTTGCGCATATTCGGGTGTTCATTCGTTTGGTCACGTTTTAAGAATTAACTATTTTTTTAAAGTGTTTTTTTTTAAAAGTATTTTTGGCAAAAAAAATTTATCTTTGACTAATTAGTTTGAAAAGTACATCTGAGCAGTAATTAGTGTTTGTTCAAGCGATTAAAAACTATTTCTAAGTGTATTTTTTTCAAAAGTCTTTCGTAAAAAGTATTTTTGGAGAGAAGCTAATATTTCTTGTTTCTTCAAAACTGATTCTCTTCTCCTTAAAAGTATTTTTTTTCCTACCAAAAGTTTGGCCAAACACCTCAATTTTTGGCCAAAAGTATTTTTGCAAAATAAAATAATATTTTTGCACAAAATAAAATTTGGCCAAACAGGCTACAAATCTTATTGCCTCTACTGCATAATTAACGCAAATAACCATCCACACAACCTCACAAATTAAAAATAATCGATATAAGTATAATATATACATAATTCATATATTATATATATAAATTTATATATAATTAATATGTAATCTATGAATGTGGCTAAAAAAATAATAATAAATATAACTGGATATTTGTGTAAAATCCCATAATTGAATCAAAATCTAATGGCTCTTATAGCCAGTTTGGTTAAGCTTCTCCAATCGTAGAAGCACTTTTTTCTTCAAAAATGTTCATTTTTTTTAAAAGTTGAAGTGTTTGGCCAAGCTTTGGAAGAAAAAAAGCGATTTTAATGAGAAGCAGAAGCAATTTTGGAGAAGTAGAAAAAAGTAATTTCTCTCCAAAGCACCTTTTTAAAAGCACTTATGAGAAAAATACACTTAGAAGCAGTTTTTAAAAGATTAGTCAATCACTAATTGTTACTCATTAATGCTTTTCAAATTAATTAATCAAACATAAATTGCTTCTCTCCATAAGTACTTTGAGAAAAAATATTTCTCAAAATAAAATTGATTTTCACAACTTGGCCGAACATGCTATTATAGCATGTTTGGCACAGCTTCTAAAATCAATTTATCTTGAGAAGTGCTTTCTCAAAAGTAATTTAAAAAAAATGCTTTTGGTGAGAAGCATTTTATGTTTGGCTAATTATGTTATTTGTGGCTTGAATTATTTCCTTGTATTATTAGGAAACCTATAGTCGCTATAGGTTTAGAAAAACTCATTGTCCTAATAGGTTTGGGAAATAAAATCCTATAGTCCTTGTCAAATTGGAAACCCTTCTTCATATATGTTTGGGACCTTTTGGGATCTATATATAGGGGTTGTAGTTGGAGATTCTAGAGATTGTATCTTCTCATTCGTAGTGAAAAACTCTCTCTGTTTTTGCCCCGAGGATTAGGCTTAGCTAAACCTCGTTAAATCTATATGTTGATTTTTCTTCTCTATTTTCTTTGTGTGTGATTGTGTGCTAGTTAACCCATGATATTTCGTAACAATTGGTATCAGAGTAAAGTTCGGGCTTCTACATACTTATAGGGTTAAGATGTTTTCGTCATCTTTAAAAAAGTATGAATTAAAGAAATTTGACAAAGGTTCTAGTTTCAGTCTATGGAAGATTAGGATGAAATCGTCCCTGGTGTTACATGGATTATGGAAAGCAATTGATGAGTATTTTCCGGAAGATACGAAAGAGACAAGATCAGAAGTTATTGTACAAAGACAAAGAAAGGGACAACAATTGGTTCCTTGATATGGCTGGTATTAAGGACAAGTCCAAAATTGTGCTAGTTGAAGATCCAATTAGCCAAGGAAAACGGTACCTTGAGATGAGAAAGAATGCCAAGATGGAGAAGGCTGCTAAAACTATATCAGATATAAGTTTTGAAGTCGATAGGCTTGCTGGACAGGTAAACAATTCCCTCTTCTCCACTTGTTATTTGTGTCACAATTAGTAATGTGTATAGAGGACAGTTATTTTATGATTTCAACTTCTATATGCTAACAGTGCAAAACGATCAGGTCACCTAAAATATAATCGCAGGTAACATTTCATAGCAAGTGAAATAACACACATTGTTTGTTAAAATAGGTTAAAATACAGTGATAGTGAAAATTCTTTAAATTGTGATCTTATATAAGTTAAGTCCTTGTTTTATCAGTTTAAGCTATGTGAATGCTATAGCTTAAGCTAATATATAGTACGTTTTTGTTTAGTCAGCTTATATTTGTGTTTGGATTGCTTAGGTATCTGCATTCGAAACTGTAGTTTCGAAAGGTGCAAAAGTTGCAGAAAAGGATTTGGTTAATGTGAGTGCGATATTCACGAGCGTTACAGATAACGTCTTCAGGAAATTGCTGAAGAAACTTCTACAGCAATGGCATGGAAGAAGCTGGAAAATCTATATTCTAAGAAATCGCTGACAAATTGGCTCTACTTGAAAAAGAGATTTCTCTGTATGAATGAATGTACACCTGTTAAAACCCACCTTGATGAGTTTAATTCAATTATAATGGACCTGAAGAATATGGATATCAAAATTAAGAGTGAGGATCAGGCCTTGATTGTATTATGTTTTTTACCACAGTCTTATGATATTTTTGCCGATGCACTGCTATATAGGAAAGACATCGTTTTACTAAAAGATGTTACTAATGCACTAAAATTCAGAGTTGAATAAAAGCTTTCCATACAGCAGAATTAAGGGCGATGGTCTTGTGATTAGAGGAAGAACACAACAAAATGACTTTAACAGGAAAAATTTCAACCGCAAGATCAAAATCTTGAGCAAGAAAGCAACAATGTTATAAGAGCAGGGAGCAAGGTCACTACAAGAGAGATTGTCCTAAGTTGAAGGAGAAAAGAGGGAAGTAGAAAAAAGATAATTCGACAAATATTATTGACACTGGAAATGATTCTGATGATAGTGACTATGTAGGGGAAGTTTGTGTTGTGAGTTCTAGTCATGGGCAAAAATTTAGGTTTTTGATTATAGTGCTACTTTCTACATGTGTCCACCCAAGAATTGGTTTGTAACTTACAAATAAATGAGTGGGACTGTTTATATGGGAGATGATAATCCACTAACAGTACAGGGGTTGGTAATATCAAATTGAGAATGTTCGATGACATATTCAAAAATATTGAGTGTTGGCATATTCCACGAGTAAAGAGAAATTTGATTTTTCTTTTGACTTTGGGTGATCAAGGCTATAAATTTCACTCCGAAAATAGAATACTTAAAGTGTGTAAAGGCTTCATGGTACTCATGAAGGGTAAACTACATTCTACATTGTATCATCTTCAAGCCAGTGTCGTTGAAGGGGAAGCTGCTTTAGCTTCTGGGAAAAGTGATATGAATCGGTCTCAGTTATGGCACTTGCGACTTGGCCATATGAGTGATAATTGATTGTCTTTGTTAAGTAAGTAGAATTTACTGAATGATTAAAAATCAAGTTTTGAATTTTTGTGAGCATTGTGTGTTTGGTAAACAGACAAGGATAAGTTCATCAAGAAGGCCGAGCACAAGACTAGAGACAAGTTAGATTATATACACTCTGACTAGTTGGGTCCAAACAGAGTTTCCTCCAAGAGTGGTGCCAGATATTTTATGACTTTGATTGATGATTACTCAAGGATGGTGTAGGTGTATTTTGTTAAAAAGATGAGGCATTTTAGATATTTGTTAAATGGAAGACAATGTTTGTGAGGCAGATGGAAAGAAAAGTTAAGAGTCTTCAAACTGACAATGGGTTAGAATTTTGTAATTCTGAGTTCGATAATTTCTGCAGTAGGGAGAGCATAGTGAGACACCACACTTTTGTTGGAATTCCACAACAAAATGGTATTCGAGACCGTATGAATAGAACGATTTGTGATAGGGCACGAAGGATGCTTTCACACTCATGTGTTAGCAAAGATTTTTGGGCTGAAGCAATTAATATAGCTTGTAATTTGGTCAATAGATCTCCATCCACAGCTATTGAATTCAAAACTCCTTTTGAGGTATGTTTTAGTTCGCCTGCTGATTATTCAAATTTAAGGATATTTGGTTGTCCTGCTTATGCTCATATGAAGGATGGAAAACTTGAGTCGAGGGCAAAGAAGTTCATATTTCTAGGGTATGCAACTGGGGCAAAAGGTTATAGGTTGTGGTGCACAGATAAAAGACTCCAGGTAATTATCAGTACGGATGTAAGCTCACTGGACAGTCAGAGGAGAAAGCAATAGCAGAAACATATCGTGGTGTCAGTGACCACATAGAGCTAAAAATTGAATCTCCACTAGCTCATCCTAGTAGTTCTGAAGTAGACGATGTGGAGGAGGCGCAAAATATTGATCAAGACGATAACGTTGATGCGCCTGCGCAACAACCACCATATAGCCTTGCAACGGGCAGAGAGAAGAGAGTGATCAAACGACTGCAAATGTTTGCAAATGTAGTTGATGGAAATCTTCTTGGATATACGAATCCAGTGGGATTTGCTTCTGTAATGACCCGACCAGTCGTTTTGAACTTTTGCACTTTGATCGCTAGTTCTTGGGCATGACTTGCCCCGTGTTATGTATTATGACTAATGTGAATCGTTGGTTTTGGTTTTCAGGAAAATTTGGAATGAATTTAAAAGAACAGTTTCAGTTGAAATCTTGGAATTCAAAAGGTTTGACCAAGAGTTGAATTATTGATATACAAGCTACGATCGGAGTTTTTATGATTTAGTTATCTTCGTTGGGTGATTTATGACTTAGGGGCGTGATCGGAATTGGTTTTGGAGGTCAGGTGTAGGATTAAGCTTGAATTGGCAAAGCTAGTATTTTGGCGATTTTCGATTGATAGGTGAGATTTTGATCAGAGGGTCGGAATGGGATTCCAAGAGTTGATGTAGCTTTGTTAGGTGATTTGGGATGTGTGTGCAAAATTACATGTCATTCGGACGTCGTTTGGTTGGATTTTTTATCAAATACGTGTTTCATAAGTTTTTGGAAAATCCAGGCTTGAATTCGATGTGAATTGATGGTTTTGGTGATGTTTGCGGTGTTTTGGGGATCGTAACATGTTTGAATGAGGTTTTAGTATGTGTTGGTGGTTTTATTTGCGGCCAGGGGGGCTCTGGTGAGTTTTGGATGGTCAATCGGACCACTTTTGGAGTTTGGAAGTTGCAGAAATTAAAGGTTCAGTGTTGGAGAGATTTATCTCTTCGCGTTCGCGAAGAAGGGAATTGGGAGGCAGGTGAGTTACTCTTCGTGTTTACGATGTGTAGGTCCGCATTCGCGGAGGGGTAGCTGAGTGTGCACCGCGTTCGCGAGGCAATAGCCGCGAACGCATGTAAGGAATTTGTCAGGTCAGTTAATGCTCTTCGTGTTCGCGTTATTTGGTTCACGATCGCAGAAGGTCTGTTAGTGGTGCTTCATGTTCGCATAGTGGAGTTTGCGATCGCGTATTAGTGATTGAAGGTCCAGTAAAGTTATTCATCGCGTTCGTAGTGATGGTATCCCATTCGCATAGGGGTTATTTTGATCAAGGAAAATTTGTGCATCGAGAACGCGAGGGTTTGACCGCGTTCGCGTAGAAGAGATTCCAGAACCTGGGCGGAATATTTTAAAACATTTCATCCGTAATTTTGGAGCTCATTTACTCCATAGTTGATCTTTTTGAGAGCTATTTAAAGGAAATTGAAGAGGGATTCAAGGACAACCTATTGAAGGTAAGATTTTTGAACTTGAAACTCATTTTTATTGTGTAATCTACCAAGAACTTCATGGAAATTAAGCTGAAAATTGAAGAACTAGGGCTTGGGATTTTAAAATTTGATTTTGGGATTTGATGGGCCATTTGAGTTCGTATGTGAGAATTCTTGGTATGTATGAACTCGTGAGAAGATAAGGAACGTATTGATGTATAAATTTATGAGTTTCGAGAAGTGGGACTGGGGCTCGAATTTTGCCAATTTTGAGATTTTTAATATTTTTCAATTATTTCTGATTGGTATTGTTCCATTGGCATATTGTGACGTATTCGTTCTAGTATTGGATAGATTCGACGTATGTGGAGGCTGATTTGCAGGGCAAAAGCATCGCGAGCTAGAGACTTTACCGGTTCGAGGTGAGTAATGTTATAAATGTTATTCTGAGGGCTGGAAACCCCAGATTGCACATCGCAGTGCTATATTGAGGTGACTTAGACGCCGGATAGCGAGCGTGGGGTAGAGCACCGCTGGGGATTGTGACTTGGTCCGTCACAATCTATGATTTTACTGTGTATTTGATTGAAGTTTACTTGTTATTATCGTGATTTGGGTTGATTGCCATATTTGGGCTTTGTGCCAACTATTTGAATCCTTCGAGGTTTATTATCATTGTTTTCTTACTTTTTTGACTTATCAGTTGAACTCACTCATATTGTTTCTCCGCTATTTTATAACTTAGCAACTTTTACTCAAATTTTAGTATTAAAAATATTTTAAATGATAATTTGGTGTGAGAACTACTATTTTACTAATGCCCGAGGGGCTTGTGATAATATTTTGACTGAGTGTGGCCGGGGGCCAGATTGATGATACACTGAGTGATATGAGGCAGAGGGCCTGGATGTGAGAGTTATATATGGATCGGGTTGCATGTCGCAGCGATACTTATATGGATTGGGCTACATGCCGTGTATATATATATATATATATATATATATTGGATGAGACTGCATGCCGCTGTGATATAGCGTTTGGGCTGTAAGAGCCACTCCGGCGTCTGTACCCCCACAGTGAGCGCGGGTACCCATATGGATCGGGCTGCACGCCGCAAAGTTATGGATCAGGCTACACACCGCAGCGATATAAGGATCAGAATGCACGTCCAACGGATACTATATGATACTATTCTGAGAATGATCTTAGAGAGAGAGAGACCGGGGGACTGAGTGTGTTGTTGAGAGTGAGCCCGAAGGACTGGTACTATTTTGAGGTATTGCCTGAGGGGCGGACTTTTATGTGCTCTTCTTCCGTATTTATTTGCCTTTTTACCTGTTATACTGTGGTATTTGTGCTCGAGGGAAGGATTTTTTTTTTGCTTATCAGCACTAACTGTTTTTAAATTGTTTTCGTAATTATTGAAAAGATTATTTTCTAAAGAGATTTGAACTGAGCCAAGGTATTTCTAAAGATTTAACAGATTACACTATTTTCTCAAAAAATTGTACCCGGCTTCTATATAGCATGTTGGTTATTTTGTGTGATTTCTTGCTGCTCAGTTATTATTTACCTTTATTATTCACTGTGTTCGAGTACTCACTTTAGTCTCTGCACCTCTCGTGCAGTTGCAGGTATTTATTCACCCAGTAGCGGGTATTAGCTGCGTAGAGGCAGAGTTGTAGAGGTTTTTGCGAGGTGACTGCCAGCGTTCACAACACCACTGTCTTTCTATGTTATGCACTATTCCTGTTCAGTGTATTTCTTGGCCTGTAAAGTGGAATTTCATTTTTATAGATGCTCGTGACATGTGACACCCTGGTCGTGCTGTGTTGGGTTGCAATTACATTATATATTATTATTAGATCATATTTGAATTTTTAATTACTTAAAAGTGGTGTTCTAAAATGGTCCGTCTGGCCTTGTCTTCAGTAGAGGCGCCATCACGACCGCAGAGGAGTTTGGGTCATGATAAGTTGGTATTAGAGCCTAGGTTACTAGGTCTCACGAGTCATAAGTAGGTTTAGTAGAGTCTCGGGGATCAGTGCGGGGACGTCTGTATTTATCCTTGAGAGGCTGCATAACCTTTAGGAAAACTTCACATTATTGAATTCTTATCGCGCGTCCTTGATTCAGCTTGAAAAGAAACCCTTGAAATTCTTTCCACGCGTTCGTAAGCGCACATGATCGCTTAGTATCTGATGTACCTTGATGGATTGTGATTCCCTAATCAAGGGGCGAGATGTGATCTCTTGAGTTTGATGTTGGGCTAGTCTGGAGGACTTGAGGCTGGATCTTTGCCTATGGCTTGAGCACTGATGTGCTGATTATGTGAGCAAGTGTTTTGAACTTATATGTTCCATATTGTCCTTATTAGCCAAAATGGCTGCTGGATATCTATGTGATGAGTATGTTAGTACTGCGATATGTATCAATATGACTTGGTAGTGATGAAGAAGTCTGCTGGATAATAGATGAACTGTTAAGTGTTCGATTCCTATTGTGACTGGATGTGTAGCCCCGAGTGATGGGCGTGTGAAGTCTTTTTGTGTCTCCTAGTTGGGAATAAAGTAAATTTTATGTTGCGGTATGATTTTAGACATAGGAAGACTAAGTGACCGCGGACAGTTTATGATGGTGGAAGTTATACAAAAATATTATATTGAGGCAATCAGGTGGGTTATCTCCTGCGGAGCAATCTAAAGTGGGTTGATTCCTATGTGTATGCTAGATGATCTCATGTGTAATTGAAAAGTACGTGTTAAAATTTGAAATTTCGGATCGCTTAAGAGAGTGGGCTTAACTGTTGCAGGGATGAATGCGAGGTCTGTAGAAGATTTACAGTGCTAAATGATTTTCACAAACTTATAAATGATTTGAGTTTAATCTTGCTATGGTATAGTAGCATCAACGTGCTATGAGTTATTGAGCGTATCTTGATCTATGTCTTCGACCCAAGTGGGGGAGTCTACTGTGAGAAGTTGATTGGATGTCAAGGGATATGAAGATGCCAAATCCGGGGAAGGTCCTTCTGGGACCAAGTAGTTAGGAGTCCTTTTATTCTTTATTTTAATGTAATAAGGTCAATGGCCACTAGTGACATTTTACTTTCTATTATTTAGTGTCGTCTTGGATTCGTCTTATTTTTATCAATAAAGTGAGGCATTTAGCATTATAAGTTCTCCAAAACTATTTGTCGCTAGGCCTACCTCGGGCACAATGGGGCACCCAAATTAAGATGCAATTTATATTCTTGCACAATATGTTTAAATACTGCAACATTTTCCTCATAACCTGCACTAACTTATTACCTTTTATTTTTCTTTTATTTTTATTCCCCTCTCCAAAGGTTAGTTCGTGCATTCTGGCACCATCGTCATACTCCACAAGATCCAAGGGCCCTCCACCTCCCCCTGCTCCAAGTCCTATCCGAAACAAGAACAAAGGTAGAATGGGAGATCCAAGTGCCAGAACGGAGATTGAGATTCCTCAAGGTACCCTGGTTGCTAAGGAAACTGCTACCCAACTGGAGCAAAAACTATTGAAATTCCGAGAAGAACTAGATCCGGTTTGGAATTTGGAAAATGTGTCATTTTCTCTCACTACTCCTGATGACAACACCCAGAATCCCGCACCTCCACAAAACACCCCACAACCACAGATACAACATACTCATGCTCAACACTGCAACACATGCCACACTTCCAACAACACTCCACTACTCATTCCCGATCCACTAAATACCATAAATGACCATCTCCACAACACTCCTATTTACGTGGATACTGTACCCTATTATACTCAACCAATCTCAAATGCACCTGAGTTTGATGAAAAAGACTCCCTTATCAGGAACTTAGCGGCAGAACTCGAGCAATTAACCAACCGAGTTCAGGGCGTGGATGGTAACAAAGGTATTGAGGGGTTAAATTATGAAGACCTCTACATTCAGCCAGATGTTGAACTTCCGGAGGGGTACAAACTTCCCAAGTTTGAAATGTTTGATGAATAGGGGATCCAAAAGTACACCTGAAGACATGTTGTGATAAACTGGTTTGAGTCGAAAAGGATGAAAAGATTCGTATGAAGCTCTTCATGAGAAGACTGAAGGGAGATGATTTATCCTGGTGCATCAGCCAGGACACTAAGAAATGGACCTACTGGGTAGGCATGGCCTCAGATTTCATGGATAGATTCTGATTCGATACAGAGAATGCACCAAATGTATTCTACATACAGAACTTGAAGAAGAAACCCACCGAAATATTCCACGAGTATGCTACTCGTTGGAGGTCAGAAGATGCAAAGGTCAGATAGGCCTTAGAAGAAGAACAGATGAATAGATTCTTCGTCCAGGCCCAGGATCCCCAATATTACGAGAGGTTGATGCTAATTGAGGGCCAGAAGTTCTCCAATATCATCAAACTGGGAGAAAGAATTGAAGAGGGCATTAAGAATGGTATGGTTACTAATCTCGAAGAAGTATAGGATACCAATAAGGCTTTACAGTCTAGCGGCACGTCCAAGAAGAAGGATGTGAGTGCCATAATGGTCGCACAGGAAGCCAATCACCACCAAAATACCACACATACCCATTACCTCTACTTACATATTAGCCCATCCCGAATTACCAAGCACCTGCACTCTACTATCAAAATCCAACTCCCATTTACCAATTCTCTCCACCTCTCACATATCAACCCACCTCACCTAGATACTCTCAACCAACACCTGTTTATCAAGCTTATAATGTTAAACCCACGCACTAACAATCACCTCCCACCCGTCAGAATTTTAATAGACCCAGGCCAAATTTTGACCGCAGACCTCCCAGAAAATACACAGCCATCGCTGAACCAATTAACTAGTTATAGAAGAGATTTAAAGCCACTTGTTAAATAACTCCTATCCCAGAAAAAACTCCAAAAAATCCTTACTAGTGGGTTAACCCAAACAAGATCCGTGCGTATCATTTCGGCATGAAGGGACACACCATCGACGAGTGCCACTCCTGAAGGACAAGATTCAAACCATGATCGACAATAAGGTCATCATAGCAAAGGATCCTACTCCTAATATTCGCAACAAACCTCTTCCCGACCACAAAGGTGGAGATATTCACATGATCGAGATCGAAGATGATTGAGACCCCAAAGGGTCGATAGATTTGATTCCTAAAGGTGATAAACCAAAGAAACCAGTGGTTACATTTTACCCAATTGTTGTGCAGAATCATCCCTCCAGGGATAATGAAGTAAACATGTCTATACCTCTCGAATTTGAAGCGCCTCCTTCTGCAAAGGCTCCCGTGCCAATTGAGGTTGAATTTAGAGTTCCAAAAGCACCCGCACCTTTTAAAGTTGCCACGTTACCAACAAAGGTACCTTTTCCTATGAAAATGTAAGATATAACATCGTTCCACTCAAATGCCAAACCATGGGATTACACTGCCAAAGCTAGGAGGAAAGGGAAGGCCAAGATAGGAGAAACAATTGTTGTGCAAGGAATGACTAGAACAAGGAATGTTTACACCCCAGAACACTTAGCTGAGTCCAGTAACCAAGCCTTAGGATGGCCTATTGAAACCGGGCCTGACGATCTTTGGAGAAAAATACAAGCTAAGGAGTACTTAGTCGTTGAGCAATTGGACAAAACACCAGCACAAATCTCTATCCTAGCTCTTCTACAGAGCTCTAACGCTCACAAAAATGCCCTAATGAAGATACTGAGAAAAGCTTATGTGCCCAGTAATATAACCGAAGGTGAAATGGAAAATATGGTAGCGCAAGTGCTGGAGAGCCATAAAATCACCTTTAACGAAAAATGAGATGCCGTCGGAAGGATTGAGCCACAACAAGGCACTGCACATCACCGTGTAATGCGAGGAGTATTTCATCACTAGAGTCCTAATTGATGGAGTATCCTGTCTCAACGTCTGTCCAGTGATAACTCTCAAAAGTTTGCAAAAAAGCCTACACGAGATCAAAAGATGGGTCTATCAATGTCAAGGCCTTCGATCAGTCTCAGAGATCTACTATTGGATATATAAGCCATTGCTTACAAATGTGGCCAACATGGTTCGACGTCGACTTTCAAGTAATAGACGTCCTAGCATCCTACAACCTGTTGTTACGACGGACCTGTATCCACGCTGCTGAAGTTGTAGCATCGACCCTACATGAGGTTGTGAAGTTCAAATGGAATCACTAGGAGGTGATTATTCGTGGCGATGGTAGTAATCCCATATATAGTCACCAGACCATCCCAATGATTGGAGCCAGAAGGAGAATAGGCAGAGAAACATACCATTACAGCGAGAGGGTCAACGCTGTGAAGGGATAAGTGGTGGGATAATAAGATAAAAAATATCCTGAGTTGGTATGGGTATGAGCCTGGAAAGGGACTCAGCAAAAACCTCCAGGGGATCACTAAGCCCATCAAACTAAAAAGCATGGTACTACATTTGGCTTAGGGTAAGGTTACACTTGAGAAGAATTCCAGAGCTGGTCGCCACTATAGCGTGGGCCCTACTATCCATTGGAGCTTCTGATACCTAGCCTGGAGCAAACTTTCCAACCGGTAGATACTATATATGGGTCAGAGGAAGATGAAGCATTGGTAGCCATGACGAATCTATTTCTGCAGGATGATGATATGGACTGATGTATTCTTTTCGAGGAGGAAGGGGAGTAAGGCCCTTCCATACAAGCGGTAAACCAAGGAGACGCCTTAGAAATTGGTCAATTAGAACCGTCATGGCCCGGAAGGCTTCGGGGTAGCAAGGCTAAACAAAAGCACCATGTATCTCATTTTATTACTAATTGATTTTGTTTCCATTGTCTTTAATTTTGAAAAGAGCTTCGATATATCAAATAATTATGAATTTAATCAAAGCATTACAGTTTATTATATATCTCGCTCTATTATTTTCTCTATCATTTGCTCTATTTTTACACAATATAACTATTACTTGCTTTGATGATGAACCAATGATTGTGACTTGCAATAAAACAACACAACAAACTGATATTAATTCAGAAGAGGATGAAATAGTCATCAGAGAGGTCGAGAATTTTGAGAATAGGCCTAAGTCTAACTTGGGCGAAACTAAGCTCGTAAATTTAGGTAAGAAAATGTCAAAGAAACTCGCATCAGTGTTCACTTGTCACCATCAGAAAAGGAAAAATATATGGATTTCCTAAAGGAATATGAGCAAAAATTCGCCTGGTCGTTTGATGATATGACTGGTCTCAGCACGTCCATTGTAGCTCATAAACAGCCAAGAGATCCAATCTATCCGCCAGTTAAATAGAAGCTTAGGAAATTCAAACCTGACATGAGTTTGAAAATCAAAGAAGAGGTTACTAAGCAAGTCAAAGCCAAGGTTCTCAATTTAATAGAATATCCAACATGGTCAGCCAACATCATGCCGGTACCAAAGAAGGACGGGAATGTTAGAATCTGTGTTGACTACCAGGATCTTAACCGGGCTAGTCCCAAAGATGACTTCCCCTTTCCAAACATACACATTTTTATCAACAACTGTGCCAAGCATGAGTTGCAGTATTTTGTTGATTGTTTCGCCGGATGTCATCAGATTTGGATGGATGAGGAAGATGTAGAGAAAACGACTTTCATCACATCGTGAGGAATGTATTGTTACAAAATGATGTCGTTCGGGTTGAAGAATGTTGGCTCCACCTATATGAGAGCCATGACTACTATCATTCACGACATGATACAGAAGGAGATTGAGGTATATATGGATGGCATCATCATCAAATCCAAGAAAGCCACTGATCATATAGAGGACATGGTAAAGTTATTCAACAGATTGAGGAAGTGAAACTAAATCCCGCTAAATGTGCATTCGGGTTTCCAGCTGGAAAATTACTAGGTTTCATTGTGAGTCATCGAGGAATAGAATTGGACCCATCAAAAGACAAAGCTATTCAGGAGTTGTCACTGCCAAAGAACAAGAAGGACGTGATGAGTTTCTTGGGAAGACTCAAATATATTAGCCGTTTCATAGATCAGTCCACGTTCATTTATGAACCCATCTTTAAAATATTGAAGAAAGATGCTGATACTAAATGGACCGATGATTGAACGAAAGCTTATGACAGAATCAAGGAATACCTATCGATTCCACCAGTCTTGGTTCTGCCCGAGCCGGGAAGGCCTCTATTACTTTATCTTGCGGTGTTGGATAGAGCATTCGGTTGTGTTTTGGGATAGCATGATGAAATAGGGAGGAAGGAGCAAGCCATCTACTATCTCAGTAAGAAGTTCACCCCGTACGAGGCTCGATATTCTTTATTGGAGCACATTTGTTGTGCTCTAACTTGGGTAGCTCAGAAATTGAGGCATTATTTCTTTGCCCACACTACTTATCTCATATCAAGGATGGACCCGCTGAAGTATATCTTCTAGAAGCCCATGCCCACTAGCAAGCTTGCCAAGTGGCAAATCTTGATAAGAGAATTCGACATTGTTTACGTAACTCAAAAAGCAATCAAGAGCCAAGCCATAGCAGATCACCTTGCTTAGAATCCCGTTGGCCGAGAGTACAAACCTCTAAAAACGTATTGTCCTGACAAAGAAATTTCCTTTGTTGGAGAAGATATTGCAGAATCCTACGATGGTCGGAGGTTGTTTTTTTACGGAGCCGCAAATTTGAAAGGATTTGTCATAGGAGCAGTCCTAGTATCAAAGATCAGCCAACATTACTCGGTATCCACCAAGCTCAGGTTCCCTTGCACAAATAATATGGCTGAATATGAAGCTTGCATCATAGGGCTCAAGATGGCCATCGACATGAACATTCAGGAGTTGCAAGTGATCGTCGATTCAGACTTGCTCATACATCAGGTTCGGTGAGAGTTGGCAACCAAGAACTCCAAGATACTCCCCTACTTGTATCACATCTAGGAGTTAAGAAAAAGATTCACAAAGACAGAATTTCAGCACATCCCCAGGGTCCAGAACGAGTTCGCTGACGCATTAGCTACTCTGTCATCCATGATCCAGCATCCAGATACGAATTTCATTAATCCCATCCCACTAAAGATCTATGATTAGCCAGCTTACTGTGCTCACATTGAGGAAGAAGCAGACGGAAAACCATGATTCTGTGACATCAAGGAGTACTTGACACTAGGAAAATACCTATAACTTGCCAACGCCACTCAGAAGTGCACACTTCGAAGGCTATCTAAGAACTTCTTTCATAGTAGAGGAATCCTGTATAGGAGGATTCCTGATTTAGGTTTACTAAGGTGTGTCGAAGCAAAAGAAGCATCTAGACTATTAGACGAAGTGCACGCAGGGACCTGCGAGCCGCATGTGAATGGTTTCATCTTAGCAAAGAAGATACTCCGAGTAGGGTATTTTTGGATGACTATGGAAACAGACTGTATCCAGTATGTTCACAAGTGCCATATGTCACACCTCCCTTTTTAATACCTCTTTTTCCCAAAATATATGAATAAGGTACACCTCATTAATTACTAATACACCCGGAAAAGGATATAATAACAACGAGGATGGAGTTTTTCCATTTTAAGGACAATCAGAACGGGATTTTATTTAGAGTTTCAGAGTCGCCACTTGGGAAGATAATGGTGTCCCAAGTCACCGGTTAATCTCAAATCCAAGGAAATTGACTCTGTATAAACAGTCCGCGAAACTAGAAATCCGGATAAGGAATTCTGTTAATGTGGGAAAAGGTGTTAGGCACTCCCGAATTCCGTGGTTTTAGCACGGTCGCTCAACTGTCATTTTTGACTTTATTTGATTTTGTTATATGCTTTTATAAAATGTGAATATTTCATCTTTGATATTTTAACGGCTTGCGACGTCACGAGAACGCATTTCGAGTCACACCGCAACCATTACGCATGTGACCTTAATACGTTCCAGCTTCGCTGGGATTTAAGATTTGAGTCACATAAATGTGCAGTCGTATTAAGGAATGTATATTTTAAATCGTGCCTATAATGACTACGGCTTATTATCCTTTAGGGAAGACCGTGAAGTTTGCTAAACGGTCTCCCCGAATCTATCCATTATTAATAATCATACGGGGGCCCCGCATATTTTTCTTTTATACGAGGCTCATCCCATTATTTTTAAAGTCCAATCCTATTAAAAGCTATATTCTCTATTTTGAATTTTCCCTTAATTATATTACTTCTTTTGTACTTTCAGAATTATGTCTAGGCCCATTATCCCATTTCCAGACATGGACATTGTGGACCGAAGTTAATAGTCCAGTTCACACAGCTGGGTTTTAGAAACCCAGTATATGTAAAAATCGTTATTCAGAGGCCCAGCGATAAATCCAATTGGATATGGGCCTAAACTATTGATTAAGCCCAAATCAGATGAGGAGAATACAAAACAGAATCGAGATTTCAGAACTAATATACAAATATTCATTAAATGATAGAATAAATCAACCAATGGCATTTTTATTTCATAAGGAACTAGAGTACAGGTTTATCAACATTAATTCTGAATTCTAATTCCCAATCACTAATGGAACTTAAACAATAAACTACTATTTCATCTACTTTAAACAGTGATACGATACTTAATAGTGCAAATTTGAATTATTATTACTTATTGATTCTAACTTATACTATTCTAGATTGTTCTTAAGCTAATTGAAGTGATGAAATAGGCTGTAGCTAAGTTAATCATTTCTAATTAGCACATTATAATTAATGAGGTTAATATGATTACTATTCAGATTACGAAGCTAGTTTTAGCTAGATGAGGTAAAGTTACGAATTAACCTTTTTTAAGCTTAATTTCAGGATGACTATATCTACGTGTACTCTACTCTACTCTATCAATTACATTGTTTCAGTTTCGTACATATTTAGTTATTACAAATGTTCCTATCAAATTATAGAAGGTCTAATACACCATATGTCACGACCCTAGTTCACCAATTGTGAACATGTCATGATGGCACCCAGTCCCCACGACTAGGTAAGCCTAACACGCTGCGAAATCTATAAATTATAATTACTTAAATAAGAAACAGCGGAAAATAACATAAAAGATATGTAATCCGTGCCACTTGGCACATACATCCGTCACACAATAAATAAACACTACCAAGATCCGGAACCCCACGGTAACACAGACTAAAAGGGAAATACAACTGTGGCTCTATGTGTAAAGAGTATCTAACAACGAAATGAAGAAAATGTCAACTAGTAATACTAGAATAGAATGGAAGCCTCCGGATCCGCGGACGTAGCAGATCATACCTCGAAGTCTCCCAGAAAGCTGCAGAATCACCTAGTACGAGCCTCCTCTGATGTACCTGGATCTGCACAACAAAAGTGTGCAGAAGAGTAGCATGAGTACACCACGGCGGTACTCAGTAAGTGCCAAGCCTAACCTCGATGGAGTAGTGACGAGGAAGGTCAGGGCCCTACTGAGAACAATAATAATATGATGATAGCAAAATAAACAGTTTAAGAGATAACAACAAAATTTCCAAAATAACAACATTTACTGAAACTGTCTACAATCAAGCTAATAACAAATAACCAACTCTATAAACAAGTCCAGGATCTGGGGGAATTGAACCCACAGTCCCATTCTCAGTACCTTTGGGTCTCCGGGAATCGAACCCGCAGCCCATGTCTCAATAGTATCTCAATAGCTCAGGATCTCCGGGAATCGAACCCGTAGTCCACATTTCAATAAATCTCAGGATCTCGGGAATCGAACCCGCAGTCCTTACCAATAATCAATAAATCTCAGGATCTCGGGAATCGAACCCGTAGTCCACATTTCAATAAATCTCGGGATCTCGGGAATCGAACCCGTAGTCCACATTTCAATAAATCTCAGGATCTCGGGAATCGAACCCGTAGTCCACATTTCAATAAATCTCAGGATCTCGGGAATCGAACCCGTAGTCCACATTTCAATAAATCTCGGGATCTCGGGAATCGAACCCGTAGTCCCTACCAATATCACTCCGGGTCTCTGGGAATCGAACCCACAGCCCTGGGTCTCCGGGAATCGAACCCGCAGTCCACAAGCACAGCAATTAAAGGAATACACAGAGAGAATAAATTATGCTTAACTATAACTTCACCGAAAAAAAAATAGTGCCAATAATTATCAAGGAGTTCAAATAAGGCAATTAGGCAACTAAATAGTTAAGGGCTACCTAATCATGTTTTTCTATCCACTACCGGTAAAATATCAAACTAACAGCCAAAGACAGGAATACCGCTCATCGAACATTTTTAATAAATACGTGTTCAACAACCAGCGCATGTACACGCCCGTCACCTCGCGTACAAGGCATTAAAACTATCACATAATATCCTAGGGGTGAAAATTCCCCCACACGAGGTTAGACAAGCCACTTACCTCAATTCCGGTACAAAACCGCTAAGTAATAACCCTCTTGCCACGAATGTCGGCCTCCACAAGTGTAGAATCTGATAAAAATCAATAGAATCACATCAAAATAGGCCAATTGGGCATTACCCAATCAAATTAACTCAAAATACACCAAAACCCACAAGTTCCCAAAACCCGACTTTTGGTACGCTTATCGAAAAATCACAAAAATTATATATTCGGGTTCCTTATCTCAATACGAGTCCGTGCATATAAAATTTATCGAAATCGGACTCCATTTGCCCATTCAAATCAAAGATTTTCTAACATTTAGGCCTAGGGCTCAAACCCACCTTTAATCTTCCAATTTCAGTGAGATAATCACGGATTTCATGATAAACCAACGAATTAAGGTCAAGAAACTTACCCCCGATGATTTCCCGATGATATCCCAACGTTTTCCCCTTCAAAAACCTCTCTTGGAGCTCAAAAATGGCGTTTTTGTGTATGGGGGTCGCGGGTGTTATGTTCTGAACTTAAGCTCACTGCCAGACATTTTCCTTCATCGCGTTCGCGTGGCCTGTCACGCGTTCGCGATGCTCTAGCCCATTTACCCTTCGCGTTCGCGTGACGCCACTCGCGTCCGCGATGCACAGCCGGCTAAACCTTCGCGAACGCGGCGCCAGTCCACGCGTTCGCGATGACCTTATTTCCCATCCAACCCGCCTTGCTCTTCGCGAACGCGACACAGGGATCGCGAACGCGGTGCCTCCCCTTCTTCCACTACGCGAACGCGACGCCTTGGACGCGAACGCGATGCTCTGCAGCACCCAGCCTACGCGAACGCGAACAAGGCCCTCGCGAACGCGATGGCTTAAATCTTGCCCAGT
Organism: Nicotiana noctiflora; assembly: GCA_032618575.1. Lineage (NCBI taxonomy): Eukaryota > Viridiplantae > Streptophyta > Magnoliopsida > Solanales > Solanaceae > Nicotiana > Nicotiana noctiflora. The sequence continues at coordinate 4,457 of JASVEL010004444.1, read as the reverse complement.
GATCTGCAGTTTTTCTGCAGACTTTACATGTTCCAAAGTGCCGGATGATGGTCCGAATTCATCCCGAGGCCTCCGGGACCCCAACGAAAACCACCAACATACTCCAAAACACGATACGAACTTATTCCAATCATAAAAACACGTCTAACAACATCAAAACCCATAAATCACATCGATTCAAGCCTAAGTTTCTTCAAAACTTTCAAAACTAACATTCAATCCAAAACCCGGCCAAATGACGTCCAAATGTCCTGAAAATTTGCGGACATATCCAAAATCACATAATGAAGCTACAGAAATTGTCGGAATTCCATTCCGACCCCCGGATCAAAATCTCACCTATCGTTCGGATTCACCAAAATTTCAACCTTCGGCATTTCAAGCCTAATTGAGCTACGGACCTCCAAAATATATTCCGAACGCGCTCCCAACCCCGAAATCACCTAACGGAGCTAATGGAACCATCGGATTTCCGTTCCGAGATCGTCTTAACACCTGTTCCGGCTATGGACCGTTTTCTAGTTTCAAAGCTCTTATTTGGGGACTAAGTGTCCCAAAATGCTCAAATTTTCGGAACCAACTCTCCCGGCAACCCACAATAGCAGAAATGAACTTAGGGGAACAGTTAAATTAGGGATAGGGGCGTAATTTTCTAAAACGACCGGTCGGGTCGTTACATCTTCCCACACTTAAAGATTCGTTCGTCCTCGAACGAGCATAGAAAACATACCCGGAGTAGTGAAAAGATGAGGGTACTGGCTGCGCATATCCTGCTCGGTCTCCCAAGTCGCCTCCTCGACCGGCTGGCCCCGCCACCGAACCTTTACCGAAGCGATGTTCTTTGACCTTAGCTTTCTGACTTGCCTGTCTAGAATGGCTACTGGCTCCTCAACATAAGACAGATCCTTGTCTAGCTGAACGGATGTGAAATCCAACACGTGCGACGGGTCACCATGGTATCTCCGGAGCATGGAGACATGAAATACGGGGTGAACTCCGGCTAGGCCGGGAGGTAAGGCCAACTCATAAGCAACCTCCCCAACACGCCTCAAAATCTCAAAAGGGCCAATAAATCTAGGACTCAGCTTCCCTTTCTTCCCAAACCTCATAACGCCCTTCATGGGCGAGACTCGAAGCAGAACCCGCTCACCCACCATAAAAGCCACATCGCGAACCTTCTTGTCCGCGTAACTCTTCTGTCTAGACTGGGCCGCACGAAGTCTGTCCCGAATCACCTTGACCTTGTCCATAGCCTCCTGAACCATATCAGTACCTAGTAACCTGGCCTCGCCCGGCTCAAACCAACCCACGGGAGACCTGCACCTCCTACCATATAGGGCCTCATACGGTGCCATCTGAATACTAGACTGGTAGCTGTTGTTATAAGCAAACTCCGCCGGTGGCAAGAAGTGATCCCATGAACCTCCAAACTCAATCACGCACGCACGGAGCATATCCTCCAAAATCTGAATAGTGCGCTCGGACTGCCCATCAGTCTGGGGGTGAAATGCTGTGCTCAGCTCCACCCGAGTACCTAACTCCTCCTGTACAGCTCTCCAGAACCGTGAAGTGAACTGAGTGCCTCTATCTGAAATGATGGAAACTGGAATACCATGCAGCCGAACTATCTCCTTGATATAGATCTCCGCCGGTCGCTCCGATGAATAAGTAGTGCTCACCGGTATAAAATGGGCGGACTTGGTCAGCCGATCCACAATAACCCAAATAGAATCAAACTTCCTAATAGTCCGTGGAAGCCCAGATACAAAGTCCATGGTGATGCGCTCCCATTTCCACTCTGGAATCTCAATCTGCTGCATCAATCCACCCGGACGCTGATGCTCATACTTCACCTGCTGGCAGTTGAGGCATCTAGAAACATAATCAACTATATCCCTCTTCATCCGCCTCCACCGGTAATGCTGTTTCAAGTCCTGATACATCTTCGCGGCACCCGGATGGATGGAATACCGCGAACTATGGGCCTCCGCTAGAATCAGCTCTCGAAGATCATCTACATTGGGCACACAGATACGGCCCTGCATCCTCATAATTCCATCATCCCCGATGGTAACATCCCGAGCATCACCACGCCGAACTCTATCCTGAAGGACAAGCAAATGAGGGTCGTCGAACTGACGCTCCCTGATGCGGTCAAATAGAGAAGACCGAGAAACCACACAAGCTAGAACCCGGCTGGGCTCCGAAAGATCCAGTCTAACCAACTGCCTGGCCAAAGCCTGAACATCCATCGCCATAGGCCTCTCCGAAGCTGGTAGATATGCCAAACTCCCCAAACTCGCTGCCCGACGACTCAAGGCATCAGCAACCACATTAGCCTTGCCCGGATGATAGAGAATAGTAATATCATAGTCCTTCAGTAGTTCCAACCATCTCCTCCGACGCATATTCAGGTCCTTCTGCTTAAGCAAGTGCTGCAAGCTCCGGTGATCGGTGTAGATCTCAGAAGGAACCCCATATAAATAATGACGCCAAATTTTCAAGGCGTGAACAATGGCAACTAGCTCCAAATCATGAACAGGGTAATTCTTCTCATGCACCTTCAGCTGTCTCGACGCGTAGGCAATCACCCTACCGTCCTGCATCAATACCGCACCGAGTCCAACTCGTGAGGCATCACAATATACAGTATAGGACCCCGAACCTGTAGGCAACATCAATATAGGGGCCGAAGTCAAAGCTCTCTTGAGCTTCTGAAAGCTCGCCTCACACTCGTCTGTCCACTGAAAAGGGGCACCCTTTTGGGTCAATCTAGTCATAGGTGCTGCAATCGAAGAGAACCCTCTACGAAACGACGGTAGTAGCCCGCCAAACCAAGGAAACTGCGAATCTCAGTAGCGGAGGAGGGTCTGGGCCAACTCTGCACGGCCTCCACCTTCCTCGGATCTACTCGAATACCATCACTCGACACTACGTGGCCCAAAAATGCCACAGAACTCAACCAAAATTCACATTTAGAGAACTTGGCATAAAGCTGCTTCTCCCTCAGGATCTGAAGCACTATCCTCAAATGCCGCTCGTGCTCTTCCCGGCTCCGAGAATATACTAGAATATCATCAATGAAGACAATCACGAACGAGTCCAGATAAGGCCTGAACACACTGTGCATCAAATGCATAAATGCTGCTGGAGCATTAGTCAACCCAAAAGACATCACGAGGAACTCATAGTGACCATACCGGGTCCTGAAGGCAGTCTTCGGGATATCTGGCTCCCGAATCTTCAGCTGGTGATACCCGGAGCGCAAATCAATCTTAGAAAACACATGTGCGCCCTATAACTGGTCAAATAAATCATCAATACGGGGCAAAGGATACCGGTTCTTCACTGTAACCTTATTCAGCCGACGATAGTCAATACACATACGCATAGAACCGTCCTTTTTCTTCACAAACAATACAGGAGCACCCCAAGGCGAAACACTGGGTCGAATAAAACCCTTGCCCAATAACTCCTGTAACTGATCCTTCAACTCCTTTAATTCAGGAGGAGCCATACGGTACGGTGGAATAGAAATGGGCCGAGTGCCCGGCAACAAGTCAATAGCAAAGTCAATGTCTCTGTCAGGCGGCATGCCCGGAAGATCAGCTGGAAATACATCAGCAAAGTCACGTACCACAGGAACAGAATCAATAGAGGGAGGGTCAATACTGACGTCCCGCACATAGGCAAGATAAGCAGCACACCCCTTCTCAACCATACGCTGAGCTCTGAGAAAAGAAATAACACGGCTAGGGGTGTGATCTAGAGTACCACTCCACTCAATACGTGGAATGCCCGGCATAGCCAGCGGCACGGTCTTGGAGTGACAATCAAGAATAGCATAATGGGGAGACAACCAGTCCATGCCCAAAATAATATCAAAATCGACCATCCCAAGCAGCAATAGATCCGCTCTGGTCTCAAAATCACAAATGGTAATCAAACACGACCGATATACGCGGTCCACAGCCAAAGAATCACCCACCGGAGTGGAAACATAAATGGGGGCACTCAAAGAATCCCGAGGCACACCCAAATGAGAAGCAAAGTAAGAAGACACATATGAAAAAGTGGAACCAGGGTCGAATAGAACCGATGCCTCCCTGTGACTAACCAGAATAATACCTGTGATAACAGAATCAGATGCAACAGCCGCAGCGCGATCAGGAATAGCATAGAATCTGGCCTGTCCCCCTCTCGAGGGCGGCCTCTAGAACCCTGACCCCCGCCCCTGGCTGGCTGGGCAGGTGGAATAGCAGCTGGAGCCGGAATGATAGCCTGCTGACCCTGAGAGCCACGCTGATGCTGCGAAGACTGGTGAGGTGCTCCCCTCCTACGCCTGGGGCACTCCCTAACCAGGTGGCGAGTATCCCCGCACTCAAAACAAGCTCCGAGAGGACGCGGTGGCTGTGACTGACCGGCCTCAACCCCACTAGTCTGACCCCTGGAAGGAC